>CAJGYO010000006.1:7186400-7555404 GCA_904845875.1 Miscanthus lutarioriparius | reverse complement strand
TGATTTATCGGGCTTGGTGCGAAGATATTTATATTAATATAAACTGCCAATTAGCAGTGTGGTCGAAGTTCCACCTCTAATTCAGCTCGTTAGTCATAACGCTGGAGCGCTGGAGCCTTGTGCGTAGGAAGAATAAAATATCGCGCTAAGGAGCCGCTGCCGCACTACTCTGTAACGCAGAGGGCGACGCCGTGCATGTGGAGAAGTCGGGAGATGTGGCTGCTCTAGGGAAAATCCGAAAGCCAACATGACTATTCGGGTTCGCTTTTAGACTTAGTTGTATGTCATCTTTAAGATAGGTATACATGAAAGAAAATCGTTTGGAAGCAAACATGGAGAAAATAGCCTCGGAGCAAACATTATGACGATATATGAAGATTGAGAATATTTAGAAAATATTAAAGCGTTACTTAACTTTAGGCGAAATGTACAGTCAAGCGGTGTATGGTGTTATCCCGGTTGCTAAGCAGGCTATTTCGCTTAGCGGTTGACGATGGCTGGAATGAAGTTGATCTCATGTTGGAGTAGGACGGATGTGGTCGGGAGCTTGGTGGTGTCAATCCGCGTCCAAAAGCATGCTAGCGATTGTCGAAAGAAGTTGGCGCCGATAAATGACCAAGTTCTCTGCGAGGATATTGATCTCTTGAGTTCATGCCTATCCGGTTAAGCTTAGGGATCCGCGTGCACAAGCCCTTAAGGTGAGGCGCCAGGCGTCGACAAAAGATGCTCGATAGTCCTCCAGAGGGGTATCCACGAAGGTAGATTGATTGGTGGAGAGTGCGGCGTGGTCGAAACTAGATGGTGACACAAAAGGCGAGAGGCAATGATTTAGAGCGAGGTTCGGACCATCGATCGACGTAATACCCCTACATCCTGTGTCTTTGGTGTATTGTATTGAGATGTAGTAAAACGTCGACTGGGGGACCAGCATCTCCTTATATACTCTACGGAGGGTAGGGTTACAGAAAAAGTATCCTATTTGATACTATACAGGTATCTTCACAGTTACATGTCGTCGATTGCCATGCGCCTTGATCTTCATGGGCTGAGCCACCCTCGATGGTGTGGCCCATGTGATCTGCCCAGTGGTATCCGAGGTTGTACCTCCCATATGGCCTTAGCCATGGTAGCATGATGAAGTGTCAAGAGAGAGGCTTCTCATGTATAGCAATGCTTGCAGAGAGCCTTATTCTTGGTGGTCTTGTCATCATCACTATCATCATCATCATGAGGAAGCATCACTATCCCAAGTGACCACATATGAACCATCCTTCTTCTTCTTGAAGGTCATCTTGTCATTCTTCTTCTTTCTTGTTCTTCTTATCTTTCTTCTTGCTCTTCTTGTCATCATCATCATTGTCGCTATTGTATGGGCATTGAGCAACAAGATGATCCTTGCTTCCACACACGAAGCATCTTCTTGACTATTCCTTGTTCTTGAATGAAGATTTCTTTCTTCTAGCTTACGGTAGCCCTTCTTCACCATGAACTTGCCAAATCTCTTGACAAAGAGCTATCTTCTCATCATCATCCCATGAGCCATTATCTTTACTTGATGTATCTTGCTTGCCCTTGCCCTTGGATGATGAACCGGCTTTTTGAATGCCACACTCTTCTTCTTCTCATCCTTCTTCTCTTTGTTCTTTTCTTCATTCTCATCATCATCTCTATAAGCATCATCGGTCATATTGATATCTCCCAAGATTTGGTTTGGTATCATTGTGTCCAAACTGGTCCTCACTAGCAAGGTGACCAACATGCCAAATCTTGCGGGTAAGCATCTCAAGAACTTATGGGAGAGTCCTTGTCTTTCACCTTCTTACCAAGTGCTTTGAGATTATTGACAAGCACTTCCATCAATGAAACATGTCCAACACACTCTCATCTTCCTTCATCTTGAAGCTAGTAAATTTCTCCTTAAGAATGTGTGACTTTGCACCCTTTATTGTCTTGGTGTCCTCAAATGATTCTTCTAACTTCTTCCAAGCTTCATGAGCCATCTCAATATTTTTGATTTACTCAAATGTTCTCTCATCAATAGCATCATGAATAGCACTAAGAACAATGTCATTATTTTGGAGAAGCACTTCTTGACCACGGTGGGATTCTCTAGATTGGCTATCTCAATTTTGGTCCCCACCACCTTCCACACCTTCTATTGATTAACTTAAATGAGTGGTCATCTTTGACTTCAATAAGGATAATTTTATGCCATTAAATTAGGGTGCCTTCTTGGTGTTGTTGATTTGAGCTATTTAGACACCGAGAAGGTTGTTAAGCCTCAAATCATGGTGACCACGACTCGACGATACCATAAAAGGTCCTAATGGCGGGGAGGGTGAATAACCTATTAAAAATTCTACAACAATACTAAGGCAAGTGATTAGTAAATAAGATGGTGAAGCAAATTTTGCACTAACACTACACTTGTGTTGTAAGCCACCTACCAAATGCTTGCACTAGCACTAGCAAAGAGAACTATAACTAAGAGCTACACTAACTAGTTTCAATTACCACAAGCTCTACACAAGTAAAGACACAATGTAATACAAGAGAGTGGTAGAGGTATACCACCATGGCAAGTGATCAATCAATGAATACCAATGAATACTAAGGAGGCGATCAAGACACAATGTTTTTTCCTCACGAGGTTCACTTGCTTTGCTTGAGCAAGCTAGTCCCCAGCATGGCGATTCACTCACTTGGAGGTTCACGTGCTAATTACAATCTGCACCAAACCCATAGCCGGTGCCACACAACAAACACAAGATGAGGATCACATAAGCCACAAACAATCCACTAGAGTACCTTTTGGCTCTTCCGTTGGGGAAATGTCAAGAACCCTCACAATCACCACAATCGGAATGGGAGATAAAAACCTTCCTCCGCTCAACGATCCTCCTTGCACCGGGCCATCTAGGTGGCGGCAACCACCAAGAGTAACAAGCCGAATCCCATAGCCGAAACCACGAACACCAAGTGCCTCTAGATGCAATCACTCAAGCAATGCAATTGGATTCACTTTCAATCTCACAAAGATGATGAATCAATGATGGAGATTAGTGGGAGGGCTTTGGCTAAGCACACAAGGTTGCTATGTCAATGTAAATAACCAAGAGTGTGAGCTTGAGCTAGCCATGGGGCTTAAATAGAGGCCCCAACAAAATAGAGTCGTTGGGCTCACGCCTTTCTGCCTCCGCAGGCGATCGGACGCTATGCAATTAAAGGGTCGAGGTGACCAGGGAACCAGTGCTCGGTCCGCGGATCTCGCCACGTGTTCCTTCATTTGATTCTCCTGGCGTGATCCCTAACGGTTAGATTAGCCCCGCCCGAACTCAAGTGATGATTAGGACGCACGAGGAGAAGGGCCGAACATGTCGGTTACCGACCACCGCACGCGCCGCCCATACCATCACCCAATGGCCGGGCCTTGCTCCCGCGATAACCGGCGTCGGATCATTTCTAGTAAAGCATATAGAAGATTTTCATGGCCGGACACGTTAAGCTTAGGTGTGGCCGGGACCAAGCGAGTTCAGTTCTTCTTTCTCCTCCTACGCGCAATGCCCGTGGCGAGCGTCGGCAAATCGTCACCGCGGCGACCCGAGACGTGGGCCTGCGTGTCCGGTCACTTTCACTGTTGCATCTGGTCAAGGAATTCGAGGCGGCCTTCCTTTGCGTGTCAGCGATCGGACGTGGCTATTGAGTCCGGTCGGCTGCTGAGCGGCGTCGGTCACCTCAAGATAGCCCCCTTCTCAACTCAACTTTGCCACCCTTGATTAAATGTGCCCAACCATCAAGTGTATCACGTTGTGCGCGTGTGTTAGCATATTTTCACAAACATTTTAAAGGGTGTTAGCACTCACTAGAGTCTAAATGCATATGCAATAAGTTAGAGCATCTAGTGGCACTTTGATAACGCATCTCGTCACGAGTTTCACCCTCTTAATAATAATGGCTATCGATTCTAAATGTGATCATACTGCAGCTAAGTGTCTCGATCACTAAACCAAAAAGCTCCTATCAAGTTTCACCTTTGCCTTGAGCTTTTGTTTTTCTTTCTTATTTTCTAAGTCCAAGCACTTGATCATCACCATGGTCACACCATCATCATGATCTTTACCATTGCTCCACCACTTGGAATAGTGCTACCTATCTCTCACGATCACTTAGATAAACTAGGTTAGCACTTGGGGTTTGATTAATTCACCAAAACCAAACTAGAGCTTTCAACCACTCTGTACACACCAGTAGAGCTCCGATGCTCAAAACATCCCAAAACGCATGCTAAAACCTTCTCAAGAACTACTCATCGATTGCACTACGGTGCATATAGCTCGTATGCATTCAAATGTTGTTTCTCTTTGTTGTTAGATTATTACGCCCAAAATCTCCAGCATAAGATGCACGATGCACACAGGAAAGGTAATTTGTGAATGCATTTTTAGCCATACAATATGCACTATTTGGAACCTCCCGGGTACAACAACTCAAAGTGCACACCGGAGGCTCTGTGAGTGCAAAATAATATCACCAAGTGCATCTCTCAAACTATTTTCGCAAGTGTGCTAACTCTCCAAATGTGTTCCACATGAACACCAACACTTTAGCACTAAGTTACCATTTCAAAATATTTTTCAAAGCATTTTCACTTGATTGCTTTCCACGCCACTCGATCTAAATGCAACATGAGTTAGATCTCTCTCCTAGTGGCACTAGTAACCATTCAGTTCACAAGAAAGCCCCTCTTGATAGTATGACAATCTATCCTAAACCTAGTCAAACACTTCTCTACTCAACCCTTGACCGGTGAAATGAAATGCCCTACAAATATACCTTTGCCTTGCACATTCCATTCCATCTCCATGTCGGTGATGCCACAACAAGCATCTAACCTCCATCTTGATCAAATGACGAACAATGGTCATCCATCAATGTAGCCAACCACGCTACCTTGATAATTGCCTATAGCATGAAGCTCCTCCTTCATTCTCCATCAAGCCACCTGATCACCACAACAAAGCAACGCTTGACTTATCTTCCATGAATGAAATATTCCACTTCATAGCTTCACATGGTCTTATTGGTTCATCGATCGTAGCCTCGCTTGCTCTTCACCATTACCTCGATCCATCGGTGCCAAGCCCTCTACTCACACTTCGGCCGCCTTGACGATCCATCGCTTTTGAGTCTCTAGCTTGCCCTTCACGCTGGGTAATTTATCCTTCATAGCCAAGCCTCGCTCTTGATCTTCTCCACCTAGCCATATGACACCATATCATGTCTCATATTCAATGGGATCCTTTTGGAAAGTGAACCAAGCATACCCTAAAAAGTCCCTAAACAAGAGCACATTTGGTTTCTCGTGCAAAAAACTCCCTAATAAAGGCGCCTTAGGTTTCTTAGGCAAATATTGACTAACCATTATGGAGTGAGAAACTAAAGTTATAAATGTGTTTGAATAGCCAGCTAGCTATTCTCGGAGTGTGTCTTTGGCAAGCTATGCCAATATTTTTCTGTCTTTGGGAAGCTATACTAGCATTTTGTGCTGTAAGTTTTTCGATGCTAGCTGGCTACAAAACCAAACACGCTCTAAGCCTTTTGTTGTGTTGACCTGTCGCAACTTGCTTGTTGTAGCCACCTTACTTAGCTGGTTTGGGTTGGTACAAGGTGGGTGCAGGAGGGATGCTTATTCGGATCAAAAATAATGATGACCATTAAATGAGTGCTCTTCAACGAAGACGTCAGTCAAAAATGATTGTAGCTGCACCATATCGATGTAGCACACATATGACACAATTGAACGTATACTCTGTCTTTTGATCGTAGCTGTATATCTGTCGCAAAATTCAAAAGAGCACAACAACTCTATCATATAAAAAGACAATAAACAGTGAGACAACATGTCACATCATACTCTGCGATGTACTCTCTCCGTCTAAAAATTAAAAGTGTCGTTTTTTGGCTTTTGAGCTTTCTTCTTTGTTTGATCGTTCGATCTTATTCAAAATTTTAATATAAATAATAAAATAAATAAATCATTATTAAAATGTCTCTCTTGATAAAATAAGTCATAACAAAATAAATAATATTTATATAAATTTTTTGAATAAGATGAACAGTAAAGCAAAAAATCGGCCCACGTCGAGCTTATCCCATATCCGAACTTGTTTGACTTCTTTTTCGATTCGGAATAGTGTTTTTCTCTCATGACATTTTAAGTAGTAAGCAATATTTTTTCACCAATTTTAACTAAAATTCAGTTAGCAAATTTAACGAGCCCTATAAAGTAAAAAAACAGCACTTTCAATGAGACGAAGAGAGTAATTGACTGTACACCTGACTTTCGGTCACAATCAGACAACTGCCTGGAATCCAGGAAAAAGCCATCGAAAATTCAAAAGAGCACAATAACTCTATCATATAAAAAGATAATAAACAGTGAGACAACATGTCACATCATACTCAGTGATGACTCCCGTCCTATTAAAAATGTTGTTTTTGACTTTTGAACTTTTTATTTGGCTGTTCGTCTTATTCAATTTTTAATATAAATAATAAATTAAATAAATTATTATTAAAATATCTCTAATAATAAAATAAGTCATAAAAATAAATAATATTTATATAAATTTTTTTGAATAAGACGAATAGTCAAAAAGAAGTTTAAAAGTAAAAAATGGAACTTTCAATGGTCCATGCAAATGCTTGCTTTAAACCCGACTTCGATCCGGGCTTTTTTTATCCAAGACAAGATTTTTTCTCACAAATTCTTCCGAATTTCTCCAAACCATCCTAATTCTTCCAAAACTATACCATCCGAACGGGACCAATGACATGGAGAGAGTAATTGACTGTACACCCTGTCTTTTGGTCAAAACGAGACAACTCCTGCATTGCCTGGAATCAAGGAAAAGCCCAGTCCCACAGCTAGTTTGTCCTTTTTAGCTCCTAGAAATCATAGAGAGGCCTGGTTTAGATTGCAAGAGTTAAAAAATTTAGCATTGTAACACTTTTATTTGTATTTTGACAATTATTGTTCAATTATGGACTAATTAGGCTTCAAAAGATTTGTCTCGTAATTTACAATTAAATTGTGTAATTAGTTATTTTTTATCTATATTCTTTGCTGCATGTATGTATCCACAGATTCGATGTGATGGAGAGAGTGAAAAACTTGGAACTTTAAAGCAATCTAAGGAATCGATATTTGTATTCTGTAGCACTTTCGTTTGTATTTGACAATTATTGTCCAATCATAGGCTTAACCAGGCTCAAAAGATTCGTCTCAGTAATTTACAATCAAACTCGTATAATTAGTTATTTTTTATCTATATTTAATCTCCATATACGTATGTCAAAGATTTGATGTGATGAAGAAAAGAGTGAAAAAACTCATAATCTAAACACAAGGCCAAAGCCACACAGTAGAAAAGGTATGCATGGAAATCCCCGCATTGGGCCGTTGCCCGTTGGCGATTCTGGTGGTACACGTACACCACTGGCGCAGCGGTCATGTCGGGTTCAAACACCGCATCCCCCAATCGAACGGTGCTGCGGGCGCTTTCGATTCGAATCGCCAATCCTCAGCCGCCCAATGTGCGCCTCGCCCAAAATTCAAACACGCCCAGCCTATCCCGACGTGGCGGTGCCCATGAATACGCCCCAACACTCAGGGGCAGTATCGTCATTTGTCTCCCGCAGCCAGAAAGGGCCGAGGACGCGCAGCGCGTGCGCAGCACCCAACCCCTGCCTATTTTGCTCTGTTCTGGACGCTACGCTCTCCTCTCCCCTCCCCTTCGTCTTCCGCCATTCCCGCTATCGCGGAGCGCAGGGTGAGCTCCTCGTCTTCTGCGGCAGCATCGGAAGGTGAGCTCCTCGTCTCTCTGGCTGCTCTCGACGCGGCGGTCTGGGACTCGCCGCCAAGTATATTGCTGCGCTCGTTTGCAAGTGGGGTTTTCGGTTCCTCTGTTCTAACTTCGTTGGGGTTTTGTTGGGGCTGGTGTGGTGAAGCTGGTGGATGGCGAAGGTGGATTCGGTGGCGCCGGTCCCGAGCCCGACGTTCATGGACGCCACTCCCTGAACCCGCCGCCGCCGCTGGTGGTGGAGGAGCTCGTGCTGCGCCGCAGTGCTCGTTGCCTCAATAGGCCAACCCGGCCCAGCTACGCGGACCAGGAGCCTCCTAAAAGCCCGGCGGCCGGGGCCCGGGGCAAGCGGAAGAGGGATGAGGAGAAGCCAGAGCTGGTGGCGGCGCAGCAGAGGGTGCCAAGAGCCCTGGCAGGAAGGTCTCCAAGGTCGAGGCGGGTGAGAGGAAGCCGATGCCCGTGATTGCGGCGGTGCCGGTCTCTTGCGCTGGCGTTGCTGCGGAAGACGATGCGACGGGGACAGGGAAGAGCGCCAAGCTGAGGGTGAAGGAGACATTGAGGGCGTTCAACAGCCACTACCTCCACTTTGTGCAGGTACCGTTGTGTGTCTGAATGCTCAGGTATTATCCAGTTTGGTTCATGTTTTCGCTGAACTTGTAAGCATGTTGATACAGGAGGAGCAGAAAAGAGCTCAGGCTGCGCTACAGGAGATTGAGGCTAAGAGTGGCCTCAAACGTCAGACCAAAGGGGTAAAAAAGGTGCGAATCTTAGCTCTGTCTTGGAATTTATGTAATACCGATTTCTCGTATGCGTTTGTTCGTTAACTGTGCTTATGGGTCTATGAGTTGTATCATGGTGAAAACTGTTCGGTAATTTTGTATGCTACTTTGCCCTTATAAATGCAGAAGAGCAGTAAGCAAGAGGCTGAAGCTGAGGAGAAAGAGAAACGCCCATCAAAGCGGCCTGACCTGAAGGCAATCACCAAGGTACATGTTGTTCTTTGCCATTCTTCTCCGTTACCGAGCTGAATCCCTATATGTGTTTGCTATACTTGCTGGTCTTATTCTTATTGTTGAAATCCCAGATGCAAGAAATGAATGCCGTGCTTTATCCAGAGAAGAGGATTGGGCATCTACCAGGTTAATCTTTTACTTCTCTCCAAGGAAAAATTTGTATTGTGAAGTTTGAGGCGCATGAATTTAGTTATATATATATATATATATATACATATACATATATTTCCATTTTCTATATGGATGTGTAAAGTGATGGTCTTATCCAATCCTTCTCAGGGATCGATGTCGGAGATCAGTTTTATTCTCGTGCTGAAATGGTAGTGTTGGGCATCCACAGCCATTGGCTCAATGGCATTGACTACATGGGGATGAAATACCAAGCAAAGGTAACAGCAGCAGACATTTCTGTAGAAGTAAAGAGACGTTTTTCAAGAAAAAAATAGACGGGAAGGTTTTGGATCAGGAAATTTGCAAGTTTACTTCATTCTGAACATGCCATAGAACATCTCTTTTGTTCATTTGATAGGGGAATCACACCTTGATCCAACATGCTTTTATCGCTGTATGTAATTATTCAATATTAGCATTTCCCTTTCAGCACTCCCAAGTTACCCCTTCCGATCAGATATATAAGTCCATCTAGGTGTATCTTTAGTCAAACTTTTTTTTACCTTTTGACTATCAATATCTGAATTTTAGTCGTATACTAGATTCATTATGAATCAAGAACCGTTGCTAGACTGCTGACCGCCTTGCAAGTTGGGGGCTTCCCACCCTGCAGTTTGTCCCTTGTGTGATCAGGCCCATGAAACGATACAGCATACCCTGATTGCTTGTGTTTGCAAGGCAGGTTTTGACAGCTATTTTTTTTTCTGTGTTGGGGTTGCTTCCTTTTGCAGTAGCTGGTGGAGCAAGAAAATCAAGGCAGTTCCTAAGGAGATAAAGAAAGGGCTTTATTCGCTCATAATCTTAGTTGCTTGGGAGATTTGGAAACATAGGGACCACTGTGTCTCTGAGGGTGGTAGTCCTTGCTTTCAAAAGGTTCTGCTTGTAGTTCATGAGGAGTGTAATCTGTGGTGCTGGGTTGGTGCTAAGGCTTTACATAGATCCTATGTAGGTTGTTGCCATTGGCTGCTTAGAATCCTGATGGTTTTTTTTGTCGTGTTTTTGTTTCCAGCGTGTGATGCTGTTAGCGTTGTACTAGGTGGCCTAGGGGTGTTGGCTCTGCCACTCATTTGTTTTTTTCTACTTAATTAAATGACACAAAGATCTCTTGCGTCGTTTGAGAAAAACAAAGATTCATTATGAAAGATAGATCATGTTATATAGATCTCTTTATATTTTCATATCGACTGGCAAGATCTGCATTATTTAAGATAATATATTTTTATAGATTTGTGTGTCAAAGTGTCATATTGGAGACTATGTCAATGTCCTCATGGATAATTCCTTGCTGCAACATCTTGTAGTTGTTTCTTTGTATTTTTCTAAATGTTGAGCAATTTATTGGCTATTCCATTTCAAGCTTCTAAAACAAACCAGAAATGGCTCCTAAAGGGAGTGATCATGTGCCGTAACTAATAATTTTGAATTTAATTATGCAGAAGGAGTATGAGAAGTTAACTTTTCCACTAGCCACCTGTATTGTAATGTCGGGGATATATGAAGATGATCTAGACAAAGCCGATGAAATTATTTATACGGGTCAAGGAGGAAACGATTTACTTGGTAACCATCGCCAAATTGGCTCTCAGCAGTTGAAACGTGGGAATTTAGCATTGAAGGTTGGTTTCAATGGTTCTTATTTATTACTTAGTTATATCCAATGTTTTCTGATCGGCTTATCGTTCCTAATCGGTCTGGTACCGATTAGGACGATCAGGACGATTAGTCGACCTCTGATCGGTCTAATCGTCCATATAACCGTCCAGCATATAACAGGACTATATAAGTATATATCATATATGTATGGTATATATATAATATACCATATACTATATATTTATATAGTAGACATCGAACATATTTCTAGTTAGTTGGTTACTTACCTATGAGATCTGACTCCATATTCTTGTCCCAACCTCCATATGTTTGCTGATTTTCTGCAGAAATAATAGATAACTTGAGTAAGTAGATGCAAAAGAATAGTGTGATGATCGACAAAGATTACACTAAGCACATACTCAATCCAGATCCGAGAAAAAGTAGGAATTAAGAAAACTAGCATAGTCCATGACTTACTTAATATAGTACGAATGCGAGTACATACTACAAACTAAATAATTAAACACCGCAAACAACATTCATAGTTTTAAGATAACACTAGCCGCCATTCAATCAAAGATTCAACGACCATCTAAATCTAAATAAGCAAATCATCATCCAAATTGAAGCCTCCTCCTCCATCTCCACCCGAGTCTCCATCCACCTCCATTCCTACTTCACATTAGATGCCTCTGGTGAACTTGTGCTTCATGGTCATCATCTTCATCATCAATGCTATCTGGAGCAATATCTGCATTTCTTGCAGCGATCCTTGGACGCTTCTGGTATACATCTGGTGACAGGAGAGAGGTCTTTGCGACGACAGCAAGCAGACCCTAGGCAAGTTGTGGCCTGTAGATTCTCAAATGCACCAATAGCTTCATCAACATGAGCCCAAGTCGATTCCTCACAATTCTCATCCACATTCATTATCCCATTGAAATTCATCTAGCGTGAGAGGGTTGCTCTTACATCCTTTGCAACCAAGCTCTCACGATTTTTTGAAACCTGTTTGACATCTTTTTATTTATGTGACATAGACCAATTTATTGAACCTCTTGTGCTCTAATTTGTTCCTCTTTTGGTGTGGGACTGCATAAAAATAATGAACAACACATTGGTTTGCAAGCAATATCGCAGATACATAATTGATTTTACTTGAACTAGGTGGTACTTATATGGGAAAAAACACTCCAATTACGCTCACAACTTGATGCGAGCAGCAAAGACTAATAATTTTCTTTGCTAGACTTTGGAGCTCAAATGAGTAGCCACCATAGGAATTCCACCAATACTGAAACACAATTACCTAATAATCAGGTCATAACAAAGCAAATATTGAGAAGGATTGAAGGTTTTAAAATATTCAAAACTTACTAGGGTTCTTTTGTCTCATCCCTTATTGCTAATGGCATTGAGAAGCCTTCACCTTTGACTGTTCATAATCATCGACTTGACGAGAAATCTTGGATTGTTCATCGTCATCCGCCACAATTTTGTATAAAATTTCATTGAACATGATCCTTAGCCTTATGACTTTTCTCTTGTTTTTCTCCCTTAAGGCAAAGAACTTGCTGGATTCAAGAATAGGGCTGCCCCATACAACTTCATTGCATTTGGTTTTCCACCTATTATCATAGCGCTTCATTACTTCTTTAAGCAAGTCGGTTTTAGCTTTTAAAGAATCTTTGATGGTGGTCTTTGCATGATCCATGGCTGCCATGATCTCGGGAGCTCGCTAGTGTCTCATCCCCATCTGCAATCCTTAGAGCGACGAGAAGGGGCGTGAAGCTCTCAAGCAACACTCCACTCTATTCCAAAAAGGCATGGAAAGGACAATATCCTCAACTTGTTTGCCTTCACTAGTGTTAGATGAATTTGTTAGCCTGCCATTCTTCACTAACAACTAAAGCTCTCAAGCCATTCTTGTGCTTGTACATACTTGCCAATGTTAGGTAAGAAGTAGCAAATCGAACACTGGTCTCACAAGATCTCCACCTATCTTGGTCTCACAAGATCAAGTATCCTCCATGCTTGTATAGAAATCTGCACACTTTCTTGCCCCAATTGATGGCAGTGTTGAATTCCTTTATCTCACCAATGTCTTGCAGCAACAAATTCAGACAATGGGCAGCACAAGGTGTCCAAAACAAATGTGGGATCCTCTCCATTAGAATCCTTCCCGCTGCCTTAAAGTTTGCCCCATTGTCTATGACAACCTGCACCACATATTCCTTCCCAATCTTGTCAACTTGCTGCTCCAACAAATCAGCTAGCATTTGTGCATTTGCTATCTCACTTGAAGCATCCACTGAACCTAGGAAGAAGGTCCCTGCTGGACTGTTGGCAAGAAAATTGATTATATGGCGGTGGCTTGTATCCGTCCAACCATCGGACATGAGAGTGCAGCCATATTCTTTCCAACTCTCCTCATGCTTCTTTCTTAGTTCTGCTGTCCTGTTGACAGTCCTTTCAAGCAATGGTTCCCTTATGTCATGCATGGTTGGTGAGCGGTACCCAGGTTCATACTGCCCAATGGACCCTGCAACAAAAGGGAGGAGGAAGCAGCAAGCAGCAGGGAAGATCCACGGATGGGCTGCTTGGATTGGAACTGGAAGGGAGGGAGGAGGGAGTGAGATGCACGCAGCAGGGAAGAGATGGAGCTTAGCTGCACACACAGCGGGAGTGAGGAGTACTGAGGAATGAGGAGAGAGAGTGGGGGTGAGGTATATAAGAGAAACCCTAATGGGCCTGGCCCAAATAAATATAGCCCAGTAAACTGAAGTAGTCCATCTGACTATTTAGTGCTGATCGGCAAAGAGACCTAATCGGACGATTAATCGCGAGTAATCGACGATTAATCAGACGATCAGGTTTCTGATCGCTCTGATCAAATCGGAGGGCCTAATCAAGTGCTAAGTACCAATAAGGACGATTAATCGCGATTAATCGGACGATCAGAAAACATTGGTTATATCAATTGCATGTAATGTACTGTGTTCCACTTTTTTGTGGTTATGCTTCTGTTCCAAGTTATAATTAATTTTGGCTTTGTCCTAAGTTAAACTTCCTCAACTTTGACAGTTTATACAAAAGTACACAAACATCTAGAACATCAAATGATCAAGTTTGTTCAATCAAACTCTTCACAAAATAAATTTTAATAGAGATTTTGTTTCAACTTGTAGATGTCTATATATTTTTCTAAAAACTCGGTTGCGGTTAAAGAAGTTTGATTTAGGGCAACCAAAAGTGAACTAGAAGTTGGAACAGAGGGAATATTATAGTTCTTCTATAAAATGTGTTGTAATGTGACATACCAACTTGACTTGATTTGTCCCATGGTGGATCATGTGCACATGTGTATGATAAGTAGGGTGTTTAGTCCCATCTTGCTTGCATAGGGTGAGAAACACCAACATATAAGCTTAGCTGGTCCAAAATCCAATAGCACTAGCCCCAAATTAACCCTTCTACGTGAAACACGGACAAAAGTGTAAGTGGGTTTGTTATGAGTGTGGTTTAGTAGGTGTGCAGGGTAGGCCTAGTCTTCATTGGACCCTATGGGTCTGATTGGTTGCCTGTATTACCCTATATCCAGACTTGTGCAGTGCAGTTTGCTCGTGAGTGCTCAAAGCAAGCCTAATGCTGCATTGGCTAGTACGCCAGATTTTTTCATATTAGACAATGCAGGGCTGCACAAGCTGATGTGCATACAAAAATGAAATATTCTCATCCTTCATACCTTTACTAAAAACATGGCACCTCAACTAGAACATGGAGGTGACTACATGCAACAAAATTTAAACAACCAAATATAGTTTTATCAAATGTGTCTTGTCTGTGCAGACTGCAGAACAACTAAACACCAAGACACTTCATACGCTTATGTTGCGTAAGGCCTAATGTAGGCTAAGACTGGTTTTCCAGTTGTTCAAGCCATGACCCATGGCATGTCTGACATATTAAACATTTCAGTGCCCGAGTTAATTTATATACTCAACATCTTGGTTGAGCGCGGTGGTAGGTCCTCTGGTTGGGAGGCTGCCGGCCAGGGTTCAAATCCTGGGTTGCATGGAAAAAACGTCCATCGATAGGTAACTGTCTACAGAGATATACGTGCTGCAGGCGTGTCCTGGGCAGCCAGCTTTCGGGGCCTTTATCCGACGGGTTGAGTTTTTTCTCTCTTATCGATCACAAATGTTTTGCTGTACACTTTCAAATGAATCGGTCTCTAGCTTATATATAAATTAAGCTCATTTTATTGATCTCATTTTATTTTACTGTTGCAGAATAGCAGGGACAATGGTAATCCTATCCGAGTTATTCGAGGTCATTTGTCAAAAAATAGCTATACGGGAAAGATCTACACCTACGATGGACTTTACAAGGTCTTTATGTTTTCCGAATTCTCTTATGAATAATGTAGACCAGATGTTCTCGTCTTGTTATTGGAGCTTGGGCTTTTTAACCTGCAATCCCATGGAGATGCATACACACCAGAAATAGATTTGCTAGTATCTAGTTCTATTGCATTATCTGACCAATTCTATTTTTGCTATTTCATGTGGATAATCTGTAGGTTGTAGATGACTGGGTACAGAACGGAGTGCAAGGCCATGTGGTTTTCAAATTTAAATTGAAGCGGCTTGAGGGTCAGCCATCATTGACGACTTCTGAGGTATACCTGAACAGAGACAGCAAACTGAGTTGGTTGTGCTGATATTACCCACTGTCTTGTTATAGTTTGGATGGGTGGCCTTCACTTATTTTATACTATATCGTGTCAACTGGTAGAGAAGAAATGTGGAAATAACATGAGACTTCTCAGATTTGCTAATTCAATCACACATTTGCTAGTTCCAGTGCAGTTTTCCTTTCAGAAATATGTTTGTGTCGTTTTTCTGTAACTGAAATATGCTTTTGAATTGCGATAATATACTAATAATACAGCCACCGTTGTGCTTGACCAGTTGACCTTTTAAATGGAATCTATATTCCCTTGAATAAATTTAACTTTGCATTTTTGTATATACTGGAAATATCATGTGTTTGTGTCATCACATATCTGTGTGTCCAGGTGCGATTTACTCGTGCAGAAGCTCCCACAACTATTTCTGAATTGCCTGGGTAAATGATCCAAACACCTGAAGTTTCATTTTTTGTGCGTGCGGAATCGAAGTTTCTATTTTACCATTCATGATTTCATTTTTTTTACGATAAGTTATGTGTTCTAAAATAAAGTAGCTCGTATTGATTATATGTGTGCTTAAACATGGAGGATACAATATTGAAAGACTATTGTTGGTTGTATTGCCTTAGCCTGGAGTGCGAGTATGTATTCTCCCTTAGTTCCAAAATGCAAGTCATTTTAGTTTTGTCCTAAATCAAACTTCTCTATCTTTGACCAAGTTTAGAGAAAAATGCATAATGTAAACATTAAATTTGTTTCATTAAATCCACTATGAATTACGTCTTGATAATTTATTTATTTGGTATTGTAGATCTTAATACTATTTTATATAAACTTGGTAAAGTTAGAGATTTAACTTAGACCAAAACTAAACCGACCTGCATTTTGAAACAGTAGTAGTTTTTAGTTCAAGTATCTGTATAAACATGCCAATCTACTAGAGATAAAGAAGGATCTGTACCATATAGAAATCTTAATAACTAAATATATCTTTAAAGATTTGTCATATATCACATATGTGGTTGTGGTCATTTCACGACTGTGCTATGCTAACATCCATGCATGTATTCTTTTATCACCTTAGTCTTAGTGATACAGAGGTTATGTTTCCTTGAATGAAACTTAATCATATGTCATGTTTAATTTGATAGACTGGTTTGTGACGACATCTCTGGAGGGCAAGAAAATATTCCAATTCCTGCTACTAACTTGGTTGATGATCCACCTGTTCCTCCATCTGGTATGTTCAAATTTATCAATTGTCTATTTCATATTTTCTTTGTTGCAGGGCTGTTTGCATTGTTCCAATAAACTAGAGCAAATGTGTGTAGTGTGACTTTTAAATTTTGAACAAGCTACATCCTAGAATACATCAAATAGCACTATAGCAGTTTATATCGCAAATCAGATTTTTGGAACTTGTACTATCCAATGGCTCTTCCTCCTTCCACATTTTTTCCACTGATTTTTCTGCGAGTTTCAAATAAGTGACATTTTGAGTTGGTGTCGACCATTATATATTGAGTTTGGATATTCTGAAAACGATACAGATAGATTGTATCAAAATGTAGTTTCATAACACTATACTTTTGCTATGTTTTATAAATTTAATTACAACAAAAGTCAGTAGTCAAAGTTGTATTTTGATGATCATGTCTATGTCCAAAACATATCTTATTCTGTAACTGTTGGGAGTAGAACATAACAATACTTCCGTTTGCAGATCGGTTTACAAACAACAGTTAGCCAAGGTGCCCAACAAGAATATTTGGAAGTTGTACCAACAAACAAGATAATACAATGAAGTGCTCTTTGAAACTTTTAAAACATAATAGTAACTAAGCTACCCAAATTCAGTGCCAAACGTTTCTTGTTTTATGAGAATTTATCGTGTCGCTTCTAGCAGATCTGCTTTCTTCTATTCCTGTTCCTGTTTCAATTTATACACTAATCATCAGTGGCTGATTGCTTAGTGTCACCTTTGGCAACACTTTAGGTTTCACATACTTGAAGTCTCTAAAAATTCCAAAGGACATCAAGATTCCATCTAGTATTATTGGCTGTGATTGTGAAGGAGATTGTGCTACCAACAAAAATTGTTCATGTGCTCAGCGCAATGGTTCTGATCTGCCTTATGTATCATATAAGAACATTGGCAGGTAATCACAATGTTTAAATGGTTCAATACTTGGATGGATTTTGCAACTATTGTTTTTTTAATTTTTTTGCCTCTAATTCTATAGGTTGGTGGAGCCCAAAGCAGTTGTATTTGAATGTGGGGCTAACTGCAGTTGCAACCATGATTGTGTAAACAGAACATCTCAACAGGGTTTGCAGTATCGCTTAGAGGTTGGTATTTCTCTTTCCAAGAGTCTTGTGTTCTGATACTTCCTAGGATATCTATTTTATACTTTTTCCCCTATCAAAAACGTAGGAGAGCTGTGTTTTGTTTCATTAAGAAAACACATTCTTTCTTGTGCTTCCACAGTTTGGCCCCTTTCACAATTCTTCCGTTGGGAGTGACAGCTCTTACTAGCATTTGTATCTAGCTATATTTTGCTTAACAGGCTGAATTTTGCAGGTATTTAAGACAGCTTCAAAAGGTTGGGGAGTCAGGACTTGGGACACTATCCTCCCTGGGGCTCCCATCTGTGAGTACACGGGGGTGTTGAGGAGGACCGAAGATTTGGATGGTTCACAAAACAACTATTGTTTTGACATCGACTGTCTTCAAACCATGAAGGGTTTGGATGGAAGGGAGGTAATAGTTTTCTCATTTACTGTAACATGAAATATTGCCAAATTCTACTCCTATATCACTAGTCCTTTCTGTAATAATTATTTTAGGTGTGCTGAAATTTCATCAGATGCTGAGCACTCATGCTATGTACTCTGTCCTGCAGAAAAGAGCTGGATCTGAAATGCACCTGCCTAATCTTCATCCTGAGAATGATTCAGATGCACCTCCTGCACCTGAGTACTGCATAGACGCTAGTTCTATTGGCAATTTTGCCAGATTTATAAATCACAGCTGCCAACCTAACCTTTTCGTCCAGTGCGTTTTGAGCTCACACAATGATGTTAAACTGGCAAAAGTGACGCTTTTTGCTGCTGACACTATACTTCCTCTTCAGGTGAGAAGTGTTTGAGTTCTCTCAACCAAACAATAGACTCTACCAAAATAAAATTTCTGATTACCATGTGCTTTTCAGGAGCTATCCTATGACTATGGTTATCGCTTGGACAGTGTTGTTGGGCCTGATGGAAAAATTGTGAAGCTGCCTTGCCACTGTGGTGCTCCTGATTGCGGAAGCGCCTCTACTAGACCTGCAGTGTGTTTCTATTTGGATTTTGGAGGAAACAACTTATATTGTAGGGAAGCAGTCATGGTATCTATGTAGTTGACATGCTCTGATATATAGCAAAAGAGGAGCAACTTAATCTCCTTTTAGAGCATTCTTATTTTGTGAGCATTAGAGGACATGCTGGTCATGGTAGCATATTTTGCAGCCAACCAATTTTAACTGATATCTCTGGACATCTGGTCCTAGAACAGTTAACCTCTAGATAAATATATATAGATTACTTGTTTCCTCAATGGCTTGGATCTGTGTTTTTTCTGTCATGTGCCGTCGTGTGTGTTTTAATCAATGGATACATGGACTACTCAGATGCCATTTTCAAATTTTGATGGCAACTGAATTATCAAATAGCGACAAATACAATGTTGTCGATTCATGTAGCATTTTCTCCTGTTGAAATAGGTACTACAACTGATTCAATGGTATCTTGGATGTCTTGTGGTCTCTAGTGACTTGAATTTGAATTTTCGATGTCTCAGTACTGTCAATAGCTAGTAAGGCTTCGGGTGTTGGTGTTGCTGCTGGTGTATGTCAAATTGTTAATATGTCATGCTTTCATTCATATGATTTGATCATGACACTAATTTAGTAATTTGCATATCTCCCAGGATGTTAGCTGTGAGATTTCATTTGATCTCTGGTTTTAATCCTTACTAATTGTTACTCGTTGCTAATTGGCAGCAATAAAAAACTGCTTGCTAATTGTCTGATCTGATGGATATGTAATACCACTAAGCCAGACTGCATTTGCTGTACCACATTCAATTCTTGTAAAATTATGCTCACTGCTGAAAACCGCAAGCTTTGACGTCGATTCAAAGGCTGATAAATCCCAGCCGGGGCTGACGTCTTGGCGAGAGGCCTCATAGTCATAGCGCGGCGCACGATGTCTGCCAACGAGAACTCACCGCCGGTGGAGGCCGCTGCCGCTGCAGCTGCAGCCGCCGCCGCCGCGTCCACGCCACGGTCGCGGCTGCCGCGGTGGACGCGGCACGAGACGCTAGTCCTGATCCAGGCGAGGCGCGCCATGGAGCGGCGCGGCCTGCAGCTGCCGGCGGTGCGGCCGCGGCCCAAGTGGGCGGCGGTGTCGGCCTACTGCTGGCGCCACGGCGTGGAGCGCGGGCCCATGCAGTGCCGGAAGCGGTGGGGCAACCTGTCCTGGGACCTCAAGAAGATCGTCGCGTGGGAAGGAAGGCCATCGCTGGCGCCGGCGCCGGCGACGCGCAGCACGAGTCGTTCTGGGACATGCGCGGTGACCAGCGGCGCGCCAGGCAGCTGCCGTCGTCCTTCGACCGCGAGGTGTACGACGCGCTCGTCTGCGGCGCGTCCGCCGGAGACGGCGAGGACGCGGCCGCGGTCGTGATGCCGCCGGACTTCGGCGACGGGGAGCTGGAAGGGTGTACCGGCAGCCGCCCATCATGGTCATGCCCATATCAGGTCAGGACTCGTACTGGCATGTATGCGCACGTGACATGGATGGCATCACATGTTTGGTTTGTTTTGCATGCAGTGAGGAAGTACGAGCCCCCTCCTGCCTCTTCTGAACACGAATGCTCTGGTCCAGGTGCGCCGAATTGTTTCATCAATGTTACATACATGCATTATGCCATTATATCACGTGATTTTTATTTTATGAAAAAGAAAGTAACTACAACTTTTATCAGACCCGGCTACCGGGGGTCAACATGTCATCCAAATAGGCGTGGACTCTTTTCATATTTGCATGATAAGTGGGATCCACAACCTTTTTTAGCTCCTGGAATTTGTAGGTATTTGTTAGAAGGGTCAAAATTATTGTAGGTTTGTGAAATGGTCGATATGAATTCTAGTTTGAAAATGTACAAAATCTTTATATTTTTGTGAGATTAACTAAAAAAAGATAGTATTCAGGCGATCCAAATTACAAAATGTTTTTTTTATTGAAATTCGTATGCATTTGTTACTATGGTTAAAATTTGTTGGAGGTTTGTGAAATGGTCAACATAGATTGTATAGTTTTATGACATCGCAAATAGCTGTAGTTCGTTGAAATTAATCGTAGTTGCAATGAACTGCACGATAAGCTGTTTCGCGTGTGGCCATGGCAGTGACAGAGAGCGATCAGAAGAAGGCGGGCGCGGCGGCGTCGGACAAGAACTCGACGTCGTCGCAGCACGACGGCGGCGGCTTCAAGGACAGCGACGCGACGTTCGTGGCGGATCAGGCAGAGGGCACGGCCACGGCCACGCCGGCGGCGACGGCGACGGCGACGGCCAGCATTGGGAAGCAGGTGATCGAGGCCCTGGAGAGGGGCAACCGGGCGCTGGAACAGCAGCTGGAGGCGCACAGGAGCAGGTGGGACGCCGACAGGGAGCAGCGGGCGGCTCTCCTCCGCGCCATGGACAGGGTCGCCGACGCCGTGTGCAGGATCGCCGATAAGCTCTGAGGGTCCGGGTCGACGACGGGAGCTGCATGGGATGCTTCGGTTGCCTTCGCCGTGGACTGAATGAAGAGTGACAAATACAAGACGTGCATGCATAAATGCATTCAGAATTTCAGATAGCAGTGCACATGAAACAAGGACGATATATATACACAATGAAGTATAGCAGCTGTGAAACGGGGAACTGGAAACTCTTGAATCCTACTGAAATAATGAGATCTCTACCCACCTGCCCTACTGTCTCATCTGAATCTATCTACTACTATGATGAACATGCTGCTGTCTTGTCTTGCTCAAAAGTCTGAAACGTTGTGCCGTGGGCCGTGGCGTGGCTCCAGGTCCAGGATTTGGAGCCGGTCTGGATGGCTGGATCACTCTCGTCTTTTTTTTTAAAAAGTGGATCGCTCTCGCTTTTGCTAGTTCGTGCGTTGAGCTTTTCTGTCTTTATGAAAAGGCACCTCGCCGCAGCGATCGGTTCTTGGTCTCTCACTCCCCTAGCCCTCTCCCTGCTATGATTAGCGATCGGTTCTTGGTCCGTGCTTTTACCGACTGAATCTGAATCTAGCCCTGCTCTGTTCATCCGTAATTCACTAGCTTTTTTGCTCCTTTTTTAGTTTGAGGGGTCATGTACATGTGCTGCAACTCAAATGTTCAACAAGCCCTTCCCTGTGGCTGTGGGATCATGCTACTGAGTAGTACTGACTGTGACTGTGCCAGTGTTCATGTTCCTGACTGTGACTATGATGCCGGGTTCACAGTGAGGCCAGGCCAGGTGTGAGCACTGCACAGCTCTCACTCAGCTAGTCAGCTTGAGGCTTTCCAGTTCAGAATTTCAGACGCTGCTGCCCTGCCTCTGCTCTGCTCGCTCATCAGACAAGTGGCTACAGCTTCATAAGCAGCGCACGTGAAGGAAGAATATTCAGGCGACGCCGCGACGACGCAGGAGCCGACCAGGCAGGCAGTCAGCTAACTCTTGCTCTGTTCTTCTCGCCTTGTCTGTCACTGCAGCCGCGACACAGGTGCATGGCATGGGATTTCTCGATCTGAGGCGTCACACCGGAGCCCGGTGCGGTGCTCCGGAGTGTCCCCAGCACTGCACGGATCCGGTTATTTCGCCGCGCGTGCTGGATGGGGGGGCTGCCGGCTGCCGCTAGTGTTTAGTTCAGCAGACCGCGACGCGAGGTGGTCTTGTTCGGCCAGTGCATGCAGTAGGTGAGACGATAGCTATCGTCCTATCGATACAGCGTGGAAGCAGAATGCATGATCCTCCCTGAACCTGAATGAACACATATGCTCTGCTGAATGGATGCGTGAAGGAAGAAAACACGGGGATCGTGGAGCACGGGCACTTGCGTGGCATATACACATATACATATACATATACATATGGCTGCTTGCTTGCTGCATACATGCATGCTACATTATTCAGAATGGAAAAAAAGCAATGAAAGAAATGGAAATAAACGGACTGGAAGAAGAAATAGATTACCACTAACAGACTATTACAAACTATATATGCAGCTGCTACTAGTTATGTATAAATATAACAAGCACATACAGCAGTATCATACTCTATATATGCGGTATATATATAGACTATAGTACTATACTAGCTATGGTGGTCATGAGCCGTAGCATCCCAAAAACCAGGACAGCGTCCTGGCATGGCCGCCGCCGGGCGAAGACGCCGCCGCCGATGTGGCGTCGTTCCAGCCTGCTGCAGCACCCAGCAGTGCCTTCCTGTGCTTCTTCTTCTTCTTCTTGGTGTGCACCACCTTCCCGCGCACCGTCACCTCCTTCTTCCCGAAGTCCACCATGTAGTCCAGCAGCCCTGCTAATGGAATGGACACAACACAAGCACAGACATGAGCTATGGATGAGCAGGCAGCAGTACGTACGTACAATGGCCAGTAGGCCAAGATGGATGCGTAAGAAGGAAGAACGATGCATTAGTTAGCACTGCTAGTAAAGGTAAACGCATTACGGACATCACATGATGCGTCCTAAACTCCTAATGACAGGTAATTGGTGGTGATGGTCCATATGTACTTATGCGAATTAACTGACATGAGTACATGGCATCTCTGAATGTGGATGCTCACCGTTCATCTTGGAGACGACGTTGGCGACCCGCTGCCGGCAGTGCGAGCACCCCATGTTGGCGCTCATCACCACCACCTGCACCTGCGCATTATTATTCCAGCAATTTCTCTTTATCAGTTTCATCTCTACATCAACACACTCACTCTCCATAAACATCATTATTGGCATCCATCACCACCATATATATACAACTCATCATGCATCATCTGCATTTGCATTGCTTCTACGTAATGAATAAGGGTGCATTTGGCACTTGGCAGGGATCCTTCGTGTTGTTTCCCCGCCAAAACGGCACCCAAGGTATAAGGTATGGAGTATGTACCAGCTCGCTATCCAACCACCGATCCGTTCAGCGATAGCACGGCACGTATGAATCGATCAGATCGATGCTTGTTTGGCCAAAATGCAAGTTGGGTTAGATAGATAGCCTCGCCTTAGCTGTTGACATTAATCATGAACGGTTAAGTGGTCACAGACTTATATCCTAATTAAAAGCTAGTTAATTAACTAGCTACCTATGCGTCCATCACACCTAACCATTATTCCACCTTCCACTAATCAGGACGTACGGCTAGAGTTCATTGTACATTTATAAACTATTTGTGAGGAATATACGTACCACAGGGGAAGAGAACTATGATATAGCCATATAGGGTACATATATGTTCCTCTCTCAAATACCAAAAGTCACATGGCCGCCACTCTTGAACCCTAATGCAGATTGTACTACTCCTATAGTCCTGTCAGGCAGCCAGCAGTGGTATTACTATTATTATATCTCCCTGTCTCTGTGCCTCCACGGCACATCATATCATAACAATATCACTAACATATAGTATATGCTAATCTATTGGCTATGCAAGCCACTTGCATTATAGTATGAATACTGTATCACGTGCAGTGTGGCCTGGGCTGGGTCGTCTGGACTAGTCGCATGCCTACCGTTGTGATCTTCCCTTGTTGGTCTATAGTGATCAGGCCAAGACTTTTTCAGATACCATGCAGAGCAAATGCATGTGGCCATCATCCCTTGTTGTCGGGATAAAAATTACTGCGAGGATAGATGTAATGTAAGTAGCAGGGCCATGACGCATGTCAGTAATGCATGTACACAACAACGTCTCTCTAAAGAATCTTCAGAAGAAGAAGCAGGATGTGGAAAGCGTCAGTATCGCTGACGCTCTTTTGTTCATTCTACAGTGTAATCTATCACTATAGTCTACAAACCCATCCATCCTGATAGCGATCAGCGAATCATTGTAGTATCTGTTATCGAAATTCCCTTTGTCTAGACGTAAGAAACTTGTGCAGATGCTGGAAATTAAACTCATTAAATATAGATAATGTTCGGTCAGAGCTATAACTGATGGTGAAATGCTGGACACTGAATCAAATGGGAGCACGCATGTGTGTATACTTGCATGCATTGGTCAAAATCAAATGGGATAAGAGAATGGATTAACGAGTGAAGGGGATGGTTTACTTAGGCCCCGTGTAGATTGAAGCTGCTAAAATTTAAACAGCTAAACCAGTTGCTAAACTTTAGCCATACCTGTTTAGTTTGATGGACTAAAAGAACACTTTAGTCCCTTTTAGTCAGGGTGTTTAGATCCAAAGTGACTAAAAGGTGAGGCAGTCCGGGCTTTAGTCCCGTTTAGCAACACATTGGTGACTAATTGGCTAAATACCATTTTAGTCCTATTTAGTCATAGTATTTAGGAAAAAAGTGACTAAATGAGACTAAAATTAACCAGCTAAACTTTAGCGGCCCAATCTAAACACCCCCTAAATTTATTAATTCCACATGCATGCGCGTGTACATATCAGGTCAAAGGAAGCGTACGTGTACGTGTTGCGTAGCACATGCCTTGGATTTGACGGCATAAACACGCAGGAATACGGACGGATAGATAGCCTACCCCGGAGAAAATGACTCTGAAGCAACCTAGCTCCACGAATAGGATGCAAACATTCCTGCACTGTCACCTAAATTCATTTCTTATTTCTTTTTTGTTTTGAAAAAAGAGACAGAAACTTGCCGGTCAAAGCAAAGGCTAATACTCCTACTACTGCTAGTAGTAATCTTCAACGGTAGGAATAAGATGGTATTCATCAGGCATGGCGGCTACAGTTCTTGCCTGCTCATGCTTGGCACGTGATGTCTGCTCATGCCTTGGCCTTGTCTACTGCTTATGGTCAGAAGTCAAAAACACTGCGAGAGAAGAGAAGGAGACACCGAAATCGGTGACGGCTTCACCATCGTCGTGGCAAGACAGGCAGCTCGAGCTCCCAGCAACGGCCAACAGCCGACAGCTCAGCTGTGGCCGAGACCGGCACAAGAAACAAGCGGCACCAATAACATCGCAGAGCATAGACCGGCGCAAGAAACAGGCTACAGTTGCTGCATGCGTGCCCGGTGTCTGCTACCAGATTCAGTCTTGCTAACAAGTTACTGCGTGCTACTCTCTCAATCGATTTCCATGTGAACAACAACAGTAATGTGTAGTAGTTCACAGATTCTGATCTCCAGGCTGATCAGATCACTTCCGTCTTATTTCCATGCAGGGCAGGGCAGGTTAAGAGATAGAAAGAGAGACAGACAGACAGGGAAGTAAACTGCTCCCTGCAGTGGAGTTGTTTGGCGGATTGGCACTAACAGTAACAGGGCGGGGCCTTTCACCTTTACGCTAAAAGCCAGACTGGAAGGCAAAAGCGATTGCAACAGGGGCCTCTTGAGAATCCAAGGAGATAACCACATCTCTTCTCCCTCGATGAGCAGAGAAGAAACAGTGGGACAACGGACACTGAATGTGTGGAGCTGGAGACTGTCGGAAATGCAGTGAAGGATGTAGTGACTTTACTGTTAGTCTGTTACTACCACTGAAGCCTGAACTGATAGGCTCCATTGAGAAACATGTAGTGATGGACAGGGCTAATGGTTTCTGGAACGGCAAAGGCTAGCATCCTCAACGAAGGAAGAAGAACAGAATTCTTCGGCAGAAAGAATGGCTCTAGTTTCAGCAGAGTAATAATAATCTAAGCTGGATTTCAAGAACCCAACGACATGCAAGCCATTGCAGATTTTTCATTTCTGGGTACTGATCAGCTAGCTGACAATGATGAGAGACAGAGAGAGAGGGAGAGAGCGTACCGATGGGAGAGAGAGGTCCTCTGCAAACCTCAGAGCTTGCAGCTTGCTTGGTGTGCTGCTGACGGTTGCGTCCGACGAAGCGCCGAAGCTCCTCTTGGAGGAGGACGACTCACTCCCCATGTCGTTTTCATCCCTCCGTGCTCCAGCTCCATGTCCATGGCGGTGTGGCGTGGGCTCTTCTTGAGAGGCTTGAGCTCCGCCTTTCCTGTCCAACGACAGCACCCAAGGCTTCTCCTTTTTATACTAGCTATTCTAGACAAAGAGAGAAAGGATGTCATGTCACAACAGTTACTTGCCGAGACCACCCACTGAGAAGGGCGGATTATTTTAATCACTTGTGAATGAAATTAGGTGTAGGATGAATGGAAGGTGAACTCCAGCAATCATGCTTATTTGCTGATGGATCTCCTTTTCCAAAGACCCACCCGGTCCATCCCAATGTGTCATGGTCATTCACTTTCATAGTTTCATTGGATGACTAGGATTATACGTATATATGATGTCAGTTGTCTTGGAGGCAAGTGCCAATTTCCAACTGAAGGTGGGCCCACCTTGTATTGGATTCCTCTGTCTTCTTTGTTTTCACTGTTACAGTAACAGATTAAGAAATCACCACATCAGAGAGGTTACTTGCAGTGCCAAAAGTAAAAAAATAGAAAGGCCTACAAAGTCTAAAATGGTCGCCATGGATGCTGAAATGTGACATTGGAACAACAAAATACAGTCAGGATCTCTCCAGGATCCATATGCTACAAATTTTAGGATCTTTAAAAGTTTCTGCAAGGAAATCCTCCTGCAGCTATGCATATTTCACCAGCACACACGCGCGCGCGGGGAGAAAAAGGTTCCAGTTCTTGCCACCTTATAGCGTGATGGTTTTAAGATGTACTAGGTAGAGTTGATATTGAAAAATAAAGGAACAGAGCAACAACAGTTGCAGTGATATAAAAAGGAGGATCGAAGTGCTGTTTAGGTACACGTAAATAGTATGTAGTTTCTGCTATATATTTTCTCTAGTATCTTTAGGTATCTTTACTGTTCTGTTAGCACGAAATGATTAGCATATATTATCCTTCAAACTTACAACAAAAGGCCAGGATAAGAGACACCAAGCTATTGTTCTTTAAATGGTAGGCAAAGAAGAACCATCAATCTCCCAAACCCGAGATGGCCAGAATTAAAGCGAAAACCGAAGATCATAGCTGGCATGCATTCAGTGTTCAGCAATACTGAAAGTACGATGGAGCTAGAACCGAAAAACCAATGAAATTCCATACTCATGGCTCAATGCAATTCAGCAGAAACTTTATTTAAGAAACATGAAAAGAAACTGAAAAACAAATGGCCTAGAATCTCCAAAAACAAGGATGACAAAAACTGAACCCTGATTGATGTCATACACAAGACAGATATACACCCTGATTGGATAAGCAGCTATCATTTTCTTGATGTACTTGCACCCATTTTTAAGGGCAAACCGACACACTACCTAAAAACTTTGAAAACTGTTAGCACCTAGATTGTTAAAAACATACACAGCAAATCACCATAAATAGTTGAAGGTCCAGAGTACCCAAAGGAAAATTCAGACAATGCTGCAAATTCCATGTAAAAAAGGGGGGCATGCCTCTGCCCACCTAGCAGTCTAGCACCTACTACCCTTCATAGGCAAGCTACTGACCAATGTCCTGTTCGGTTGGCTGACTGTTGGCTGATTTGTTGTTAAAGAAAAATATTATTCGTTGGCTAAAAAAGTACGGCTTATAAGCCAAGCGAACAGGGCACAAGATTGCATTTTTCAGGTTCCAACATCAGCGAGGACAATAACTTCCACTTCGAGCATTACTAGCAACGTGTAGTTTACAGAGTAATATGCGATTCTCTGCATAATTTAGGTGTGATGTTGACATCTGGATGGTATTCGAAATAATCTCCAGTGTTGCATGTGAATACCACAGAATGCTTCAAGTCTCTTGCTCACATGAATTTATCTGTCTCTGTCGTTCTTAAGTTTCTTAGATCCACTTGGGAGGCAGAAAACTTCATATTTGAATGCAAAAACACTTAAAAACAGTTGCACTTGAGCACAAGAAAAACACAGACTATGCTCGCTCAACAAGCAATCAGCTGGTGAGGTCTTGTCTGAGAAAAAAAGGGAAAATAGTAAGTTAAATCAGCAAAAGCATTTGAAGTTACAGGAAACTAGTTGCGTACTACATTTGACAATAGGATACAAGTGCAGACCAAAAAGTCAGATTGAAAAAGGGTACATTAATACCAAGGCATCGTCTAATTTTATTTTAAGCTGCCTACATCATATGAAAGGACCACAAAATACGTTACTTATTCCTGCCTAACATTTCCTTTGAATGAGGCAATTACAAGGCTGGAACCAAGGAAAATGATATCCAACATGCAATAATTGAACGAAATTCAGTAAATTTATCACAATTCAATTTTGTACTGGAACTGTAAATTTCACAGTGCTGACATGTGCATGAATTTATAGGGAGGGCTGAAGGTAAGTACAGAAATGAAGTACCTAACAAGCATTACAAGATATCCAAATAACCAAAAAAAAAAGAGGAGTATTTAGTGTATCCACAAAGTCAGTTATACTTGATTGATATGTGCTGATATGGACCTCCAAACAGCCTAAGAGGGTGACTACAGAAGACATCATCCTCTTGTTTCATGGACATTCAAACAGCTTAAGAGGGTGACTACAGAATAACCATTCTTTTTTCAAAGTCTGCAAAAATCATATTCTGATGGCAAGACAAATCATCTCAATAGAATTATCTAGCAGTGACAAGCGACAACGATATTTTGGGCAATCTGTCACAAGGAACACCGAAACACATCATTGGTTGACGATTATGTGTTTCCTTTCTTCAACTGTACTGCAGTGTCGGCAGATCCAATAAAGAGAGATCATTTACATTAATGTTCCATTACACCAAAAATTAATCAACAATGAAGTTGGTGATTGCATACAGTGCTCATCATGAAGCAACTAAAAGAACAGAACGGCTGACACAACACATAATCCCTACCGGGGAGCCTGTAGCGGCATCAATTGGCAGTCGATGGCAGCAGTAAAAAAACAATGCTACAGTAAACCTTAGTTTAAGTTACATTACTTTCTCGTTTTGTATTGTGCCTCTCCTTATTTCATGGTAAAAGAACTCATTTCCAAATTTTAACACATGTCAGACCTGGTCTGCAATTGGTAAAACATGGGAATTTTGAAGAGTTGATCAAACAGTACTCTTCACAAATGAGACAGTAAGGACAAGATGATTAATGGAGACAAGTAGAACAATTTAAAATGGAGCGATAGAGAAGGGTGGAGTCATTAGTTCATTACAATTGGCTATTGGCTACTTCTGCTACTATACATGTTTTAATGTATGATCCTCCTTGTAGGAAGGGCACTTGGTTCCAAATGACATGACCCTTTTGGTATATCATGATCTTTGATGTCAACAATCACAAAAGCAGGAACACGATGGGAAAAGCTGAGCATTTCAGACCTTGGAATCCACCTTGTCAAATGGAAATCTTCCATTACTACCCTATGAAAAAAGGTAAAGTAACTTTTTACCCGAGCCAAGCTGCACACATTTACTCCATTTTCATCAGAGTAGTCTGAGAGGATCTCAACCATGCGAGGTTCACATTTGTCAATGTCAGTGCTATTCAAGGTGATCTTCCAATTTTTTAGCATTGCCCATATTTCCCCTTTTGGGGGGAAAATTAGTTAAAAAGACCTTTTTGCACTCCAGTCACACTCTACAGGGTGTGAGAATTCCCAGATATCCTTGTATGTAGTTTCAGTACCAGCTGAAATACCCCAGAAGCAACTGGTAGACCATCTTCAACCCACTGTATCTCTTCATTAAGCATAGGGTGAGGTTCCAACTTCAAAACAAAAACTGAGGTATATGAAACCACATGGATAATCCTGACATAAGACCTAGGCATCGGTCCCGAGAATCAAACACAGCCCATATTTGACCCTCTAGAAAATCCTTGGGGACCACTTGGTATTGCAGCTCATCATGGCTTGCATTGGGGAACCTGCTTCAATTTTGCTTGTTGATGAAGGATTTGAGAATTTTGCAACAGCAGTTTCAGGAAGCCATTTGTGTCATCATGCAAACCTGAAAGCTCAGAAAATGAGAAATACACGTTGATGTATTTTCTTGGTGAATATTTTCTGGAACCATGGAATGTTCAAGCTCAAACATAGTTCCGGCCTCAGGAGTAAATCTGAAAGAAGGATCCTGTGAGAGAACATGATCAGATTGTCCCTGTGTATGCGTAACAAGTGCTCTGTTCCACTCTTGAAGTGCCTCTGGAAAACACTTCCATTCCCATCTACCTTTACCAAATGTGCAACAGTGCATCCTGATTCACTAGAATAACTGGTAAGAATTTCAACAATAGAGAAGGCACTATTCTTCCACATCCTAGGATCAGTGTACCACCCAATACCCCAATTACTATAAATGGCCCATACCTCACCTTCCTGGGGATAAACTTCAAGATGTTGATTCAGGTTGTTGCTGAAAATTTGGTGACAGAACATAGTTGAACATGTTAATGAGATATGGTGTTCTTCTGCAATGAAAGTTCCACAAACCAATGGCAAGCCAGCATGGCACCATTTCTTATCTTCAGGAGTTTGCGGACAGGGCTTGAACCATGAGACATATAACTGCATCTTATCCGTCGGTACTTTAACAATCAGTGCATATCTACGAGGAAACTTCTCCCAGTCATAATGCTGCCCAAACTTGGCCAGCAGCAAAATTCTTGATCGCCCTATCTTCCTTGAAGTTATGGTATTCATACTGCTTGCTAGTGCAGAGCTCATCTTCTTTGGCACCAGATGGATCATCAAAGCAGGCATCCAAATCTTCTTCCATGGCAGGTGATGGATCATCAAAGCAGGCATCCCAATCTTCCTGTGAGGGCGACATGCAATTAACATCCTTTTCACAGACACCCTTTTGCCTCTTGTCAACATGAGTGCCGTCAGGTGACTGCAACTCGCCGTCATCACCATGAAAGCAAGGATCCATCCTCTTAGTCCCGGAAGAACTTGCCACATTTGAAAGAAGGGGGTCCCTTCCATCAAAACATGGCCTGTCAGCAGCGTGGTTGACATGCGAGGCTGCATTGCTCGCTCATCTGCGCCCCTAATCTCCTTTGTATGAAGACTGTTCACCCTGTCAGAACGGACGACTGTACCACCGGGCGGTGGCGCATCAACAACACCAGACCGAACGAACCGATTGAACACGTTCCTCGAATTGAACCCCTCTCGCTTCTCCGGATCAGACAGCACCACGTATGCCTCATCAACGAGCTTGAGGGCCAATTCGACGCCGGGCAGAGCCCCCATGGCCGGCTCCACCTGGGCCACGATGCTCTTGTAGCGCGCCTCGATCCTGGTGCCATCATCTCCGGGCAGCACCTGGAGGACCCTGTACCAGTCCACACCCCCACGGCCGCCGGCCGCGCTGCCGGCGGCACAGCAGAGGACCTCGAGCACCAGGAGCATCTCCAGGGCGCCCTCCAGCCTGGGGTTCGTCTGCAGCGTCCGCAGCAGCAGCGCCCTCGCGCCCGCGTAGTCCTGGGCCCGCATCCTCGCCGTGATCGCGTCCCGCTGCGCCTCCTCCGCCTCCCCGTCCTCCATCCTGCGACGGAACCACCGTCAGAGCCAAGCATTGCGCCGTGGATTCCAATTGGAATTTAACCGAACTCATCGCGCCAGAGCCTAGCCTACGCGTTCGATCAGACGGGATTGGGCCCTTCAGTGGGGAATGGGGAACGGGGATTGGGTCCTTACCGAACCAATCGATCCTGCTCCGCGAGGTCGCAGCGCCGAGGGGTGGGTGCGGATGGAATTGGGCGAGGAAGACCTAAACCCTAGCACAGCAGCCAGCCATGGATTATCTCGCCGGATGAACCGATCGGATCGATTTGGGTGTCGCTAGTAGTAATTTGCTATGCTGCCTGCCAGTGTGGAAGAAACCGAGGCTTTCCAGTTCTACGATACTGGAGTAAGCTATACAAATAAACTGGGCCTCAAAGGAGTCGTGACGAACAGTATGGGCACGACCCATATTGTTTATTCTGTCCTCTTTGTGGCCTGGCCCGCTACTAATATGGGTCTACATGCGATCTCACATGGGCTGACCGTCTCGCCGTCGCCTCCGCGGCACTTGGGGGGGTGCAGCGAGGTCCCCACACGTCAGTGAGGATCACGTCGCGGCGGCCGAAAAGAGGGGCCGAACACAAGCGGCGGGAAAAGGAAAAAGGGACCTCAAAGTACGGGCCCCGGTATAATGACGTCCCATGCTTCTGTCGAAAACAAACACTGACGTGTGGGGACCTCCAGAGAACATTTCAGTTTTAATGAAATATATAAAAATCATTAACATTTATATATCTAAGAAATATTAATAAATATTTACTCTACTTCAAAATTTTAAAACGTTTTGATACCAGTGGACTACCCCGCGCGTTGCCACAGGAATTATAGATTAGGGAATTACGTGGTAGGATGACTAGGACAATAAAATGTTATGTCTTGCTAACATGGACGCTACAGTTTCATGTGCCAGTGGACTATAATTTTGTCGGGTTCATAAATCCGAGGTCCTCAATGGACCCGCTTCCCTGCAATACTTGGCTCAGCAGGCGGCGCAGCGACAGCGCGCGTCTGGGCCGGCCTAGATACACAATGACAGGCCGAGACCACGATCCGGTCCCCAACCGGCACCTCCGGCCAGGAGACCTGGTCGGAGCCCCGACCGGAAGGGCTGGCCGAGATGGGACTGCAGTCCAACTCCGACCCCGTTCCTCTGACCGAGGATATGGCGGACCTTTGCTCTTCTCTCTTTCTCGACCGACACGGTCGGGCCGATTGGGAACGACCGACCAGGACGCCTGCTCGGTGTGGGCCCGGGGAGCAGGCGGAGCAGATAAGGTAAGGCGCTCAAGTCAACCGTAATATCGAGGACCGTACCATGCCATGCCCTGCGCACCTGCAGGACGGTACCGTCAGGCCATGTCAGACGGACGCTATACAGCCTGCCAGATGCGGTAGAGCACAAACAGTATTGTGGGCGCCGTCGTTTGTCTTCCCAGGAGAACACTATGCAACCTGCCAGGTCATGAACAGTAAGGTGGGCGATGGCGTGCCGTACCCGACGACGTGGGCAACAAGACTATGTAGCACCCGTACACACTCTCTCCCTTTCCGTCTTTGACTTGTAAGGTCATCCCCTTCATCTATAAAAGGGGATGCGCTCTCTCCTCTGAGGACGACAGCTCAACAGCTCTAGAACTCGACAGCTACACAGTATACACGCTCTCAACAGCTGATAAGCTCGAATACACAGAGCATACGCTTCAATACTTAGCGCACGTTTGAGCATCCGTCAGTTTCTTCCACTCGGTTTCGAGTCCGACCGGGCCTCTAGCACCCCATTCTCATTACTTACTCGTTTGTAACCCCACAGCAAATTTCGAGCATCTAGGTTCAGGAATAAAGTCATCGACCGACTGAAACTGGATGTAGGGCACGTTGCCTACACTAGTATAAATCCTATGTCATCGCGTGCTAGGTCACATCCGATCACAACGCACGGTAAAACTACAAATATTTACTTGTTGGATACATTTTGCACCGACAAATTGTATGTGATAGTGTATTGGTAGTTGGACAACTTGCATGTTGAGATAAATAGCTAGTGGAATTTTACTTAGCGGATGTTAATTGTATGTGATAGTGCATATCTAGTTTGACAGCTTGCATGTTGAGAGAAATAGCTAGTGGAGTTTTGCTTTATAAGAGTATAAGATTTCTAGATATATTATTTTACTATATATAAGGAGACATAGCTGTAACACCCCTGGTGTTACAAGCTTGTTTAGCACCGTGATTTAGGCCTCAGTAAAATTTTTTAAACGAGTTTCTCGAAATTTTTGGATTTAAAATGTACTTGATGCGATAAGCGAATCTCATGTGACTTAGTTTTGTGGACTCAAATAAACGCTCAAGTTAAATTACGCAGTGCGTAGAGATATTTAGAAATGTCGAACGACGATTCTAGCAAATGGTTTGTTCTGTTAGATTAAGCATGAAAAATATTTTTTATAAATAGAATAAAATCCATTAATAAATAGAACGATATATATATATATGGATATACTCACGGGTTTATTTTGATAAGCACGAACTGATGAGAGAGAGAGAGCGCAACAGCTTCGTTTACTTTGCTGGTGCGGTTTCAGCGTACTCGTCTTGCTTTGCAATTATGCACCACCTCGTCTTCCGTCGTGGCTCTGCACCTCAGCGCGTCCATTTGCCTGCACCCCTGTTTTCTCTCCCTCGCTTGCATCGTGTCCAAAATTTTAATGGGAGCACGTGGCTCTGCCGTGTCCATGCCTCACTGCTCTCTCTCCCTGCGCTCCTTCTTATGCACGCTAAGGTTCAGCTGTTGTCTGTCTCTGCTTGTCCTTGTGGCCTCTGCTACGTCAAGCCGTCCAGCTCCGCTGCTCACTTGCTTCTTCCAAATCAAGTGTCTCTGTTGTTGCCCGTGAAGCCAAGCATCGTGGCTGCATCGCCAAGTCCTTTCTAACTCGTCGACCGAACCACGTGCTCGGACAAGTTCGCTCAGGTTTCCTCACCCTTTTTCTCTACGCCGTCTTCTCACCTTCCTGTGCGCGCGCTGGCATGCCACTGGCGGCCGCATGGTGCCATGCTGCCCTATCTCCTCCCTCGTCGCGTCTATGAAGCTGGTGACGAGCCACGCATGACGCCTAGCTCTTCCTCGCGCGTCTGCTCCTCCTTGCCTCCATCCGTTCCCCTCTCTACCGTCCAGCCACCGTGGTTACGCGCCGCCGCACCGCGCCTCACGCCGTCTGTGGCCGGTCCCCTCGAGAGCACGCCTGGGACGTGTGGCCGCGACGTTCCATCTCCAGTGCCCGCTGCCCCACAACGCCTGCCGAGGCCGCTGTCGCCGTTACGCCTTGTTGCTCCACCTCCCCCTCCCTTCTCCTTGTTCTGCTGCCTTGTCGAGAATCTCGTGCTGGGCCGGTTGCTCCTCGGCGCCCCCTCCTGTTTCCTCTCTGCGAGCGCACGCCTGGGCCGCGTTGCCCCGCGCCGCTTCCCTTCTAGGACGGCCACAACACCGTTGCCCCTCCCATGCGCCCGTAGCCATCGGAGCATCGGCGCGGGTCCATGCTGGGCCGATCCGCAGCGCCCCACCGCCGCGCTGTCCTTCTGCGCCACCATTGCGCCTCGCCGTGGCCGCTTGCCTTGAGGCAGCGCAACTCTGCCTCACCGCACCGCCACGCGGAAGACCACGCCGAGGGTCGCCTCTTGGCCGCGCCTTTCTCTTTGACCGAGCCTCTCCTGCGTAGCCGCCTCCACGCCGCGCCTCCTGTGCGGCCGCGCCGTGGCCCGCTGCTCCGGGCGCCCTCCTACCGGACCTCGGTCGCGTCCGTCGCACAGCCGCGCCGTGGCCTATTGCTCCGGGCGCCCTCCGCGCCGCCCCTGCACCACCACCTCGCCGCCGGCGTGCCCTCACCATGGACCCGCCCGGTCACGTGCATCGACGCACGTGGCAGGGGCACCATGCTGTTGCTCTGGCTGAGCCGCGTCCTCCAGCGGGTGCGCCCGGCATCGGGCAAGCCGTGAAGCCGCCTCCCCACCACCGTCGACGAGCGCTCGGCAGGATTCTACCACCGGCCGGTGCTCCCCTGTCCGTGATCTGCTTTGGGGAAGGAGGTGAGGACGTAAATGTGTAAATAGAGATAACAGTAAGGGCCTAGGTGCGATAAACGTGACTCACATGAATAGTGTAGTCGGGACTACAGATCGATTTAGAAAAACTACAGGGTCCTTTTTGCATAATTACGCATCCTCTCTGGATCATGGCCGCGTGGGCTGGTTGTTGGGCCGTGGCCCGCGCACCTAGCCCGACCGCGCCAGCTACCGGCCTGCCGTCGCTGTCTGGGCCGCTCGCGCCTGCGCGGGGCCGGCCTGTCGCGCGCCCCTTTGGGCCGCCCGTTGCCTGCGCGTCTGTGGGCCGTCCGTCGCTGTGCGCCTGGGCCGCGTATCCGCTGGGCCGATCTGATGGCCACTGGCCCTTTTAGATTTCTAAAGCAATTGTTAATTTAGTTTCATAAATAAACTTGTAAAATTCGTAGTAAATTATAGAAAAATCATAAAAATGCCAAACTAATTTTGTTAGTCTCCTAAAATCGTGGTCTACCTGTTAGTATATTTTGTTCATATAGTGTGATAATTTTCTTGGGAGCTATATAATTAATTTATGGTACTTAATATGGTAAAAATATAAATTTGTAGGAATTATTGTGATAAACTGGTAATAGTGTTGAATCTAAAATTTTTACAGTGGGCTCCTAGCAATATTAGGTATTCACTGTAATTTTTGTAGCTCCAGAATAATTAGTTGCTAGATAGACAATGATATCCTATTTCGAATATAGTAAATCAAATAAATGAAATATAAAAACACATTTGGTTCGTATAACTAAAACTTTAGTTAGGAAGTGACTCCTTATTCGACAACATGGATACGTAGACTAGCGCGTTAAAACTATCTTGTTAGCTTATGAGACGTAATTGGATTTCTAAGCATTTCGGCTGTCGTCGATTATTTACATCTATGCATATCATATAGGTACGATGATGGATCAATGGATCAATTGAAGGATGATTGGGAATCCAAAGATGATGTAATGATATTCTCTCCAGCAGATGATGCAATGAGCTTTCTATTCAGTTGATGGTGGATGATATGAAGATGCAGATACTAACTTTTTAATATATATATTACCCAGACAAGCCCCGGTGCATAACCCCTACTTTTCTGCAGTTTAAATTATATTTGTGCATTAAGTTTTAAGGAGTTGAATGAAACCCACTTACATATATATATATATATATATATATCTTTATCCTATGAGTCTTACTAGTATTATAGGATCGTGTAGAATGCTACGCTACAGGACTCGATAGAAGTAGAGTGATTGCTTGTCACTCGTGAGATATAGAAAATATATTACTGTATTATTATCACCTGGAAAATATAAATGATAGAAAGGAAAAATGGTGACCAGATAGGGATATGGTTTGGGTATTGATGGGTGTAAGAGGTTGTGTCGCCGTGGGCGCAGGGCATGGCTTGGTTACACTGCTTTCCATGTCTGTGTCGGTTAAGGACCGGCCATTGCATAAGGCTCTAGGCAAGTCATATACTTATTATCCCGAGCACATACTTGGGTATAGGCGCTTGGAAGACTTGTTGCTCTCTTGTCGTGGATCCGGCTCTTTTCGGACCGACTCTCTTGGTGTTTTTTTGGTTATGAGGTCCTTGCACCGCACTGATGTCCGGGACTCAGGGGCGAGGGCTTGGAGTCCCAGTTTGAACGGAGACCTGGACACCTAGGACAGGAGGGTGATGAGTTGGTCCTGCTTGTGCCTTAGGTATAAGCGAGGCGTGTGTTTTCGGGGTACCCAGCTGGGGGCATTGATTCGTGAATCGTCGGGAAATCTGGTACGGCTTGTCTACAGTTTAGCATCGTAGTAAGAACTGAAGATGAAAGATAGAAGACGGAAAAATAAAATCTGATTGCTTACCACCTGCTTGAAAGTAGCACAAGTGCTTACATAGAATGGTTAGTTAATGAACCAATGCGGCTATTAATAAAAATCTAATATAAGGACACACGCTTAGTAATGTTTTCTGCAAATGTAATGAACCCACAAGACAGATAGCCTTGCATATCCTTGGAGTCTTTTCTTTCCTCCTATCGGGTAAGTCTTGCTGAGTACAATTGAGTACTCGGGATTTTATTCCCCTTGTTGCAGGTGACAGGTCGATGTTAGAGCTGACCCTTGTGTGTGGATTCTTTCTGGTGGGCTCAGAGAGGATTTCCTTTACGCTGCGATCGTAGTTTTTATGTATAACTCTCACCAAATGTTTTTGTAAATAAAAGTTTTATAATCTGTCGTCATGGTTTACCTATCAATGCTTCATCATGCCATGAATAGATAATTAATTCCACTGTAATTCTGATAACATGTTTATATTCCGCTGTAACTTAAATTGTTCATAACTATGATAATATGATTATATTCCGCTGTTATAATAATAAATATTATACTCTGATGTTGTATTAAAAGTGATGTAAGAAATTGTTAAGAATGATATAAGCTTTAATCTTTCAATTGTGATCCTGCTGGAAAAATATGGATTTTCGGGTCCTTCCTTGGGGTGTGCCCGACGAAACTACATAGTTTGGTGTTCTCCCTTGAGTGCTTAGTATCTAATGAAAGACAAGCACTCCTGTGAGATATTAGATTAGACGGTTCTGCCACAATAGTATATATGTAAGTGTATAGTAAAATTTTGTATTAAAAAAATCAAAGCACCTTATAATTTGAAATGAAGAGAGTATAATAATTTTATAATAAACTTAATTGAAGATTTAAAACTTGTTTAATACTTTTTGAAATTTAGAAGAAAAAAACAGTTTGTCTCAAGCCTATAATTATATTTTTTCACCCAGCGCGAAGCAGCAGCCAAAGGACCCCAAATAAAGTTGTTTTGCTCGTCCGGTCCGGAGCAGTAATCCATTTGCAGGAGGAAGAATGCAAGATTACCATTATCAAACAGTGTGACGAGATCCCATTCGGCCGAGTTAAATTCATGTTAGGAGAGAGAGTTAGATAAAGCGGTAAAAGAAGAGTCGTTATAGGATCAGTAGCATCACTTGCGCGTACTACTGAATTGCTGTGTACTCCCTCGAAAAGAATGTAACTGCTCATTGCGTGTCAGTAAAAGTAATTTATATTTAACTAAATTTCTAGTAAATATTATTCATATTTACGGTTTTAAAATAATTTATTATAAAAATATATTTCATAATTAATATAATGATATTTATTTGATATTATAAATATTGATATTTTTTTATCTGTAATTGATCCAACTTAAGATTTAGAACCACGACAACGCTAGAATTGAATTCTTTCGCGAACCGAGAGAGTTTTTGACCGGTGTTTTACACGGGAGTGATATTACCGAATCCGGAGTGCTACTACTGTACTGTGTTTCAGGTGAAAAGAAAATTTTACTCCTACCACTACCGGCAGCGGCTGTACTGTGGGGAGAAGCGACAGTTCTCACTTTGAGGAAGGACAGATAAAAGAAGAGATTCGAAACAGTGTGGGCAATTGCTGTGCACGGGCATCAAAGCATCTCTGCGCCGTCTTGGGCCCCGCGGGTGTGGGGTAGAAACGGGAGAGAGAAAGAATCCAAGTTCCAAGCCATCCAGGCCTTGTTTAGATGATGGTTGAGAATCAGTATTTGATACGGTAGTATTTTTATTTGTATTTGATAATTATTGTCCAATCATAACTTAACTAGGCTCAAAAGATTCGTCTCGTAATTTACAATTAAACTATGTAATTAATTATTATTTTTATCTATATTTAATACTCTATATATATGTCCAAAGATTTAATGCGATGGAGAGAGAGTAAAAAAAATTTGGAATCTAAACCAGGCCCCAGTCGCGCGCGCGCCGGGGAGCGGGGACGTGGGGAGGAGGAGAATGTCTGGCTGGTCCGGTCCGGTCGCACGGCATGGTGGTGCACGCGAAGCCGCCTGCGAGGGGAGAGGGGTGCATCAACAAAGCTCTCGGCTTTTAGCCCCGGGCGCCCACACCAATGCCACACTGCTCTGCTCTCCGAGTAACTTATTGCGAGCAGTGCCCCAGGTGAGAGAGCCGGCGAGGACGAGGGCTCAGCTTTGGATAATTCTTGCTCCCTGTTGTCGTTTTGGTTTGAAGCTTTCTGGAGGGAGCACACAGCTCGGTGCCAGTGAGAGGAGTGAAAAAAAGGGGAGAGATCATGCTTGCATAGTGTGCTCCGTGCTGGTGCGGTGAGCGCCGCTAACCTCTGTTGAGTTCTTGGTGGGAGGCGACAAGTGCGTGAGCCGCCGCCTGCTTGGGAGCGCGGGAGGTTGTGAGACTAGGCGTGCTCCTTCGCTCGGTCTTGTCTCTGTCTGGGTTCTTCGTCGTCAGGTACCCCTCCTCCTTCCAAAGCTCCACGCCGCTCGCGCCTTGGGCGACTGCCTTTTCGATTTGTCTTCCTTGTTGAACAGTTTCTGCGGGTAAAGATCACGAGCGCCATGCCCGAGTTGTTGAAGCTCCGCAACTTCCTCGCTTCTTGCATCCTTTGCAGTTTGCACCTTGTCTCCAGTTGTTTTCCACTGATTTCCATGGAGGAAAGCTGCTGGGTGTGTGAGTGAGGTGAACGAGGAACAGGGAAAACCTGAGCATTGATCGATTTCTTCACCCCCTTTCTCGCCCAAGGAATTTTGCTCGTTTCTCCTAGCAAGTCATGTATACTTGTTTCATGGTGGTAGGAGTTAGGATGACAAGCAGGAACCCTACCAAAACCCTGCCGCTCCTGGCCACCACCCTTGTCCTCCTCCTGCTCGCGTTCCTCGCGCTGTGCGCGCCCGCCGCCTCCCAGCCGCTCCACTCGGAGCCTATGGCGACGCAGTCCCCGCCGCTGTCGCCCGCGCCGCCGCGGTCCAGTATTCCCCGGGCGCAGGCCGGCGGCGCCGCGCGCCTCCGTCGCATCGCGCTCGGGGTCCTCTTCGGCTCGCTCTCGGGCTTCCTCCTCGCGCTCGCCTTCCTCTACGCCATCCACCTCGCCATCCTGCACGCCAAGAGCACGCCCGCGATCGCCAAGGGCCCCGTCTCCTTCGCCCCGCAAATCTCCGCCAAGAACCTCCTGGCCGCGCTCCCCGCCGCGCAGCCGCTCGCCCATGGGCCCCACGGCAAGTACTACAAGCTGGCACTCGACAACGACCTCACCGTCGCCATCAAGCGGCTCGAGGCGGCCGGTCGCCCCGAGGCCTCGCCGTCCATGTCCCCGAGCGCGTCCAAGTCGGACATGAGGAGGGTGCAGAGGCAGCTTGAGGCACTTGCTCGCGTCAGGCACCAGAATGTGTTGTCGCTGAAGGCGTACGTTCGTGAGGCGGACGGCCTCTCGCTCGTGTACGACTTCGTTCCTGGGGGCAGCCTCGAGGATGTCATGAAGAGGGTGAGATCGCAGCAAGTCAGCCTCAGTTTGGATGCGAGGAGCAGGATTGCTGTTGGGATCGCCAAGGGATTGAGGCACTTGCATTTTGAGTGCAATCCGAGGATACTCCATTGCAACCTCAAACTGTCGAATGTGATGCTAGATGAAGGTTTCGAGCCAATATTGGCAGATTGCGGTGTTGCAAGGCTGATTGCAGCAGGTTCAGGTGATCCAAAATTGTGCAGTGGCCTCTACGCTGCTCCAGAATGCTACCAAAGCAGCAGGTAACATCAATGCATTACCATTTTCATTTTTGTTCTGGATTTAACGAACTAGCTAAATCCCTGAAAAATTTCATCAACATTCTGACAACCCTGTGGGAAAGCATGATTTTTTACAGGAAACAATCCAAATCTTGCTTGAGTATTTGAAAAAAGGCCCACATTCTAAGGGCCCTTAGCTTATTGTTTCGATACTTGATTGTACAAATAAAACTTTCAGAGTTACCAATGTCTTTCTCATGGTAGTCGCTCTTGAACTGGAGAAGGGAATATAAATCTAGGTGATTCAAGATTTTATAGTATTAAGTTATTAACTAAATGTTACATATGTGGCATTCTTGATGGATGGCGATCCTATATCATTCTCGCTCGGTCAAAGGTTAGCCCATGAACAAGAAGAATATGTTGTAGACTTTGAGTTCCTTGCTATTCATGTATATAATGTTTAGAACCAGATGGCTGGTGTGTATATGTTCATCTTTTGGATATCAAATCTCAACTGTTCTAATAAAATTCTCGGACCATGGAAATACCAAAGGTGTTTCATTATAGATACATGGAGATAAGAAAGGAATTGTAGAAATCTATGACGTATATAAAGGTTCCTTTCATATTTTCATTTTGTGTTGTCTAGCTAGTTGACAACTTGACATTGTAGACAAACTATATCTTGTAGTGATTTTACCCGATCATTCTCTGTATTTGACATCCGCCTGGATTTGCAGTGATACCACAAGCATCTGAGTATTGTTTTAGAATACCTAGTGGCTGGCAAAACAAATATTAAGCTTAAAACTTCCACTTTATATAGGAAGGGAGTCTAGCTCAAGTAGTTGGGTGGGAGCCTGAGAGGTGTGGTCATTCACCCAACCATGTTGTTTCAAGTCCTCTTCGACTCAAATTTGAGTCTCTATATTTTCTTCTTAATGATAATGATAATGAAAACTGCCTAGTTCCTCCTAGGTTGGTCTCTTTTTTAACTTCCACTTTATATATTTTTTTAGAAAAAAATCTTAACCCACTAGATAGTATACATCCGTTGACTTGTGGTTGCTACCATTCAGTTTTTCCAAGTTACTACTAGTGGAGTAGTGGTCTTCTTTGTCATTAAACTTGCCAGAAGAGTAACTGAGAAGGCATAAAGCATAAAAATGATGATTATCCCTAGGGCTTAGTGAAAGTATCTAACTTTTGCTTTTCGCGGCATGAGAATCTTTACTTTGCTAGAGGACCTCAATTTGCCTGCCTTTGATGCTCCCGCTTTTCATAAATTCCTGCGTGAGCGCATACAGAATACCGGTCTGCTCGCTTTTTTATCTCCAAAATGTTTTTGCCATCTTTTTCACTCAGACCTTCCATATGTCCATCAAAGAATAAATCCTTCATTCTGATTCTATTGTTCATATTCCATCCTCTTTCCTTACAAACCCAGCTACATCAGTAATTTTTAGAGAGTTGATTTCTAAGCAATTACTTTCTACGAGACTCTAATATCTTTCTTGCAGGAAAAAAACACTCATTTATCTAAGCCATGTATAAGGGCTTGGTTAATGCTTTGCCTCAGTCATGATAGTGGTGGGTTTTGAATTTACGCCCCTTGAGAGGAAGAAGTATACTGATTGTTTTGAATAAAATTGATCTTCTTTTCTGTACAAGTATTGTAGTTGATCTGTCCAAGTATTTCCTTGATGATTTAAGACTGTAATGCCTTTGCACGTGTAGGTGCCTCATGTCATATAAACTTACCATTTTATGGTACAGGTACACCGATAAGAGTGATGTCTATGCCCTTGGCATGATCCTGGGCGTGCTGCTCACTGGGAGAGACCCAACAGACTCTTTCTTCTCGGGAGATGGGCAGGGCGGCCTCGCAAGATGGCTCCGGCATATGCAGCAATCTGCGGATCCGAAAGAAGCACTGGATAGTAGCATCCTCGGAGACGAGGGAGAAGAAGAGGAGATGCTGATGGCCATCAGGATTGCCATCATCTGCCTCTCGGATTCGCCAACCGATCGGCCATCCAGCGACGAGCTCGTCGCAATGCTAATGCAGCTCCACAGCTTATAATCATCATCACAAATTTCCTGAGCGCTGCGCGTGTCCTTAAATCACGGGCATGCCGCCGGATAATGTTGGATCAATGCTTGCTGTTGCACAGCACTGGTGAGTGTAGCAGCTCTCAGTGTCTGGTGCTTGTGAGTCGTAGCGACAGGGAGCCAACAGTTCAAAGCCACATACAAGCAGCGGCTGTACCCTGTATGATTCAGTCATGTACTCATGTAGCAGCTACATGCTGGTGGTTGAGCTTCCTGGGTTGTTTTGCCCATGGGCTGTGAATATATCTTTGTAGAAAGCTCTGTGCCATGGATCTGTTGGTGTTAGCTGTAGCCTGTAGCCTGTAGAAAGATGTGTTGTGCTGTGCACTGAGCCCCATCTGATAGACACAGTGGATCACCTAGACATAGATCTAGCGGATACAACCTTATATACGGGATAAAAACTTTCTATAACATGATCTAGAAGAGAGAGGAGAAGGGAGGTGAGATGTTACCGACCATCCGCGGGCTTGGAGAAAGAGCTCGACGTAGCCATGGCGAAAGTGATACGGTCCGGGTCGGCGGTGTCGCGGTGACGGTGTTGAGGTTAGTCGTAGTGCCGTGGTGGCGTAGAGGCGGCGGTGAAGACGGCAGTGGAGCTTTCCGTTGCTGGTTGCGCCCCTCATTAGATTGGATTGTGTTTGTTGGTGGGTGTGGCGACTCACGGTGAACCTCGTACTGAGAGCCGTCGGCCTCCACCTCTCTTTATAGCGCAGTGCGACGGGGTCTACCAACCATGTAGGGTGAGCGCCCTCCATCAGGGCGCGAGGTCAAGACCCAACTCGGCCGTTGGGCCGAGCTGAAGAGATCAACACTGACAATCTCCCCTTTGATCTCATCTTATTAATTAAACTTAACTTACTTTATCTTTTTTCTATTCCATCATAGATCAGTGCATAGAGCGTGCCTCATCGTCACGGTCAGTGCCATTAGATTAACAGCTATAATGCACCTCTCTGTTTTGAAATAGATTCTCAACTAGGCCCTTATTGTCCAGGAATCATAGGCTTTCCCTTAAACCCATACCGGCTAAGTGTTCTCTGAACACGGGTGGTAAGCCTTTTATAAGCGGATCCGCGAGCATCTTTTCTGTACTTATGTGCTCAAGACTAATTATATGATCCCAAACTTTATCTTTTACAACATAATACTTTATGTCAATGTGTTTGGCAGCATCACTTGACTTATTGTTGTGAGCATAACATAGTGCTGGATTATTATCGCAGTATAACTTGAGTGGCTTATGTATGTCGCCTACCACTTTCAACCTGGGCATGAACTTCTTCAGCCAATTCATCTGTCCTGTGGCCTCATAACACACTACAAACATGGCATACATCGTAGACGATGTAGTGACGGTTTGCTTGGAGCTTTTCCACGATATAGCTCCTACTGCGAGAGTAAATACATATCCTGACGTGGACTTTTTATCATCTTCGGCATAATTTGAATCTGAATACCCCTCTATGTGTAGGGAAACAAATCTTCTGTACGTTAGCATGAGGCCTTTTGTGTCTTGCAAGTAATGCAAAACTTTCTTTACCAGTCTCTAGTATTCTATTCCTAGATTACTCTGATATCTGCCAAGTAACTCGGTAACAAATGCTATGTCAGGGCGTGTACACACTTGAGTATACTGTAAACTTTCGATAGCTGAAGCATATAAAACCACTTTCATTTGATCGATCTTATATTGGTTCCTGGGACATTGAAATTTCCCTAATCTATCGCCCTTGACTATAGGAGCAGATGAAAGCTTACAATTTTGCATACTGTATTTCTTTAGAATCTTTTCTAAGTATGTCTTTTGTGATAATCTTAAAACCCCTTTCTTCTATCTCGGTGAATCTCTATTCCTAGAACGAACGAAGCTTTATCGAGATCCTTCATATCAAAATTCGAGGACAAGAACTTCTTCGTTTCTAGTAGTAGATTAACATCACTACTAGCGAGTAAGATGTCATCCACATACAAGATTAGAAAAATGTATTTCCCATTCTTGAACTTTGCATAAACGCAATTGTCCTCTACATTTTCTTGAAACCCAAACTTCCTTATCGTACTATCAAACTTTAAATACCACTGTCTTGATACTTATTTTAATCCGTAAATGGATTTCTTCAAGCGGCATCCCATACGTTCTTTTCCTTCCACAACAAACCCTTTTGATTGTGCCATATAAACATTTTCCTCTAAATCCCCGTTTAGGAACGTCGTCTTTACATCCATCTGATGTAATTCTAAATCATAATGTGCTACAAGCGCCATTATAATTCTAAAAGAACTCTTACATGAGACTGAAGAAAATATCTCATTGTACTCTATGCCTTCTCTTTGCGTGAAGCCTTTCGCCACAAGTCGCGCTTTAAATCTTTCTGCATTCCCTTTGGAGTCATATTTAGTTTTGTAGACCCATTTACAGCCTACTGTTTTGGCTCCTTTAGGATTTGTTTCTAAGTCCCAAACCCCGTTGGTATTCATTGATCTCATTTTATCTTTACAGTGCTTCTCATGGCTTCTTTAAATAAGGTGGGATCACCCTCCATTTGAAATTCTTTACATTCATAGACTTCGTAGTCATCAGGAATGGTTGGTTTCCTGACTCTTTGAGACCTTCTAGGGGCCTCGTTACTTGACGCTTGTTCTATATGAGGCTGTTATTGCTCTTCCACATGTGTGACAACATGTTCTATAGGATCCTAAAGGACAGGTTCCTCATGCTCATTTATTGTCACCACGGGAGAACTAATAACAGGTGCTGTTACTATATTGTCTTGCACTATTGGTGCAGCAACAACAGGTAGCGTGAAGAATGGCTCTTGAACCATCGGAGTAGGCACATGTACCCGCTTCTCCTCTAGCTTAATTTCTCACGCTACCATGCTCCCCCTGATCAACTCTTCCTCTAAGAACACAGCATGTCTTGTTTTTACAAACTTCATATGTCTATCAGGACAATAGAAGCGGTAACCTTTTGACTTTTCTGGATAGCCAATGAAATAGCAACTTATTGTCTTGAAGTCTAGCTTCTCTATGTTTGGGTTAAAGACTTTATCCTTAGTTGGACAACCCCACACATATAAATAGTTAAGTGAGGGTTCCTTTCCTATCCACAACTCATATGGTGTTTTGGGCACCGATTTGCTTGGCACTCGATTAAGAATATGAATGGCGGTTTTTAATGCCTCCATCCACAAACTTATTGGTAGAGTAGAGTAACTTATCATACTTCTCACCATATCCATTAAGATACGGTTGCGTGTGGCAGAACCGCTTGAAATAACACGCTTACGGAGGTGTTCGCCTTCCACGAGACACTAAGCACCCCGAAAGCAAGCTACAGCGGGCGGTATCCGTCGGGCACACCCCGAGGGAGAACCCGAAAGATCCACATTTTTTCCCAGGATCCAATAATGAAAGCGAGTTACAGTACTTGTCTATTTCATACATCAAAAGTTCTTAAAAAGTACATTATTACATTACCAAATGTCAGAGTGCGGAATAATAAACAGCGGAATTTAAATGAAGCATCTAACGATAAGAACAAGGATCCGTCTGAGCCCACCAGAAGAATCCTCCACACAACGGTACTCGTCAAGCATCACCTGCAACAGTGGTAAATAAACCCTGAGTACATAATGTACTCGCAAGACTTATCCGACTAGTGGGAATAATTTCCCGACTCCAAGGAATATGAGAAGCTTTATGGTTTACTGATTTTCTTTTAGCAGAAAGCAATACTAATAGTGAGTCCTTATTTATGTTATTATTATCAGTCGTATTAAGTTATTATCTAGCCAGTCTATATAAGCACATGTTCTACTTACAAGCATGAGTTGAGCAATCAGTTCCATTTCTTCTCCTTTCAACTTTTAGTTCTTACTACGATGCTAGAGGTAAGAAAAGTCGTACCGACTCGGTGGCGATAAGCGAACCAATGTGCCCAGCTAGGTGCCTCGAAAACACACGCCCCGCTTGTACCCTAGGCACAAGCAGGACTAACCCATCGCCTTCCTATCCTGGGTGTCTAGGTCCCCGTCCAAACTTGGACTCCAAGCCCCCACTCCTGAGTCCCGAACTCAGGGCGGTACAAGGACCTCCACCATCCCCGCCTCCCATCAGTCGGTCCGGAAAGAGCCGGATCCACGACAAGAGAGCAACAAGTCTTCCCTGCGCCCATACCCAAGTATGCGCTCGGGACAATAGATCTGTGACTTGCCTCGCGTCCATTGCAACGACCGGTTCTTAACCGACCAGATAGGAAAAAGTGTAACTAAGCTATGCAGGGATCTTATTTATCACCTATTTGTGAGTAATGGCAGGTTACTCACGCTACCGATATCCTGAGCATAGCGACTACTCGACCTGTACTAGTAGGACTCATAGGCAGATATATTTATGCATGTAGTTTCCATAAAATACCTGTAAAGTAAATGCACATCATATATATATTCAGTGATCATTTAAAATAAGGGTTATGCACCGGGCTTGCCTTGGGCAGGCGATGGGTCAGTAAGGTCAGCACTAAAAGGCTCCGGGGCTCCCTCCTGCATGAGGATCTCCTCCTCGTACTCCTCAATGACTTCGTCGGACTCCTGTTCGTCGACGGGCATGAACTCTACCAACTCATGATCTACATGCATGAAATGATGATGCAATACTTAGTAATATAGCAACAGCAACTCTTAAAATAAAGTACATCTGTCTAACTACTAAGCTAGTGCTACCGACCACGGTACTAAGTTATCTATTGTTTCCAATAAAAAGTATGAAGTATGGTATACCTTATTATAGCAACTACATGTATTCTTACTCCAAATGTTGATTTACGATATATACGATAAAACAAGGGTAATAGCTACTCTATTTATCAACTCACTCTAAGGCTACCAAATTTACAACAAGTACATAATAACCTAGTGAGCCTACTGTAAAAATTTTATAGCTATATGTCGACACAGAATTTTTGTCCCGTGCCGAGGACACACGCAGCAAGCTGGAAGGGTTTGCTCGATGGAGCTATAGATCCACCTAGCTTCAGCGCAGGGATGGTCGATCCTGCGCACTCCTCCCAAGACGTGCCAATCAATTTGACCCTATAATTGATAAGGAGAGAAAAGTTCATCAGTAATTAAGGGCGGAACTTGTTGGTGTTGCCAGACAGTCCCGAATGTGCGGCTCTGAAAGCCGATATGAAAGGAGATCGACTAAACAGCCGATTCCAACATATTCATAAGAATAAATCGGTTAAAGCTCATTGAGTTGTATAATAAGAATCGATTATCATTCAGGGTAGATATCGTTATTGAACAAATATTAATCAATGGCAATAAGATGTCAACAATGATTGGTTTATGCTAAGGCAATGATTACAAGTAACCGAACCCATTTTTATATAAAGAAACAATTCAATACCACTTAACCTTTTAATAAAGGTAAATCTAATGAATATGTTAGATCTCATCTATCGCTATAACCAGTGGGGCATAAGGCAGAATCATGCAGGCCATAGAAATAACAATAGACTCGACGACCCTAACTCATTACTAATATCAATGGGGCATGAGGCAGAATCATGCAGGCCGTAATACAATAATAAGATCATGGGGCTAACATATCTTTCAACCTATCTTTACTTCAACGGTCTCGTGATGAGAACTGTTCGTGAAAGCACTCGATATCGGCTAAAACAGCCGATTCAGGCATAGCGCACAGCTAAAGTCATGCCTTATTAGGAATAGATCTACTAGATAACGGTCCCCGTTCTACGGTGCTAATAGTGGGGTGTGAGGCAGAATCACACAGGCCGTGATAATGGGCCATGGAATAGTTTTCGCTAGCCAATAAATCTACTCAAGACGCAACACGCCTTAACCGCACCATATGCACGATCAGGATTGACATAAAACAGCCGATAAAATATAACGCATCGTTTAAGGTGTAGATTAGATCAATTTAGATTAGCAAACGATGGGCTAAACAAGATATGAGGCTGATCTAGATCAATCCCAATCGGGCAGAGTGATATTGCTGTAATTAAATAAATAACGAAAGCAATAAGCAATATCGGTAACTTAATAAATCTACCAAAGACTGCCATCCTAAGGTAGAGCCGATAACTTGACCTTGATCTAGTTTATGCAGTGAGGGTCGACCGGATTGATGCAGCCATACTTAAACTAGACAAGAATTGATAACTAACTTATACCAGAGTTGTAGTGAAGGTCGACCGGATCGATGCAGCCGTACGAACAGAGGTATAAGCCATGACGGTACTTACAACAAGCAGTGGAGGTCGACCGGATCGATGCAGCCGTACTTGCCGAAGAACTCGCCGAGATCTACTCTACTCCAACTCCTAAGGGGTGGTCGGAGCCAAAAAATTAAATAACTTGTATATTGGATTGATTGTTGTCCTTTTACAATAGCCGGGGCTTGATATTTATACACGGGACCTACGCATGACTGCTATCTAAGCACGACTCATCACAATTTTTGACCCTAGAGAAAACATTCCTAATTTAAGATAACTTGGACTCTAATCTTTCCCTTTTTGTAGAGTCCAACATGTTTCGTCCTGGCGCCGAACGTAGCCTCTGTCGTTATCCGCTGGCGCTATCTGAAGAAAGTTGATTCTAGTTTTTGCATCCGAATCAGCTGGTTCTTATCTGCACGCAATTGTTTCCTTGATGACATGATCTTGGGAGCTTTCAAGTTCCTTTGACTTTTCTTCCAAATTTTGGTGTAAACACATGCCCCTAAATTTTGGGATAAAAGTAATTTTATTCCAAAATTGTCATGTCTGTATCCCTGATTGGTCTACATTCACGGGTAAAGAACCTTGATCTGGGGTCCACTATTTGTCGCCGTTTGCGTCCACTCATGAGCCTATGCCTCAAAACTTTTTACAAGAGCGTCACTGCTTCACGGGCACTTGAATTCATCTTCCCGGGCCGGCCATAAAATGTCCATCCGACCCTGGCGAGGCAACTCAACAATTCAGCAATGTTTCTCTTCTATCTGCCTCCTCGAGTGCTCCCGACTCCGCTGGACCCTCCATGTTCTATCTTATGAAGATCTCAAGCGGCTAGAAGAATTCTTCTGCATAGGGTGATTGTGTCACTTATTCTAGTGCCTCGTTGAGCAAGAAGACCAGCCATTGCGGCTAGAAAAATTCTTGTGATATCACCTGAGTCTTCTCTCCATGCTCACAAAGCTGTTCTAATGTTTGTGAGGGCTATAATGTATGGACACCTTCCCCTTGTTGCTCCTCCAAACACCCACCGGGAAAGCCTCAGGCTTCTTTCCCATAGTTTCTCAATTTACCAAGAAATCTGCTGGACATATTTTAGGCAGGCGACCTCTCTTCTCTGGTACAATTTTATCGATGGGCCGATGTGACTCGGTTCACAATGAATTTCGACCTTATGGAGATCCGGACTCCCTTCAATCCAAAGAAGTCTTGGTGGGTTAATCTCTGTTCAATGTATCCATCCCACGATACTTTGTAATCTGGGGAAGCAATAAATTCGAGTCTGTTATCTCTTCGTTATCCGTCCCCTGAATTTCCAGGGTGTTGATCTGTTTCCATTTCTGATTTCAATTTCACACCTCCATCGAAATCTGTCTTCTCGCTTTCCCGGGCTATATATACGGGTTACGACTATGGATAAAAAGCAACCCTCTTTGTCTCAATACTCCTTCGTCTTTAGTATATTTCCTGCCTTTTCGTAGGTTCGAGGTCATGGAGAACAACAAGAGGTCTACTAAAGACGCCCTCAACGGATCTACATCATCACACCAACGCCTTCGTCGTCTAGAGGACACATCTTGGGGTACTCTCATCGCTCCGGATCAAAGGGCTGACTCTGCTCAGCCCTCGGGGTCATCTTCGGCACCAATTCGCCATCAGCTTCCTCATCACTCGAGGCGATAGATCGGCAATGACGATCTGCTGGCCTCCATCGATCGGGCCGACTAGCATCTAGCCAACTGTCTTTCCCTAGCAGAATCGGCTTTGGCCATGATTGAAGACCGATCACCCCCCGAGGTCGGCCTAGTGAGAGAAAGGTTGGCCAGGGCTGAAGCTAGGATCATGGGTGAGATGTCTGCCATTATTTCTCTATTTTTCCTTGATTTTGCCCTCAAGATTTCTAATCACTCTTTCCTTGAATATTTTAGATCTAACTGCTCAGCTGGAGAGTCTTCGATCAGCCGCGGATCATGCGGCGGGATTTGTCAATGCCAGGGGCGTTGTTTCGGTGGTTCGCTTGCTTGACATCCCGAATCGTGTTAGGGAGGTCACCCTCCATGGAGTTTGTCATGGCGCTACCATGGTGTTGGCTGCTGCACAAGCCCATTTGGGCCATAATCTTCAGCTTCTTCCCCATGGTTTTTTAGACGCAACGTACCCTGGAGAGCATGAGCGCTTGGTTGAGGATTTTATGAGCGCCGCCAACTCTGTAGCTTTCAATACCCTGTCCGATGATATAGTAGGCAAAGTGTTTTCCAGCCCATAGCTTGTAATAGATAACGTTTAGCAAACAACTTCCTTGCCTTGAGTGATTCCCCTTTATTCCGTGCTTCATACCCATCACTTCGTTCGTGTTTGCTTTGCTTCTATAGGCGATACACATCGTATCGGCTTTTACTCCTTTGGGTTCATTTTTTGCACTGGAGATGATATCTTTTCAATATCAGCTATTGAAGCTATCGACCGAACAGATCGTTTATTAAGTGTTGATCCAAACGCTAGAATAATATTTATTTAAATATTTCCCGTTGATTGCTCGGCCAAATTCCTCCTCTCCTTTTAGTGTTTCTAAGATATAAGCATTACCAGGCGTACAACGTTTGATCCGATAAGGTCCTTCCCAGTTAGGTGACCATTTACCGAATTTACTGTCATTTGACCCGATCGGTAATTTCACTTTCCAGACCAAGTATCCTTCAGAGAATTGCTTAAACTTGACCTTTTTATTGTAATATTTCGCAACCCTCAGTTTATTGGCTTCGATACTTTCGAGAGCACGTAGCCGAAGGTAACTCAAATCCTCCAAATTGTCTATCATAAGATTCTTGTAGACTTTGGCTGATGAATCATTCTGCAGTGTGACACGCCTCGATCCAGTTTGAAGTTCCCAAGGAAGAACTGCATTATGGCCATACACAAGTTCGTAGGGCGATGTTTTAATTGATCCACGGCAGGCCATCCTATATGCCCATAGCGCCTCATTTAGCGTAGAATGCCACTTCCTTGGCCGTTCCTCGATCTTTTTCTTGATCAGCTTAATCATAATCTAGTTGGACGCCTCTGCCTAGCCGTTAGCCTGAGCATAGTAAGGAGAGGAATTTAGTAGCCTGATTCCCATACTGGCAGCAAAATCCCCAAACTCTTCTGATGTGAACATTGTTCCTTGATCTATAGTTATGGTTTGAGGAATCCCAAAACGATACACAATGTGTTCTCTGAAAAAATCAATCATGTTCTTTGAGGTTACCGTCTTCAAAGGAATTGTCTCAACCCATTTAGTGAAGTAATCTATTGCTACCAATATGAACTTATGTCCTTTGCTTGAAGGCGAAAAAATCTGGCCAATTAAATCAATTCCCCAACCTTGAAACGACCATGGCTTGATTATTGGATTCATGGCCGATGCATGTGATCTCTAAACATTACCAAAACGTTGATAGTCCTGGCATCCCTTGTAATATTCAAAACAGTCTTCCAACATCGTTGGCCAAAAATATCTAGCTCTGCGGATAATTCATTTCATCTTATAAGCCGATTGATGAGCTCCACATATCCCTTCATGTACCTCACCCATCAACACCTTAGCTTCTTCTTGGTTTCAGCATTTGAGCAACACCCCATCGAATGTTTTATAATATAATTGGTCATCTAACAAAACATATTTAGTCGATTTATACCTTAGCTCTCTGGTAACTTTCTAAGACGGATCTCTAGGGTAGTTGGCTATTTTGACTCTCCAATCATCACTTGAGGTTTCACTACTCAAGACTTCTTGAAACACTCAATATCCTGATGCACTTTGGGCTAGACGGTTAGCTTCTTGGTTTTGTGCTCTCGGAATATGTTGGAAAGAGATATGAAGAAATCTCTCGAGTAACTTTTGGTACTCATCATAGTATCCTTTCAAAGTCTCTTCTTTGCACTCATATAGGCCGATCAATTGAGTAATAATTAACTGTGAATCTTCAAATACTTTAATTGCTTCGGCCTTTACTTCATGAAGAAGTTGAAGTCCCTTGAGAATAGCTTCGTACTCTGCTTGATTGTTAGTAAGCATTGGCTCAGTGGGAAGAGCAAACTCAAAACTTGCCCCCTGAGGCGAAATAATAATAATACCGATGCCACCACCCTGCTTGCATGATGACCCATCAAAGAACAACGTCCAAGGCATCGACTCTACATAACTAATGCTTGTTTTGTGATGCTAGGTGATAAAATCGGCCATTACTTGTCCTTTGATTGCTTTAGCCGATTCGTACTTCAAGTCGAATTCCGATAACGCGAGAATCCACTTTCCCACTCTTCCATTTAGTATTGGCATTGATAACATGTGCTTAACCACATCAGCCTTGGAAACAACTGTACACTCGGCCGATAATAAGTAGTGTCACAATTTAGTGCAAGAGAAATATAAACACAAGCATAATTTTTCAGTGGTAGAATAACTCATTTTTGGATCCAGTAGTCTTCTACTCAGATAGAAAACAACTCTCTCTTTTCCTTCAAATTCTTGCATCAGGGCCGATCCAATTGTCTTGTCATCAGCCGATATGTACAACTTAAATGGCTTACCTTGCTGAGGAGGAACCAACACAGGTGGACACTTCATATATTCTTTTATCTCTTCAAACGCCCTTTGTTGTATGTCACCCCACTTGAATTCTTGATCATTTTTCAACTTCAACAAGTGAGAAAACGGCAGGATCCTTTCCGACAAATTTGAAATGAATCTTCTGATGAAATTAATCTTACGAAGCAGAGACTACAACTCTATTTTGGTAGTCGGGGGAACTGCTTCATCAATTGCCTTTACGCTTTTCTAACCAACTACGATTCCTCTCTTGTGGACCATGAATCCTAAAAATTGTCCGGCTGATACTCCAAAAGCACACTTATTAGGATTCATCTTCAAACCATGCTTCCTCGTGCATTCCAGAGTTTCACGTAAGTCAGCCAGGTGTTCTTTGTACCCTTTGGATTTTATCATTACATCATCGATGTAGATCTCAACAATCCTGCCGATCAACTTGTGGAAAATGTAATTCATCGCCCTTTGATAAGTTGCACTGGCATTCTTCAGACCAAAGGTCATCACAACCCACTTGAATAGACCGATTGCGCCGAGGCACCTGAAAGCGGTCTTTGCTATGTCTTCCTTAGCCATGAAAATTTGGTTGTATCCTGCATTACCGTCCATGAAGCTAATAACCTTGTGCCCGGCTGCTGCATCTACTAACATATCAGCTATCGGTATCGGATAACTGTCCATAGGTGTGGCTTTGTTCAAATCCCTAAAATCAATGCAAACTCTCAATTTTCCATTCTTCTTATATACAGGGACAACATTCGATATCCATTCTACATATCGGCACGGTCAGATAAATTTTTCTTCCAGTAACCTTTCAGTCTCCTTTTTGATATCATCAAGCACGTTCGGGTTGAATCTCCTCGGAGCTTGTTTAAACGACCGATATCCAGGTTTGATTGGCAACCGATGTTCAACAATTGATCGGTCTAAACCAGGCATCTCATAGTATTCCCAAGCAAAGCAGTCTTTAAATTCCTTTAATAAATCAATCAATTCCCGCTTATACTTCGGATCCAACTTAGCACTTATGTATGTCGGCCTAGGTCTATCTCCAGGACCAATATCTACTTCTTCTAATTCATCGGCCGACGTGAAGCTATGTCCTAGTTTGCCATCTGTACCATCTATTGGATTATCTATTAATACAAATTTTCAAAGCCGACTGCTTGGATCGGCTGTTGGCTTTCACCATTGACTCTGAATTCTGATGGCAAAAGAAAAGTCATTTGGATATTAGCCGATGGTTGCTTTCTATCGGGTATTTGCTTGGTACGCCAAACTTGAGTTTTACCGGATGCCTGGGCCTGTTCCATCTCTTTATTCCTTAGGCGTTGCACCCTTCTCTTCTGGCTTCTTGTTAAACCTCCTGGGCACCACTAGCCTTCCTGCCACACATCTTTTTCTAGTGCCTTCCTCTTCATGATCAGCCCAGTCCTGATCAACGACTCTTTTTCCAAGCCGATCATGAACACTTTTATTTTTTAAGCGCCGATCCATGTTATTATGATGATATGCATCTTGAGCATGGATAGACCAGTGGTTGGTTTGAGACTGCCTATACTCCCGATATTGATTGCTGCATTCTGGACAGTCATGTCTGGTAGACAACTTCAAACCTTCATTCCAGCAATGTTTGAAGAAAGGACAATTCCAATGTAATTCGGCCTGTTTTCTTTCATACCTCTCTTCTTTCAGTTGATGCTGGTACGCTTGATCTTTCAACCAATGCTGATAATCCTTTTTCTTCTGCCACTACCATTTATTCAACAGAATCCGAGATGTGACCCACGGCTTTATCGTCTCTGCTTTTGATGTCTTCCCCTGCTCGTATCGGCTCTTTTGCTCGGTACGACGTCTTCTAATCTCTCTGTACTCGTCAGCCAATATTTGCATCTTGGGATTGACTGTTCTAGCTTCTTTGGATTTGGTTGATGTTAAGACCTTAGTTTTTCCTTTGAATAGCCCAGCATCAACTATAGATGGCCAACGGGCCGTGCTGGCCCGGCACAACCCGACGTCGTGTCGTGCCGGGCCGATGGGGGTCTTGCCTCGACGGGCCGTCGTGCCTACCACGCCGTGCCTCCACAGGCTTCGTGCGTGGCCTATGGCCCATGGCATGACCCATGGGCCATCTAACCGTGCCGTGCCGCCCGTTGGGCACGGCCATTTTCCCCGTGCCGTGCCGGCCCACAGCCCGACAACCAAAAAACATCTCATTTTCACCAGATTTTCACCGAGTGTTTGAAACACTTCTTCATTTTCACTAGTTTTGAACAAGATTCCATCATTTTTATCACCATTTTCACAAAAGCTCACAGATTCACATTCACATTCACCACAGTACCACACAATCACAAATCACAACACAAGAGAAAAGACAAAGAGACAAGGTTATATGAAAATGATGATCAAAAGGAGCTGTTTTGTGCAATGCTGCCTCGTTAAAAACCATTCTAGGTAAAACTCACCCTTGTGATAAACCCTAGAAAGGAAAAAAGAGTGCAGCCAGCTCAAAGAGTCAAAGTCTTAGTAGTAGTGTCTTATTACAAAAGCCAACCAAAGTGGCAAAGTCCTAGTGACTTAGTGAGTCCACTCCACAATCCACTCTCATCTCACACTCACTCACTCAGTCACAGCAAAATACCAAAAGTACCTGCAAAATTGTACAGAATTCATGTTAATATGTCATTCTTTTGCCATCAGCCTGATCTAAATAGGAAAGAGGAAACAGGAAAGAGTCATTACCTCTCTAGTTCTCCTTCTTCATCAGTCATCACTATCCAGCACCAGCAGTACCGTTGCTGCCGCTGCCTTTGCCTTCTTCATCTAGGAATAGGTTCTTGAATGCCTCCTCTAGGTCCACATCCTCATGTGCATGTTGTTCTCTTCTTACTCCTTGCTCCCAGTCCTTTATGCAGGTGAGCATCTCCACATGCTCAGGCAACAAGCGCCGTCGCCGGTCTTCGAGTATCTTGCTTGACAAGCTGAAACAAGACTCGGAAGAGACAGTAGATACAGGAACATACATGACATCTCGAGCCATAATAGAAATGATTGGATAGGTTAGCTTGTGGTCACGCCACCAGAGCAGTATGTCAAAGGATTCTTCATAACATGTGATAGGGTCACTGTCCAAGTAAGCTGAGAGCTCACTAACACCAGCTTTAGCTGGAGTAGATGAAGATGAGAGGGAACAGCCAGGGGATGCACCAGGGCCTCTGAAGATCCTTCCCCATGCCTGCTTTCTCTTACTAGAATGAACTGAAGGCCATGAAACCCTTTGAGACCTAGCCACACCACCAAATTTCTACTCATACTTGTTGAACAATCTGTACATTTCATCTTTCACATCAGCATAGTATGAACTATAAGTGGATCCAGTATGTTGAGCAAGTAGTTCAAGCACATTAAAAATTCCTTTCATCTTAGCTATAGGATCAAGAATGAATGTATTTGAATAAAGCAGTGTAATTTTCTCTCAATATTTAAGAAATTTAAGCTTCATAGGATAAGCAATCATTCTAAAATTTTGATCTCTTTTAGCTTTATGTAAATGTTCAGCAATGTCAAGAATATGGTGCAAAACAAGTGGAGCTGTGGGATAATAAACACCAGACAGAACAACAGTAGAATCATAAAAGAGTTCTAGGAACACCATTATCTGTTCAGCAACATACCAATGTTGTGCAGTCAACAATTCTGAACCATAATTAGAGTTGAGCCACACAGAAAAGACTTCCTTGTATGGCAACAAATATTTAAGCATTAAATAGGTGGAATTCCATCTAACATCCATATCCAAGCCAAACTTTCTAGGTCTTATACCCTGAGCAATACAGTAATTTTTGAATGATGCAAATCTTTGATTAGAGGAATTCAAAAAGTTTATTGTAGTTCTGAAATCTTCGGTAAAAGGTTTCAATCTCTTCAAGCCAGATTTAACAATCAAATTAATGATATGACAGGCACAACGCTGATGCACAAGCAAATACTTAACCTTATGAGGATCATCACGTGTAGGTGCAGGATAAGAACCCAAGTAACCAAAGAAGACAGGTTGCAAGATATCATTAGCCTTAGAATTAGATGAAGCATTGTCAAGAGTGACAGTAAAGATCTTATCAATCAAACCAAACTCCTCAACCACACCAGCTATTTTTTCAGCAATGTTTTCACCAGAATGTGACACCTCAATTAGCCTAAAACCAACAACCTTTTTTCTACAACTCCCAATCAGCACTAACATAATGACCAACAACAGAAATATAGTCCTCCTTTGCATTACCAGACCAAATGTTAGATGTCAAAGAAACAGATGATCAAGCAGGCAACAATGAATTCATAAGCAAAGAATGTTGATCAGCAAACATTTTGCCCATATCTCTAGTAGTGGTCTGCCTAGAAACCTTTTCAAATCTAGGGTTATGAGCATGCTTAATGTAATCCTCCTAGGCCTGTGTCTCACCTATGCCTAATGGAAGGTCCAGCCTAGCAATCAACCGATACAACTCAGTACGAGCAATAGCAGGGTCATACACCCAGTTATGCAAACCATCAACATTCAGAGCAAGCCTAGACTGGACCCTCTTATCATTATCATGTTTTGCCTTACATGATTTCTGGTGCCGTTTCAAATGACCAGTGCCAGCAGCAGATCTAGCAGAATACCTCTTACCACACATTTTACGGATGGCAGCAACTCTTATGTTACCTTCCTTAATCTCAGTGAAATCCTCCTAAACAGGAGATATGAGCTTACCCTTACCAGTACCACCAGTCGATGAGGTACCATGAGTGTCGATCGAGGTTGCCACCCCACCGTCGCTGTCGTCGGCATCGAGATCAATTGGATGGGTGCCATCACCGAGATCGATGTCGAACAGCCCACGGGCATCCTCACCGATGTCGTCGTCGTCCTCGATTTCCATCTCCTCCTCGGCTCGAGGTGCTCGCCATCGGCTAGGTGGGAATATACATCTGCCACCACCCGCATGGTGACCCCTGGCCCTGAGTCCCCTGACCTCCAGCTCCAACACCGTCCCTCAACGGTGGACGCTGACTCTTTGAAGCTGGCGGCCTAGCCATGGCGCCTCCAGAGGAGGAAGACGTGACGTCAGGCACCACCAACCTACGAAGAACAGAGGACAGAACAGAAGAACAGGGGTGAGTCAATGAGTGAGTGAAAGATGGATAGACACAACACATATCTAAGGTTAGGGTTAGGGTTAACCCTAACCTGCGCCACCGGAGCCCAGTGCCAGAGAAGAGGCCAGGGAGGTAGCCAGAGGAGGAGACATACAACAGTTACAATGACGGCGAGCGGCGGCGGAAGGACAGATAGGCATGACAAACTCACACGGTACACCGGAGGAGGGGGGAAGAGGGGATAGGAAGGGAAAGGAGGGAGGAGATGGTTAGCGAACTCAGGTCGAGGTGGATGAGCGGCGACGAGTCACCGAAGCAGGGCCGACGATCTCAAGGCGAGCGGCGGTGAGCTCCAGCGGTGGATCGAGAGCGAACGAGATGAGACGACTACGACTGTGAGCAGCAGGAGTGGAGTGGGATTAGGGTTAGGGATGGGGGGGGGGGCAGAGCAGGGCCGGCGAGCTCAAGGTGAGCGGCGGATCGAGAGCGAGCGAGATGAGACGACTGTGACTGCGAGCGGTGGGAGTGGAGTGGGATTAGGTTAGGGATGGTGGGGGCCGGGGGATAGCATATATACGGCCGCAGCGCACGGGGGGAGGCGGCTTCATGGGCCGGGGCGCTGGGCCGCTCACCGGGTCGCCTCTTTCACCAGGCCGTGCCTGTGCCGTGCCGTGGGCCTAGGTGGCGGCCTAGGCACGTCCTGGTCCTTCGGGCCAGGCCGGCCCAGGCCCGATGGCCACCAGGCCATTCTGTGCTTAGGCCGGGCCAAATTGCCGGGCCACGGGCCAGGCCACGAGCTCGTGGGCTGCATGGCCAGGTATAGCATCAACCATGTTTTGATCTCCTGGGAAAGGATTATCATCAACTTTCATTTTTCAAGGCGTATCAAATTTGAGCCTCCCCTATTGAATAGCTCTCTGATATATGCTGCCTAAAGATTCTGCATTCATTAGTGGAATGAGAAGTAGCATTATGAAACTTGTAGAACTTCTTATTCTTCAACTGATCAGGGGGCAACATGACATGACCATCGGGCAACTTGATCTGCCCTTTCTCAAGCAAGAAATCAAAGAGCTTATTTGATTTGGTGACATCAAAGTCATAGCTCTTCTCGACTCCTCTTCCCCAAGGATTTGGCACCATTACTGTCTTCTTGCCCCAATTCCATTTAGCTGTAGCAACCTCTTCTTCTTCATCTTCATAGCCGTAATCGACTGAGTATGGATCATAAGCTTTGGCTACTGTGGTACTTTTCTAGAACCGGATATCTCTGCGCATACTCTGGAATTGGCTACTGAGCGCTGCTACTCGTTGAGCCAATTGTCCCAAGTTGTCAAATTCATGTCCCAGCAGCTTTTCTTTCCACATCGGCAGCATTCCTTGAACAGCTAAAGTAGCTAGTTGATCATCAGCCAAGTTTAAGGAGAAGCACAAGTTCCTGGTTTCTCAGAACATCTGGAGAAATTCAGTGCTTGATTCATTAGTCTTCTGTCTTATAGTTGTCAGATCGGTAATCTTCTTTTCTCCAGTTCTAGTGTAAAAATGTGTGTGAAACTTCTTCTCCAGGTCAGCCCAATTGGCAATGGAATTGACACACAATGATGAAAACCAAGTGAAGGCTATCCCTGATAAGGATAGAGAGAAGAAACAAACTCGATGGGCATCCTCAACTGACACCTCACCCAATTGTGTAAGATACCGACTGATATGTTCTATCGTGCTTGTACTGTCTTGGCCATTGAACTTAGTGAATTCTGGGAGCCTATAATTTGTGGAAAGAATGACCAAATCATACCATTCTAGATATAGGCGTTTGTATGAAAAGGTCAGCCCTTTTGGCTTCAGACCGAACTGATTCTTCATCATCTCGGTCACTCTCAGCAATAACTCATCAGCTTGCGGATTTAGATTTCTCTATACCTATTGACCCATCTGTGGATTGAAATCTCATGTGCCTTGATATCCTAGATTTGGCATCATATGAAGGGTATTATAATCCGTGCCATAGTGATACCCTTGTGGAATCTTAATCTGTTGGGTCATTTGCTAGCTTGCTGCTTGAAGTCTCTGATTATAGACATAAGGATCTATATCTCTATGAATCTTTTGAATTGATGGTACTATTTTTTGAGCCGACGACGGTATGTGGCCTGATGTGCCAAAATTGATTGTTGTCCTCTTACAATAGCCGGGCTTGATATTTATACCCGGGACCTGCGCATGATTCATGTCTATGCACGACTCATCATAATTTTTGACCCTAGAGAAAACATTCCTAATTTAAGATAACTTGGACTCTAATCTTTCCCTTTTTATAGAGTCCAACATGTTTCGTCCTGCCGCCGAACATAGCCTCTGTCGTTATCCGCTGGCGCTATCTGAATAAAGCCGATTCTAGTTTTTGCATTTGAATTAGCTGGTTCCGATCTGCATGCAATTGTTTCTTTGATGACATGATCTTGGGAGCTTTCAAGTCCCGGTGACTCTTCTTCCAAATTTTGGTGTAAACACTATAGCTATCACCAATTTACCATAAAAATTCCTATACTTATTAATCTACAAAATACTAAGTTCTTTGATTTGAATTTATGAACCTACCATTGTTACAACTAACTACAATCTAACTACACTAACAAGTAGGTGGTATTTTTGTGAACCTAACAAAATTAGTTTTACTATTTTTAGACAATTACACAATTTACTACAATTTATCAAAGTTCAGCTAGAAATTATATTGAATAAACGTTGGTAATTTACTGGAGAATTGAAAAACGAATTCATCATGCTGACCCATGAGCGACATTCGACCCACCCCCCCCTGCCCACCCACGACAAGACTTGAAAGCAACCTGGCGCGTGGCCCCACTCGACCTCATGGCGACGCTGCCCAACTCAAAGCGGCCCACATGTGAGCTGCATGGGGTGACTCTTTTAGAAAAAAACCCCGTTCTCTACCCTATTCGCACAACCCACTCGAGCACTATTTCATCGAGTCAGAGAGTTTGCATCTAGGACCCTACTTCTATTCGAATTCACATTTTACGAAGCCCCTGGCCGGACTAACAGGGCCGCGGCTTCATCGGCCAAACGCCGACGAGCACAGACCTCTCCAACATACACCAACACCCCCATGAGCTTCTATGTGTCACACGCAACGGATTGAGGTAACAAATGCCAAGAATGGCACACCACGTAGGCGTGGCCACGTTCGCGACGGGGTCTGGCCGCGGTAGCCCGACGCCGACGAAGCCACCTAACCGAACGCCTCTACTGCTACTCGGTGACCATCTATAGGCTCAAAGTAACCACCTTGAAGCCCTAATTGAATAACTGTTGCGGCCAACCGAGCTGGCCATAGGAGCGGCATCAAACCCAGCTCGCCGGCGGCCGCCCCACGCTCTGGCGAGCCTCGGCCCTAATTGAGCCAACCAGCTACTCTAAGAGCAAGAGGACCTCACCGGTGATATGACGAATGGGCTGGGCGAAGTCGTGAGGAACGGCAACTGGCTGGCCACGCGCGCGAGGTGGTTCCGGTTCACGCCGGCCGTGGAGAAGACGTTCTGGCGACCTGATGCACCATTGGCGGGACCACTGCACGGGCGAGGCAAACGAGTCAGGGAGAGGCAACAACCATGCTCGATTGAAACAAAAGAGCAAGGAGCAGTGCCCCGGGCCGAGAACTCATCTCATCAGCCATGGCAGACCGCCGAGGGGAAAACTCTCCCATTACCTCACCGAAGGAAGGAAGCCCATCGAAATGACTCCAATCGGAAGCTAACTACTCTAGCTATTTGGGCGCATGGTGAATTGGAAAGGGATGGACGGCACATGGCCAATTTGAGGGCGTTGGCACTCGGCTTAATGGTGACGACGGTGATGGCAAAAGCTTAAATTGGCGCCCAACATCGTACTACCGCCCGTGGCGAGTTAGGCACGATGCTGTACATCAATGCGACCTCCAGACGTGCGCACGAGTTCGGCACTCCGACGCGCGACCGCTGCTCCGCAACACGCAAGGCGAGCGCGGCACGGCACTGCGCCGTAGATGCTGGCATGTCCGGGAAATTGCAGAGTGGCGTGGCGTGAAGCGTGGACGAGACGGCGAAGTTAGGCGGGGCAAGGCCACGCGCGTGTAGCCGAAGTGTCAATGGCAACAGCGGCCGTGCAGGCGGTGCACGTGAGCGTGCTCGGGCGAGTGGCGACACTGGTTGGGATGAGCCGAACACGCCGGCAGACGCGACGGCGAGCAGTGGCGCAGGCGGACGTGATGGAAGGGCAGAGCATCTAGGCCCGCCGGGCCCTAGTGCGCGCGGGTGTGCGTGAGTCATGGGCCAGGCGCACAACAGCGGTGTTGACCGGGCGACAGTGATGGCTGAATGGCCAGCGCGCTGTGACGATGGGCGGGCAGTGACGACTGGCGCGTGCGGCGTGCGCGAGCTACGCCAGAGCATGGCGATAGGAGGCCGTGGCCAGCAGCGCAGGGAGCCACGCGCGTGGACGTGGCTGCACAGGCGCGACGATGGCGACGCGGTCGACGTGGCAGCGCGTGCTGGGCAGGCCAAAGCAGAGGTGCCCGGCCGAGCGGAGGCGGTGACCGCGCCTGGAAGTGGAAGACATGTCGTGCACGCCTTTTAAAGCTGCTACCACGACCAATTCGACGATCCGAAAACCAAACCAACCATTGTATCCTCAAGGGGGTACGCAGGGCTATGGACCTAATCCATGACATCTCGCCACTTCTTAAGCCGATCGCTCTACAAAAATTGCCGAACATGGCTTCGTCGACCCATTTACAGAATTACGCGAAATGACTAAACCTCGAACGGTTTCGCGCCAAATCCCATTTCTGAGCTACTTGATATACTAGCTAGCGAACCTCATCCTCGACCGCACATATTTCATCATCGCCTACGAAGTTCAGGCTACCAACTTTACTACGTTCCACCGATGCGTTCCGTAGCATTTCTGTCCGATAAAAATTCATTTAGAACCCTAAGTGATAATACGCGACACGAAATATAACATTCGTTTCTTGTTTCAAATGAACGTTTCAAGTTCTGAATATTGATTTATACTCTATAACACACACATTTACTCTCAAGTATGATGCTCATGCAGTGTTTTAGCAAAAACTGTACAATGTAACACTGAGGGTGTTACAAATCTACCCCCCTAAAACAAAATCTCGACCCAAGATTTCATGTGCCTAGTGTGAGAAGGAGATAGGAAATACATTTCGACGCAACAACTAATTATCAGAACCAGAGAGGAGGTGGGGGTAATGCTTCAATAGGTAACTCTCTTGTTCCCACGTGGCCTCATCCTCTGAATGGTTTTGCCATTGCACTTTGTAGAACTTTACCACGTTGTTTCTGGTCACTCTTTCTTTCTCGTCCAGGATCTTGACACTGACAGGATGCTCAACATAAGTCAAATCTGGTTGGAGGGGAAGCCCTTCAACTTCTATAGCTTTATTCGGTACCCGCAAACATCTCTTCAATTGCGATACATGAAACACCTTGTGTACCGTAGATAAAATCTTAGGAAGCTGGAGACGATAATCAACGAGGCCACATTGCCTCAAAATTTTGTAAGGACCCACGTATCAGGGAGCTAGCTTGCCATGGATACCAAACCAATGTACTCCTCTCATAGGAGATACCATGAGGTACACATAATCCCCAACTTCAAACTCCAAAGGCCTTCTTCGCTTGTCTGCATAGGCTTTCTGTTGGCTCTGAGCTGCCTTCAAATGACTCTGGATAAGGACAACTTGCTCTCGAGCCTCCTTGATGAATTCTGGCCCAAAGTATCCACGGTCTCCCACTTCAACCCCATTAAGGGGCGTTCGGCATTTCTTCCCATATAGAGCTTCAAGTGGTGCCATGCGAATGCTCTCTTGGTAGCTATTATTGTAAGAAAATTTAGCTAACTTCAGGCATCCATCCCACTTCTCAGGAAAAGAAAAGGCACAAGCTCTCAACTTGTCTTCGAGCACTTGGTTCACCCTTGCGGTTTGGCCATCAGTCTAGGGGTGATAGGCTGAACTGCGGAGGAGACTAGTTCCAAGACACTCCTGGAGTTGCTCCCAGAAGCGAGAGACAAAAATCGATCCCCTATCAGAGATGATAGTGAGGGGAACTCCATGTAAAGTCATAATCCAGTCCAAGTATAACTCGGCATACTGTTTGGAGGAATATTTAGAATTCACTGTGAGGAAATGAGCTGACTTGATGAGGCGATCCACAATGACCCAAATAGAGTCGTAACCCTTGGATGTGCGGGGTAAACCCACAACGAAATCTATGGAAATATCCTCCCATTTCAAAATAGGAATGGGCAATGGCTACAGATATCCTGGAGTACGCATATGATCTGCCTTAACTCTACCACAAGTGTCGCACTCCACGACATGCCGGGTGATGTCCTGCTTCATGTTGAACCACATGTACAAGTGGCGCAGATCATGATACATCTTGTTGCTGCCAGGATGAATAGACAACTTTGAATGATGGGCTTCATTCAAAATCTTCCTTCTCAGCTCCTCACTGAATGGAACCATCGGCCTATCCTTGTATCTTACTACACCATGCTCATCAACACTAAAGTGAGGGCCACGCCCTTTGGCAATCAATTTTCTGATGTGGGGAATTTCTTCGGGGTCTTCCCTTTGCTCCCGAATAATCTACTCCAGTAATTCTGAGGTCAATGCAATGTGAGCCAACACCTCTGCATGGTTGAGAGACAAAGGTGTTTCTCAACCTGGTGTGACTTTCGGCTCAAAGCATCAGCCACTACATTGGCCTTTCCTGGGTGATATTGGACTTCCAAATTATAATCCTTTATCAATTCTAACCACCTCCTTTGCCTCATATTCAGCTCAGACTGAGTGAAAATATACTTGAGGCTCTTGTGATCTGTAAAGATATGCACTTTGTTGCCCAACAGATAGTGCCTCCAAATCTCCAGAGCGTGGACCACAATAGCCAGCTCTAAGTCATGTGTGGGGTAATTCACCTCGTGCTTTTTCAGTTGGTGCAAAGCATAAGCTATCACACGCCCATCTTGCATAAGCACACACCCCAAACCCATCTTCGAGGCATCACAATATACATCAAAGGGTCTATCAATGTCCGGTTGGGCCAACACATGAGCAGTGGTCAGAAATGTCTTCAGAGCTTGGAAGGCTTCTTCACAGGCTGAGCTCCAATCAAACTTAGCTTCTTTTTAGAGCAGCTTGGTCATTGGCTGGGCTATCTTGGAGAAATCTAGAATGAAACACCGATAGTACCCAGCGAGACCAAGAAACTGACGAATCTGATGCACAGACTTGGGAGACTTCCAATCTAATACATCTTGCACCTTGCTGGGATCTACTGAAACGCCGTTAGGTGTCAACACATGCCCCAAAAACTACACTCGATCTAACCAAAATTCATACTTGATGAATTTAGCATAAAGCTTGTGTTCCCTTAGTCGAGACAGTACTATTCAAAGGTGTTGGGCATGCTCTTCATCATCCTTGGAATAAATTAGTATATCATCAATGAATACTACCACAAACTTGTCCAGCTCCATCATAAAGACGGAATTCATCAGGTACATGAAGAAGGCAAGAGCACTGATGAGACCAAATAACATCACTAGGTACTCATACAGCCCATACCTAGTAGAAAAAACTGTCTTTGATATATCATGTGGTCTGATCTTGATCTGATGATAGCCTGATTTGAGGTCAACCTTCGAGAACACCTTGGCACCGGCTAGTTGATCGAACAAAGTATCTATGCAGGATAAAGGATACTTGTTCTTAACTGTTACCGCATTAAGAGGGCGGTAATCCACACACAGCCACAGAGTACCATCCTTCTTCACAAAAATGGCTAGACAATCCCATGGTGAAGAACTAGGATGGATGAACCCTTTTTCCATCAACTCTTCCAGCTGCTTCTTCATCTGAGCCAATTCCCTTGGAGCCATGTAGTACGGGCATCTAGAGATAGGGGTAGTACTAGGCTCTAGCTCAATGGAGAATTCTACCTCTTTATCCGGTGGCAACCCAGGAAGATCTTCAAGACAAACATTTGGAAACTCATATACCACAGGGATGGGGGTGAGATCAGGAGAGGCTTCAGCATGGGCAGCAACAGGTAAGACTAGATCTGAGGGTACCAGAAGAGACATCCTATCCTCAAAAGAAGGAAGTCGTAACTCGACACTTCTCCGCTTCAAATCCAAGACTACCCCATACATCCGCAACCAGTTCATTCCAAGAATAGCATCAATGCCTTGCCCAGGCATTACCATGAATTGTAGGCGGTAAGTGTGGGTGGCCAATACCAAGCTTACTGTGTTCGTTCGGGTATTAATGAACATTTGCGAACCCGCAGTACGGATTCTATAGGCATAAGGTATAGCCATAAGTGGTAAGTTGTGCCGATCTATAAATTCCATGCTCATAAATGAATGTGATGCACCAGAATCGAACAACACATAAGCTGGATGAGAATCGATGGTAAACATACCATCCATCACTGGTTCCTACTACAATATCTGCTCCGTGTCTGTGAAATGCACCTGTTCAGATCTGCTGGGCACTTTCTTTTTTATCACGGTCCTCCTGACTAGCTTGGAGTTCGTTGATGGTTGAGCAGACTGAGCTGGTTGGTTCTAGGGACACGCTCGGGCATAGTGGCCATCTTTGCCACATTTGAAGCAAGCGCCCCGCTTGTTTCCAAACCCTTGGCGAGGTGGGACCTACTGTCCCTGAGGTTGTTGGGGTTGCGCCTGCTACGTGGGAGCATGGTACTATGTGGAAGAAATCTGCGAAGTTTGGTGGGGCTGCCGAAACGAAGGCCCGCCTGATGATTGATAGGGCCCCCGCCGGACAACCTGTACCTTCTGAGTATGAGGGTGGCTAGAAGACCCCACAGCCACCCGCTTCCTCTTCCACTCTGCCTGGGAATCCCGTTGCAAGCCCTCCATGGTGATGGCAGCGTTCATCATTGCCCCAAAAGTCTGATAGTTCGTAGTGTACAGCTTCTCCTGAAGGATATAAGAGAGGCCACAAAAGAAATGGTCCTTCTTCTTCTCGTTAGTGTCCACATGAATGCCTACATACTGGGACAAGTGATTGAACTTATTCACATAGTCCATCAGTGTCATACTCCCCTGTCGCAGCTCCAGGAACTCGGTCAGCGTCCGGTTGATGACACTAGCAGGGCTATAAAACTCTCTAAATGTTGTGGTGAACTCCTGCTAGGCTGCCATATGATTTAGCTGATGCATGGCATGGAAGGTATCCCACCATGCACTTGCAACCCCCAATAGTTGCTGAGCTGCAAAGCACACTTTCTACTCGTCGGCCACATTGAGCAACAGAAACTTCTGCTCCAGAATGTGAAGCTAGTGCTCCACATCCAGAGGCTCATCTGTCAGCGTGAAAGTGGACGGGTGGGTCTTGAGGAAGTCTTGGTAAGAGGAGGGTCCCTCAGGACGACGGGCACCACCCCCATTCCCACCATTGCCCTCGTGGCCTCAGCGGGCGAAGCCAGCAATAGCTTGTGCCATTATCTCCATGGCACGGGCTGACTCTCGGCGAGCAGCCAACAGCTCCGCCATCATCTCTGCATGAGTCATCGATGGCGGTGGTGGTGGAGGAGGAGGAGCAGTGGAGCCCCATGGCTCTCCCCATTGTGCCCATGGGCCTGGCCACTCTCGCCTTGGCCCTCGCCAAGACCATGAGCCGCCCCAGCACTGGTGCTCCCACATCCGGACCTTAGATTCATCTGTAAGAGATAGGAACCATCCATTTAGAATAACCTTCTCGACCTAAAGCAAGGGATTAGAGAAATGACCGCACATTTAATTAAAGCATTCTTTTAATTAAGCCTATCACTTTACTAATCCAATTATACGTGTAGGGGGGAATTTTAGTTTAAGCAAAATGCTATTATAATGATGCATGTATCATCCTATACGTTCACTCAAGCCAGAATATAGCGGCATTCGCAAAAAAATTTGGCACATCGCACACTCACTTTCTCGTATGCTAGACTATTCCTTACGCAACATAAGTCAGTGTACCTACAGAAAACTAATTAGATAAAACCAGTGCTGCTATCCTAGATAGACCATATTGCTAGGGTTGATACTTATTTACATAATGTAATCGCATCCTACTTTTCGCAAAACTTTTGTTGGTTAAATTTTTAGTTTTGAAAAAGAGTGATGAAACCCGTAACCATTATTGGTCCTGGTACCAACTGTGGCAGAACCGCCCGAAATAACATGCCTACGGAGGTGCTCGCCTCCCACCAGACACTAAGCACCCCAAAAGCAAGCTACATCGGGCGGTATCCGTCGAGCACACCTCGAGGGAGAACCCGAAAGATCCACATTTTTCCCAAGGATCCAATAATGAAAGCGAGTTACAATACTTGTCCATTTCATACATCAGAAGTTCTTAAAAAGTACATTATTACATTACCAAATGTCAGATTGCAGAATAATAAACAACAGAATTTAAAAGAAGCATCTAACGATAAGAACGGGGCTCCGTCTGAGCCCACCAGAAGAATCCTCCACACAACGGTACTCATCAATCATCACCTGCAACAGGGGTAAATAAACCCTAAGTACACAATGTACTCGCAAGACTTATCTGACTACTGGGAATAATTTCCCGACTTCAAGGAATATGAGAAGCTTTATGGTTTGCTAGTTTTCTTTTAGCAGAAAGCAATACTAATAGTGAGTCCTTATTTATGTTATTATTATCAGCCGTATTAAGTTATTATCTAGCCAGTCTATATAAGCACCTGTTCTACTTACAAGCAAGAGTTAAGCAATCAGTTCCATTTCTTCTCCTTTCAACTTTCAGTTCTTACTACGATGCTAGAGGTAAGACAAGTCGTACCGACTCAGCGGCGATTCATGAACCAATGTGCCTAGCTGGGTGCCCCAAAAACACATGCCTGCTTCTACCCTAGGCACAAGCAGGACTAACCCATCGCCCTCCTGTCCTAGGTGACCAGGTCCCCATCCAAACTTGAACTCCAAGCCCCCACTCCTGAGTCCCGGACCTCCACCATCCCAGCCTCCCATCAGTCGGTCCGAAAAGATCCGGATCCATGGCAAGAGAGCAACAAGTCTTCCCAGCGCCCATACCCAAGTATGCGCTCGGGACAATAGATCTGTGACTTGCCTCGCGTCCATTGCAATGACCGATCCTTAACCTACCAGACAGGGAAAAGTGTAACCAAGCTATGCCCTGTTGGTCGCAGGACACAACCCCTTACACCCACCAGTACCCAAATCATATCCCTGCCCGGTCACCATTTTTCCTTTCCACCATTTTCTCATGAGGGATCATATTTATCACCTATTTGTGAGTAACGGCAGGTTAATCACGCTACCGATATCCTGAGCATAGCGACTACTCGATCTGTACTAGTAGGACTCATAGGTAGATATATTTATGCATGTAGTTTCCATAAAATGCCTGTAACAAAAATGCACATCATATATATTCAGTGATCATTTAAAATAAGGGTTATACACCAGGGCTTGCCTTGGGCAGGCGACGGGTCAGTAAGGTCAGCACTAAAAGGCTCTGGGGCTCCTTCCTACATGAGGATCTCCTCCTCGTACTCCTCAATGACTTCGTCGAACTCCTGTTCATCGACGATCATGAACTCTACCAACTCATGATCTACATGCATGAAATGATGATGCAATACTTAGTAATATAGCAACAGCAACTCTTAAAATAAAGTACATCTGTATAACTACTAAGCTAGCGCAACGGATTAAGGTAACAAACGCCAAGAATGGCGCACCACACAGGCATGGCCACGTGCCGTGACGGGGTCTGGCCACGGTAGCCCGACACCGGTGAAGCCACCTAACCAAATGCCTCTACTACTACTCGGTGACCATCTATAGGCTCAAAGTAACCACCTTGAAGCCCTAATTGAATAACTGCTGCGCCCAACCGAGCTAGCCATAGGAGCGGCATCAAAGCCAGCTCTTCGGTGGCCACCCCGCGCTCCAGCGAGCCTCTGCCCTAATTGAGTCAACCAGCTACTCTAGGAGCAAAAGGACCTCACCAGCGATGTGACGGACGGGCTGGGCAAAGTCACGAGGAACAGCAACGGGCCGGGCCACACGCGTGCGAGCTAGTTCCGGTTCACGCCGACCGTGGAGAAGACATTCCCGGTGACCTGCTTCACCATCGGTGGGACCACTGCACGGGTGAGGCAAATGAGTACGGGAGAGGCAATAGCCATGCTCGATTGAAACAAAAGAGCAAGGACGAGTGCCCCGGGCCGAGAACTCGTCTCGCCGGCCACGGCGGACCACCGAGGGGAAAACTCTCCCCATTACCTCACCAAAAGTAGGAAGCCCGTCGAAATGACTCCAATCGGAAGCTAACTACTCTAGCTATTTGGGAGCACGGTGAATTGGAAAGGGATGGATGGCACACGGCCAATTTGAGGGCGATGGCACTCGGCTTAATGGTGACGATGGCGACGGTCAAAGCTTAAATTGGCACCTGACATCGTACTACCACCTGTGGTGAGTTAGGCACAACGTTGTACATCAATGCGACCTCTAGACATGCGCATGAGTTTGGCACTCCGACACGCAACCAAAGCTCCACGACACATAAGGCGAGGGTGGCATGGCACTACGCCGCAGAGGCTGGCATGTCCGGGAAACTATAGAGTGGCATGGCATGAAGCGCGGATGGGACGACGAAGTTGGCGGGGCAAGGCCATGCGCGTGCAGCCAAAGTGTCAACGGCAACAGCGGCTGTGCAGGTAGTGCGTGTGAGCGTGCTCGGGCGAGTGGCGGCACCGGTTCGGACAAGCCGAACACGCCAGTAGACATGACAGCGAGCAGTGGCGCAGGTGGACGTGATGGAAGGGCAGAGCATCTAGGCCCGCCAGGCCCCAGTGCGCGCGTGTGTGTGCGAGTCACGAGCCAGGCGCGCAACAGCGGTGATGACTGGGCGACAGTGATGGCCAAACGACCAACGCACTACGACGACGAGCGGGCAGTGACGACTGGTGTGTGTGGTGTGCGCGAGCTACACCAGAGCATGGCGGCAGGAGGCCGTGGGCCAAGAACAGTAGGGAGCCACGCACGCGCGGACGCACGCACGTGCAGCGATGGTGGCGATGTGGCGGCGTGCGTGCGCAAGACAACAAGGTGATGAGACGGAAGCAGAGGTGCTCGTGGCGAGCGAGAGACGATGACCGTGCCCGGAAGTGGAAGACGTGTCGTGCACGCTTTTTAAAGCTTCTACCACGACCAATTTGATGATCCGAAAACCAACCAGCCATTCTATCCTCAAGGGGGTACGTAGGGCTATCGACCTAAGCCACGACATCTCACCACTTTTTAAGCCGATCGCTCTACAAAAATTGTCGGACATGGCTTCGTCGACCCATTTACAGACTTACGCGAAATGACTAAACCTCGAACGGTTTCGCGATGAATCCCATTTCCGAGCTACTTGATATACTAGCTAGCGAACCTCATCCTCGACCGCACATATTTCATTGTCGCCTACGAAGTTCGGGCTACCAACTTTACTACGTTCCGCCGATGCGTTCCGTAGCATTTCCGTTCGATAAAAATTCATTTAGAACCCTAAGTGATAATACGCGACACGAAATATAACATTCGTTTCTTGTTTCAAATGAACGTTTCAAGTTTGAATATTGATTTATACTCTATAACACACACATTTACTCTCAAGTATGACGCTCATGAAGTGTTTTAGCAAAAACTGTACAATGCGTCTTTTAGCTACTCCATTCTGCTGAGGCTCGCACGGTGTAGAGTACTGGGTAACTATGCCATTTTCCTGTAAGAACCTTGCAAAAGGTCCAGGAACTTGGCCATATGGGGTGTGTCAACCGTAGTACTCCCCCTTGGTCTGATCTTACTATCTTAATCTTTAAATTATGATGATTTTCTACTTCAACCTTAAATATCTTAAATTTATCCAATGCTTTTGATCTTTCCTTAATTGGATAAATATAGCCACAACGAGAATAATCATATGTGAATGTTATAAATGAATCATAACCATCCACACTCTTCATAGGAAAAGGACCACTGAAGTCTCTGTGAATTATTTCTAAAATTCCTACGCTTCGTTTGGCATCTTTCTTTATTTTCTTAACATACTTTCCTTTTATGCAGTCAAAGCATTGTTCTAAATATAAAAATTCTAGTGGTGGAAGAATTGATTTCTTAATTAATCGCTCTATTCCCCCCCTCAAAATATGGCCTAAACGACAGTGCCATAATTTCGATGATACATCATGAACTCTCTTTCGCTTATTTCTTGCATTCATAGACGAGGAGACATTCTCATTCTCAGTGCTCACAACATTCACATTCTCAAAAAGTGATAACAAATAAAGCTTGTCTTGTCGGAAGGCAAGACCAACACACTTATTATTAAACACAATCTGACATTTGCCATTACCAAAATGGCAATCATATCCATCATCGTATAGACATAAAACACTTATCAAATTTCTACGCAAAGAGGGTACATAAAGGACATATGAAACCTGAAGTACAAAACCATCATCTAATTCTAGAGAGAGATCTCCAATGGCTTCAACTTTAGCTTCAACTCCATTTGCTACTTTAATTCTTCTTTCTCCTCTTTGCAAGATCCTCCTTGTATGGAATCCCGCTCTTCAAAAAGCTCTTCAGGAAATCTGGACAGTCCTTCTGGTAATATCCATGCTTTTTGCACTATTTGCATTGATCCTTGTCAACTTAGACATTGTTGTTCTTCTGATGGTGATCATTCTAAGGGGTTTACCCTTGAGGTTTGGCATTCTTGTTAAAGTTCTTCTTTTTATAGTCCTTCACATGGTTAGCAGAGTCACCATGTGAGCTTTTAAGCCTCTCCTCTTCTTGCACACACATGGCAATGAGCTTCTCAATGTCCCCTTTATCGGGCTGCATGTTGTAATTAACAACAAAAGTTTCATACTCTTTGGGCAAAGAAGCAAAAACCAAATGAATCAGGAACTCATCTTTGAGCCCCAAATTCATTGGCTTGAGCTTGGATGTCGTGTCGCTCATCTTCAATATGTGCTCTCTTATCCCTCCGCCAGAGTATTTCTCATTGAATAACTTCTTGATCAGGGTGCTTGCATAAGCCTTTTGAAGAGCCAGTAAACTGACTCTCCACTTTCTTGAGATACTCGGTGGCAGTGTCACAATCTGGGATTGATCCCCTTATTACATCTGAAATAGTGGACTTAGCCACCATCAAGCACCTGCGGTTTAAAATGTCCCACTTCTTACGATCAAGATCGTATTTCATTCTCACTTTTGCATGATCTCGCTGCCGAGCAATGAAATCAGCATCAGTTTCATTCTCTGCCCTCACCGGGTCCACTGGCTCAGTAGGACACGGAGAGGTAAGTGCTAGGTCATTCTCGAACAACGCAAGTGTTAACTCATACTTCTCTCACCATACGCGATAGTTGCCCCTTCAAGAGGCGGAATGTGCAAGATGAATGGCATAGGGTTGAGTCCTGAAAACATCATCAGAGAAAGTGAGAAAACATGACATAATAATTGCATGTCATAATTTAACGTTGGTCAAAATTAAAACATACAATATGCTTCTACATTAATTCTACATCACTGTTGGGTAGAAATAGAACTAATGCATGAAAAAACTCATGAACAAAATTATATTATTGCTATTATCAACATTGGTCAGAAAAATAGCAATATCATAAATTAACTTAAATAAATATAACTACTCCTCCAATTTAAATTTTCTCGTTGGTTCCAATTGAAATTAGAGGTTAAACATAATAATAATTTACTAAACAAAAAAATAATTGCTCATCAAATTAAATCCTCTCGTTGGTTCGAATTTAATTAGAAGATAATAAGCATTAACTTCACAGCGAAAACATGATAGATAATCTTAAAATTAATATTATCAGAAGCATTTCTTTGTGCTTGACTACTCTCTGAATAAATTCTTGTGAGGGTTCAAATTTAAATAGAGATATTAACTCAAAACTTAACGAAATTCATCAAAAGAATGCTTCTGAAAAGGATAAAACTAAAAACAGCGTTCATTTGGCTCGGCCTTGGGAACATAGCTCACGGCCCATTCCGTAATAGCAGTGCACGTCCCAATGAAAACACGGTGGCCCAGCGGTCTGCTTCGTGCAATGCCCGCGCCCGCTCCCCTGTGCCCAGGCCGCAACCTAGGCCTAGGCCAGTAATCTCTTCGCCCGCCTAGGCCTAAAGCAGGCCCAAGCGTTGTCAGGCGTCGGATCCGATCCGACGGTTCTTCGTGCACTTCGGTGGAACAAAAACCCCTCCCAAGTCGTTCCTCCCGAACCCTAGAGCATTTGCTTTCTCCCTCCCCTTGCTTCCTTCTCAGTGTCGCACCGAGTGAGGAGAGCATCAGCGGCGGCCGTAGGCCCCCTCGCCGGCGCGCACGTTCGTCCGAGGGTGAGTGCGCCGCCGTCGAGCGGCCTTCCGTCGGTGCCCTAAGCCCGAGCCACTACGATGGCACTCTTTGCCCGATGGCACGTGGCTCGGCTCGTTCTCCCAAACGGCGGTAGGGCTTTCTCCCCGTGCGACGGCGGTGCGACGGCGGTGGAGGAGCCCTGGTGAGTCCCTCTCCCAATCCATCCATGTTCTTTAGGGTTATGGTTTTGGGCTTGCTTAGGATTTGGTATTTCTAGGGTTAGGTTTTGTCGCAGAACCGTCCAAAATAATATACCTTTAGAGGCGCTCGTCTTCCACCAGACACTAAGCACCCCGAAAGCAAGCAACTTCGGGCGGGTCTCGTCGGGCACACCCCAAGGGAGAGCCCGAATAATCCACATTTTCCCCCAAGGATCCAACAATGAGAACGAGTTACAATACTTAGTCTATTAAATACATTCAGGGTTCTTAGAAATATATTATTATAGTACCAAATTCAGACTGTGGAACTTTAACAGTGGAATGAAAAGAAACATCTATCGATAATATGTAAGGATCCGTCTGTGCCCACCATAAAAATCCTTCACACAACGGCTACTCTTCGGGCAGTACCTGCAATAGGGGTAAATAAACCCTGAGTATATAATGTACTCGCAAGACTTATCTGACTAGTGGGAATAATTTCCCAACTCTAAGGAATATGATAAGCTTTATGGTTTGTTGGGTTCCCTTTTTGCGGAAAGCAATACTAATAGTAAATCCTTATTCATGTTATTATTAGCAATCTTGATTAATTCATTATCTAGCCATTCTATGTAAGCACCTATTCTACTTTCAAGCAAGAGTTGAGCAAACAGTTCCATTTCATCATCTTTCATCTTTCAGTTCTTACTACGGTGCTAGACTGTAGACAAGCCATACTAGAACAATGGCGATTCGCTAATCAATGTGTCTAGCTGGGTACCCTAAAACACATGCCCCGCTTATACCCCAGGCACAAGCAAGACCAACCCATCACTCTCCTATCACGGGGTCTAGGTCCCCGTCCAAACTTAGACTCCAAGCCCCCACTCCTAAGTCCTAGACTTAGTGCGGTGCTTAGACCTCCACCATCCCTGCCTCCAATCAGTTTGTCCGAAAAGAGCTAGAACCCACGACAAGAGAGCAACAAGTCTTCCCTGCGCCCATACCCAAGTATGTGCTCGGGATAATAAGCCTGCGACTTGCCTAGAACCCAATGCAATGGCCGGTCCTTAACCAACACAGACAGGGAAAAAGTGTAACCAAGCTATGTCCTAGCTATGTCCTATTGACCACAGGACACCTCTTACACCCACCAATACCCAAACCATATCCCTGCCTGGTCTCCATTTTTTCTTTCCACCATTTTATCATGAGTGATCATAATAATCACCTATTGTGAGTAACGACAGGTTACTCACGCTATCGAAATCCTGAGCATAGCAGCTACTCGACCTATATTTGTATGACTCATAGGTAAGTTTATCTATGCATGTGGTTTCCATAAAATGCCTGTAACGTAAATGCACATTATATATATATTCAGTGATCATTCAAAAATAAGAGTTATGCACCGGGGCTTGCCTTGGGCAGGCGGGGTGTCAACAAAGTCAGCAACGGATGGCTCCAAGGCTCCCTCCTGTATGAGAATCTCCTCCTTGTACTCCTCAATGATCTCCTCGTAGTCCTATTCGTCCGCAGGCACGAACTCTACCAACTCGTTATCTACATGCATGAAATGATGATGCAACACTTAGTAATACGGCAACAGCAACTCTTAAAATAAAAATACATCTATCAAGCTACTAAGCTAGCTCTACCGACTAAGATGCTAAGTTACCTATTGTTACCACTAACAGGTATCAAACATTACATGCATTAACTTAGCAACTAAAGGCATTCTTACTCTTAATACCGATTTACTATATATATACTTAAACAAGGAGTACTAGCTACCATATTTGTCAACCTATTCTAAGGCTACAAAAATTTTAGTTAGCACATAATACTCTAATGAGCCTACTGTAAAAATTTCATGGCTAAAGCTATTACTGATTTACCACAAAAATTCCTACAATTATTACTCTAAATAACATTAAGACTTCCAAATAATTTAATGGACCTTAGCATAAACACAGATATATATAAACTAACTGTACCATCAGATAGACAACATTTTTAGGAACTCAACATAATTTATTTCACAATTTTTGGCTACATGTGTGAATTGATATTAATTTCCAAAGTTCACTTAGAATGTAAATTATAAAGCTAATTCTATCCTTTATAAAATGGAAAACAAATTCTAACTCACGCGGCCCACAAGCGAGCGGCTCGGCCCACTCCCGCGCAACGCGCGTGCGCTCGTGACCCACCGACGCGGCCCACGTGGGCGCCGCCCAGCTACGCGGCAACGACCCACGACGGGGAGGCCTGCGCGCGCCGGTCAATTATGCGAAAACCCCCTTGACCTACCGGTGAATCACCCTGAGACCCGTGACACTATTCCTACAGTCAGTACATAAGCAATCTAACCCTCGGAATATTCTATATTCACTGCGGCCAGACCCTTGGGCACCCGTGAGCGCACCGGCGCGGCGGCGCTGGCATAGGACGGTTACGTCGGCCAGCCTAGCCCCTCTCCGCCCCCGATAGCGAGCCGATGCTCACCTAGACGCAAACTCGAAGCGGTGGGCGGTGAAGCGACGAACGGAGACGCGGTCCAGAGCTCCCTCCTCGACGGTGGACCTCCTGCAGCGGCGGCGGCCATGTTCCCATGAGCCAAGGCACAAACGACGTGAACGCACCAAGAAATGGGCATCAACGACTCACCCAAAAACTACCTATGGTGATGGATTGGCCAGGGACGGACCGGGTGCGTCCAGCCACGCGCGCACGGCAAGCTTTGCGGCGGCGGCGGTGGCGCGACCGTGTCAGCGGCGCCGTGAAGGCAGTGGCGGTGAAAGAGGGGTGCGCACGGGATGGAGGGGATCAAGGAGGAACGCATGGTGTAGGTGAATTGGCGAGAGGTGGTGCGGCGGGTAGATGTCCTCGGCCGCGGCCCGGTTCCGCCTTAATGGCACGACGGAGGGGGAAACAGCCAATCGAAGCACGGCCGGGCTCAATTGAAGGCCGGAGGTGACTGGGGCGGTAACAGGGCTCCAACACCAGCGCCTGGTGCAAGTAATTGCTCTGGCAGTGACCACCGCGGTGAATTTGACTCGGCGCATCTCGGTCCCGCCTGCCGTCCTAGGCGGCCGCAGCAGTGCCCGCGAGAGATGCAGGGACGAGACGGCATGACGCGTCACGAAGCCATTTAACACACGAGGAAAAGGCGAGGGGACGAAAGCTCCACGTGCGGCGCGAAGGCGAGGCCAAAGAAGAATACTGTGTCGCCTTGGCGGGACGCGGACGCCAGCAGAGAGCAACAAAGACGTGGTAAGTGCTGCGGCGTGCCACGTCGTTGTCGGCCCGACATGATGATGACGCAGCAGAGAAAGCGGCGCGCGTCTTTGCGGATGGTGATGGTGACGGCGCGAGGCAGCACGGTGACGGGACGACGGCGGTCCATGGCACGGCGATGACAACGCGAGGTGGGCGTCCAGGCGACAGTGGATCGGCCAGAGCGACTGGCCCACGACGCAACGACAAGGACACTACGGGCAGAGCGGCCAGGCCAGCGCGGTGGCATGCGTGCGTCGGGCGGCCAGCGCGGCGACGCTGAGTGCCGAGGCACGGTGATCGCGTCCACGTGAGGAACTCGGCCCAAAACGTGCCATGCACGCTTTTTAAAGCGTCCCAAAAACCCAATTCGATGCTTCAATTGCTAAACCTCCTATTCTATACTTGAGAGGACATGTTAGGCTATCAAAACCAGCCATGAAACCATACCACTAATTAATCCAATTCTCCTACAAAAATTACCAAACTTGACCTCGTCAAATCCTTTTCAAACTTACGAAATTGACTGTCTTGATCAGGTTCGCGTCAAATTCGATTTCCAAGCTATTAAGTATGCTAGCTAGTGAATTCCTTTCTCGACCGCAGGTATTTCATCACCATCTACAAAGTTCATACTTCTAACTCTACTAAAATTCCGTATATACATTCTATAGTGTTTTCACTTAATAAAAATTGATTTAAAACCCTAAGTGATATAACTTGACTATGAAATGTAGTTTTCGTTTCACATTTCCGGTTATCGTTTCAAGTTACAGAAATTGATTTACACACTATATCACATGCATTAACACATAACCATGATGCTCATGACATGTTTTAGCAAAAGATTTACAGTGTAACACCGAGGGTGTTACAGGTTTAATCCCAATCGAATCACCTCCTTCTTAATTCTACCCCAAATCCTAGATACACTTAGACCTGGCTTAACTCATACCAATGATAGACATAGTGGATCACCTAGACATAGATCTAGCGGGTACAACCTTACATACGGGATAAAAACTTTCTAGAACATGATCTAGAGAGAGAGGATGAGAGGTGAGATGTCACCGACCATCCGCGTGCTTGGAGGAAGAGCTCGACGTAGCCATGGCGAAGGTGATGCGGTCCGGTCGATGTCGCTGATGTCGATGTTGAGGTGATCGCAAGTGTTGGTGGTGGCGCGAGAGCGATGGTGAAGACGGCAAGTGGAGGTCATTTGGTTGTGCCCCTCACTAGATCGGATTGGTTTGTTGGTGGGTGTGGAGCTTGAACCGTCACTTAGAGTCGACGGCCCCATCTTTCTTTTTATAGCCAGTCGGATTGGCCTACCAACCATGTTGGTGAGCACCCTCCATCAAGACGCGAGGTAAGGCCCCAGCTCAGCCGTTGACCCAGACAGAGAGAGATCAACACTAACACCATCGTGTACTCTCGGCTCCACTCCACTTTACCTGAGAGACTATATGATGCCAAGTATTATCAGGAGACTTTTTAGCCATTATAAAGTCCTGCAATGCCATTAAAAAAGCCTACCAACCATAGGCTTAGTTGAGCACCCTCCATCAAGACGCGAGCATCTTAAGGCCCATATCAAATCATATTTTCATTTAAGCCGATTGACAGATCCAGAAAGAGAGAGAGATCAACACTAACACCATCGTGTACTCTCGGCTCCACTCCACTTTACCTGAGAGACTATATGATGCCAAGTCTTTAACAGGCTGTTGGGGCCAACAGTTCCCATGGCATTTCTCTGCGTCTCACTCTCGCATGTTTGCGAGGAGGAGAGGAGCACTGCCGTGGTCATGAACTGCTGGCCACTGTGCTCGCTTGATTGCCTCGATGTGTAGCCTGTTCTTGTAGACTTCTTGACTCTGTCAGACAGTGAGACCGGACCATTGGTAACAAAGAATCCTATGTGTGACTGAGACCGGACCATTGGAAAAATATCTTCTTGTCCCTTGCTCTGGACTCTGGTATCTGGAGAGCTGCATTGGAATTTGCAAGCACCACTTCTGAAGGGCTTTTATTGCTACCCAACAATTCCTATTTCACTGTCTACCTCCAATGGCCTGAATGGCATGCATGAGATGGGCCATGGGCGTCGTGGAGATGGTGAGCCCCTGCACACTAGCACAACGCAGCTGGATTGGATCGGGATGGCCAAGGCCTGCAGGCTGCAGCCTGCAGGGATGCAGTGGCAAGGCCTATGCTTCCCCCCGCAAGACTGGCAGACTGCTAGGGTCGTGTGCCCCTGCTAAGCAAAGGTGGTGGCACGCTGGCACTAGGAGGCCGATGCAATGCATGCCAGTGGGCCATGCGTGTAGCGCGGTCGGGGCCCAGTGGCAGGACGAGCATCGCACGAGTACAGCATGCATGCGACATCGCAGGCTTTCCATGTGGGCACTGAATGTTCCCGGCGCTCACCTTTCCACCTGACAAAGCCCTCCGAAGAGCTCAAATCAAATATGTTTTCTGGGTTTTTTTTATGACCTCTATATACGACCTATATAAAAGTCCATCACGTTACCGCTCACAGAACCAAACGGGTCGTACGCCCTAAACTAAGCGCTAATCTTATTAGAAGACAACTTAGCGGATTCCTTTGATGAAAAGATCCCAATTGATACGGAGAGTTGACGTACCATTCTATTCTTTACCTTCTAAAGAATAGACCAAAAGCGTGTCTAGTACGTGGTTCTGAGTGCAAGTAAGAATAAATTATGTGTTTTTTAGAACATCATTTTGTCTCATCAAAAATAGATGAGATGACTGCACTTACTTCCATATAAACTTGGGATCGCAATTTAGAGTCTACTTGTTTTTTTCAAAGCCAAAAAAATATGTTTCCTAGTGAATGTAAACAAAAAGCAACCTGAACCACTCTCCAAAATGTGTTGCGTTACAATCGAAAAATAAAGTGTTAAGTAGTTTCTTATTTGTTGCAAAAAACCAGCATGTTTTAACATCTTCCCATTTTACTTAATAAAATTATTTTTAGTTAAAATTACCTTCATCGTAAGGAACCAAATTAAAACCTTAATTTTCATATTCCATTTAATCAAACCTCGTTTGTCATCTAATTGCATAAAAGCTACTTTTTTGACTAACTTGTTCCGTTTTGCTATATCACCCATCAGTGTCGTGTGAAACTTATGATTAGGTGGTCTACAACCAAAGACATCAACAAGTAGCAAATGAAGCATTCTTCTTCATAGCGAAGTTATAAAGAGGTCAGTATTTTTCTTTGAGAACAAGCTCCCTAACCACAATATATTATTACTATCGTGAAGTCTGAATTCAGACAGCTCTAATAAACAGGGTTCATTTGTCTTCGTAGGCTTGACCAAAAATGCGAATCTCCAAGGTTCCATTGTGATTCACCAGTGGCCTAGTTTTTTAAGTACTTCTTCATAAGAAATTCTTGCCAGACATCATCTTCGTCAACTAGATTGAAGAGCCACTTGTATCTCCAGATGCATGACGCCTAGACCACCTTGTCACTTTAATAGACAAAGGATTCCTCATCACCAATCTGCATTATTTTCTTATGGCTATCCCCTTGCCAATAAAATCATGATCCATAATAGTCTAACATCCTAAGGATAATATCTTGGTACTTCAAAGAAAGATATCACATTCATAGCAAGACTGCTTAAAACAGAGTTTATCAAGACTACTTTACCGTCATAAGACAAAGTTTTCTTTTCCAATTGCCTAATTGATTACAGTCGTCAACATATTTCCAGTCCATATTACTTAGCCTCCTATGATTTATTGGGATTTCTAAATATCTAAAGGAAACTTGACCCGTACCAGATCCAATGATATATGATTTGTGAAATGCGAGGTCTTTGGCCTCCCAATAGCAATTTTTTTTCTAAAATTAGCATCGCTTGATGCTTGGGAAATGCTTTTGCAGACCATGCATGTATTGTTAGCATAGTAGACCTAAAATATCAAAACCACTCTGAGAAAAAAATGAGGCGATCTTTGAGGCACGTGTTTGTTGAGATATATTCTTTCGGTTTTAAATTATAAGATGTTTTGATTTTCTAGATACATTACTTTTACTATATATTTGAATATATAGTAAAAATTACGTATCAAAAAAAGCCAAAAGATCAATACAGGGTATATATTTACCCAGAAGGAGAAAACAGGATACAGGAAAGAGAGGAATAATTAGAGAGAGAAGAGATCAAGATGCGGAGCCTGCCCCTAGGCAGGCACGAGCATGAGGGCCCAAGCCAAGGACGGCGTGCTCCGAAGCCAGAGGGCGGGCATCGGCGGCCGCAGAGAGAGACAGGCAGGCAGACCCGTGAGTCCCCCCTCCCCTCGGGTCTCGGCCATTGCTCACTAGTCACTACAGACTACTACAGTACTGCTTGCCTCTTGATTTGCCCATTGGGTCACCCACCACCCACCAGGCTACGGCCTGTACGGCCCACGGAACCGAGCCCCATCCCAGCCGTCCGACCCGGGTTGGACGGCCCGGATCACCCTCGCCTCTCGTGCCCGTGGTCCGTGTGGCCAGGCCGGGAGCATCACCGTCGTCGGGGACGTGCGCCAGGCCGAGATGCCTCTCGGGCCGTACGTCACGACGGACGACGGCCCGCGAGCCCCTTTTCCCGGTCGCCGAGGCAGGCGACCGATGAAACCTGACGGAGAGGGAGAGGAGACAGAGAGACCACGTGGTGTGGTGGTGTGTGTACGCTCCTGTCCTGGGCTTTGCGCGCGCTTTCTCTCTGCCTGCCTGTGGCCTTGCCTGCACAGGCCGCGCGCAGCGGCGGTGGGCCGACCGCGCTCCTCCCTTGTCCTCTGCTCTGACGGACGGGGGTGCGTGCAGCGTGCAGCGCACAGGTGGGCCGGGCGGCGATCGGATCGTCGCCATCGCAGGCCAGGGAGGGATATCAGATCACATCATACCTACCGGAGCGTACGAATACGCGTACGTATCCGCCATCACTACGGGTCTACGGCGACGGGGCGCGTATGTGCGGGTACCATACCACCGGCGTACGTGCACGGCGCTGCCACGAGCTGTCGGCGTCTGTCTCTCCGCAACCGTCCTCTCTGCTGTCCTGCTCCTCTCGTGCTCTCAGCTCCGGACTCCGGGCGGTGGGTGGGTGGTGCTGGTGCAGGCCGGGCAGCAGCAGCTTTGATTCGCGTCCTGCTCTCGTGCCTGGTCTACTCTTGGGCCGGGCCCACCACGCGCAGTGCTGGATTCTGCCTCACTCACTCCGTCACTACTCAATGCAATTTTCACAGCTTCAGACACTGCTTTTGTTTCAGCTGTCCGTGTTCTTCTGCTCGCCTCGTTCTTACGCGTGCTAACCTCTTGCTCTGGAAATTGTCAAAAAAAAAACTCTTGCTCTGGCGCTCCGTGGAAACGGTCTCAGACCACTCCTCCCTGTGATAATAAATGTAACGACGAATATCCTGGCCGGATTCGAAGTTCGAACTGGCAGAAGTGGCGTTTTGTTTCCGTGACTTTTGCTCTTGGTGGTTCGTTCCTCCGGGTCTGGACGGGAAGCACACGCGGGGGAGGCCGACGGGACGGGGCGGACAGCGACCAGCAACACGCGCGTGGGTTGAACGTTCCTTCGTTTTCCATCCCACCTCTCCTTCCTCCTATCAAGTATCAACCGCACTGCGTTTCCGTGTGGATTCCGGGGACCCGAGACCCTCCACTTTTCACGCCTCGTTTTTGGTTCACAAGGAAAAAGACGAGGAAAGAAACGTAGCACTGGAAATAGTGTAGAAAATGTTACTGTCCGTATCTTTAGTTCACTGGAATAGAGCGTATATAGGATTATTATAGGAAAAAATTTCTCTGCATGTTATTCTCAAGGATAAATATAAAAAAAAGTTTGCTTTCACCATGATATTCGGGTAAAAATCCAACATTTTTTTCTACGCCATATTCAAGTGGCCGAGAGGGGAGCACGGCTGTGCTCTTGCTCCTACGAGGTCGTCCTGTGAGGTCGCCGGGAGTCAACTTCAGGGAATTTCCTATGGTCGCGTCGCCCCCTTTCTATTCACTTGCAGAATTTGACGATGGCACGGCTCCGTTTGGCTGCCATTATAAGTCGACTTATCAGTCATGGTATATATTTTTTTCTCTCAATAAATCAATCGTATAAATCAACATAAGCGGCTTATAGATGAGCCGAAGAGAGCCTTGGGCTGGTCAGTTAACATTTTCACGTTGCTGTCTGATACACACTGTGCTAGCAACAACCATATACCATTACTACCAGTACTATACTAGATATTCCTACGAGCCTTTTTCGTCGGAGATGACTAGGTTGCCCAGACTTTTCGGTGGTTCAGAAACCGTGGGAAATCGCTCTCGCGCTCAGGTAGAATGTGTTCATAGGGAGATCGTCAGCTGGCTCCCAGCAAAGCTAGTTTTTTTTCCTTTCTTACTTCCAGACGAGACGGAGAAGAAGCTAGGCTAGCCTAGCTCTAGCCGTGGATGCAGCGTGCAACGAAGTGTTCAAACGGAACCGAGGAGGGGGAAAACGATGCAAGCGCTGGCGGTCACCGAGACGATAGTGATCTAGACGACCCGCACGGCCCAGCAGTAGTAGCACAGCAAGCTACAAGGCGGGAAGGCGCCTCCCGGCCGCGGCCGCTAGGATCCGCCGGCAGCGACAAAGCCGTCGCCGTCGGCGTTCCAGCTCCCGGGCTGCAAACTGGCCACCACGGCGGCCCCATGCCGGCCGTTGGCCGGATGCGTGGGAGTTATCAGCCAGTCGGGTCAAAGCTAATCCCAACCAAATCAGACCAAACACCGTCGACTAAATTTCTTTTCTTCCCGTGTTGTTTATTTCATCTCCGGAAATAAATGCGGATCTCGCTGAATTGCGGGTACCACTAGCAGTACTGCATTTAAATAAAAAATCATGGACAAAAATTATAGGAAAAGAGAGCAGTGTCTGCTCTACAAGGGGATTTAGAGCTTTGTCGGGTCGTCTCCATGATCGTTTTTGTCATAGTAGAGGTGACATCGACCTGCGCTTAGCACTAACTAACTAACTAACTAATTAATCAGGCGAGCCTCGCAAAGGAAATTTATTTAATTGTATGCAGGACTGCTGGAGTGGAGTCCAAGTCGAAGCAGCGTGGTGACGGAGCTTACCATGGCTGTCTACTTGGCTGGAGGTCGTCTTGTCTTCAAGTCTTACTCCCTCCATAAAAAAAATACCATTCTACTTTTGAACCAATCCAATTTTTAAAATTTAATGAATTTTATAGAAAAATGTATCAAATGTCTCTAAAGTATAAATAGATTTACCATAGGTTTACATTTTATGATTAACCTAATGTTTTTTATTTGATATAATACTAATATTACTATTTTTCTATACAGATTTGTCCAAGCTTGAAATTTACATGCTCAAAAAAAACTGAGACTTTGGTGTGCGTGTCCCTTTCCGACGTGGCACTGTCTGCCGAGCTGGAAAGATGGCTCAAGCACTCACTCTCGCTCTCTCTTTCTCTCCGGTAAATTCATCGCTGGCCAGCCTACGACGACCTAGGTGAACAGTGAACTCGACTTGACCGTGCCACTGGACCCGATCGGATCCGATCCGATCCATCTTCTACTGCCGTGCCGACTTGCAACAGGAGTGAGGGGAGGAGGTGGTCAAAGTAGGCGCCAAAAGTAAAAGGGCTGGCACGGCCAGTAACCAACTGGCAGAGTAATCAATTAATTATTAATCCGTTAATTATTATACTAATCGGCTAGGCTAATCCGCTGGACTCCTTGGCCAACATTTTTATTTTTTAGCCATTTCTTTGAAAAAATTTCACAAATATGTCTCTGGAGGTATGATTTTAAAATCTAGACCCTTAGCTCGGCGCCATCGTTGCTGGCGCCATTGTCTTGGGCTCGATGCAGACGTAGTGGTGACTTGGCATGCATCTCAGCGCCGAGCTTAGCGCCGTAGATTTTGACGCCGAGCTTGGCGCCAGGATCTATGGCGCCGAGGTGGTGTTTTAACCCGGCCCCCTATCTTCCTGCCCGAGCCTTTTTTTTCTTCTTTCTCCTTCCTCTCGGGTTTTCTCTCTCTCCACTTCACCCAACCTCACGAATCGGCATATTGGACCTTGAAAACTTTGATTTGATCCGTAGATCTTCGAGAGCAAGGTATCATCACCCCCTCCTAGTTTTTTTCGCATCGATTCGATATATATTAGTCAAATTTTTCAACCTAAGAATCGTCATTACTTAGAGTTTTATGTAATTTTTAATATTTGTATTATACAGCCGTAGGATGCTAAGGCGTGAAAAAGCTAGCAAACCCAGGTAACCGCAACGCATGTTGTTATGTTATGGGTTCATTGTTGTGCATCAAATGGGAAATCCTAGGTTTAGGGTTTAATGTTAATTGCTTTCGGTTCTTAGATCGAAATTGTTTGAATTGTAGTTATGGCCACATGACCGGAAATGCCTTCGACCCATTGCCTCTGCCTAGTGGTGTTCCAGTGCTCATGTGCTTTTACGGCGATCCTTGTAAGGTAGCCAAGTCCGATGAAGATAACACGTATAGGCAGAGGTATTGGATGTGTTTCAATTTTGCGTTTGAGCCTACACTTCGTCAGCGCCACATTAACAAGATGACGAGGAATTGATGTTTGTGTCATATGACATCTTGCATGATTTTTTTGTTTTATAATAATTGTATTTTTTGCAGACCCCTCCATCGCTCTGTGATTTTGAGCAGTGGATCGACACTGAGATCAAGCCTGAAGACAAGGAATGGATGCAGAAACTTTTGCGGTGGGAGGCAGAGGACAAGGAGATGATGGAGAAGAGACGCGGAGAGGAGACTGTAAAAAAGGAGGACAAGGAAGAGGAGAAAATGAGACGTGTTGCTGCGTACAGGGAGGAGAGGAAGAAGAAGCTTGAGCGTGTACGCCGAGCGAAAGCAGCGATGGAGGAGAATCCTGATGCCCTAAGGAAGAGAAAGTGGCATCGTTGCACTCAATAGTCTCCATGACTTGCTAGTTCTATGGTTTATTTATGAACAATGTTGTCTACTGTCGACACGTACTTCTAGTATTATTGTGTTGTTTAATGTGGCATGGTGAAAGGTCAAGATGACGGACTAGAGGGGGGGGTGAATAGTCTTTTCTAAAATTAATCGTGTCGGCTAACCGATACAAATGCGGAATTAAAACAATCGGTCTAACCAAGACTACACCCCTCTATATATGTTCACTAGCACCTTGCTAAGATACCAATTATGCAACAAAGGTGCCGGGCTAGTTTAGAGCTCTCCTAAACAATTCTAAGAGGAAGGTTACACAAACCTATGCCACTAGTATTTTAAGCAACAAGAGAGCTCCTACACATGCTAGTAAGCAAAAGCACAAAGCTAACTATGCTCACTAGCAATGCTCAATAACAAGGCAACCAATGCCTAATTAGAGAGCGCAAGTACTTAGCTACACAAACTAAGCAATGTGACTAACAAGGTTACTAAAACCAAATTAGTCACGCAAGGGAGCTACTTCTATGCTACACAAGCAAGAAGGTAATTAGCAAGCTACACAAGCTATCTAATTACAAGAGCAACTACACAAGCTTAATATATAAAAAAGTAAATGCAAGCTTGTGTAATGGGAAGCAAACCAACGGGAAGAACAAGGTTGACACGATGATTTTTCTCTCGAGGTTCACGTGTTTGCCAACACGCTAGTCCCCGTTGTGTCGACCGCTCACTTGGTGGTTCGGTGGCTAATTAGCAACACCCGCTAAGCCCGCACGTCGGGCGCTGCAAGAACCTACCCCTTGAGTGAGGGTAGCTCAATGACACGCTTTACTAGAGTTGCTCTTCGCGGCTCCCACGGGACGAGCACAATGCCCCTCACAAGCACTTCTCCGGAGCGCCGCACAAGCTTCTTGCGGGCTTCGACGGAGACCACCACCAAGCCGTCTAGGAGGTGGCAACCTCCAAGAGTAACAAGCACCACCGCCTTGCAACTCGATCACCTAGTGCCACTCGATGCAACCTCATGATGCAATCGCATTAGAATCGCCCACTCACACAATCGAATGGTCACTATCAAGTATATGTGTGATGGAGGGCTCCCAAGCACTCACAAGCATGGACACTAAGTCCCCTTAGGTGCTCAGCCCCAGCCATGGCCGAGGGCCACTTCTATTTATAGCCCCAAGGGCTAAACTAGCCGTTACCCCTTCACTGGGCAAAAGTCAGGCTGACCGGACGCTCCGGTCGTGTTGACCGGACGCTGGACCTCAGCGTCCGGTTGCCCGCAGACGGCCACGTGTCCTGATTCCAACGGTCACTTGACCTGACCGGACGCAGCAACTTCAACTGACCGGACGCTGAAGCCCCAGCGTCTGGTCGTTTTCAGTAAGCTCCCCGAGGCGTATTTCTTCGATCGGACGCGTCCGGTCCACCTTGACCGGACACAGACCAGCGTCCGGTGCAATACCCTCGGTATTGTGTCGATCGACCAGCTCGACCGGACGCATGCTACCGCGTCCGATGCTTTCAGACCCAGCGTCCGGTCAGTTGACCGACGCCAGCGTCTTCGCGACCAACTCGTTTTCACTTCTAACTTCTTCACCCTTGCTCCAATGTGCCAACCACAAGAATTTGCATCCGGCGCAATAGAAAATAGGCATTCCATTTTCGTGAAAGCACAAATCCCGCCGAGCTTGCGACGCGGGAGGGAGAGAAGGACCCAAACCCATCTCAACCCTGCAAACACCACCTCCTTTTATAAATGTGCCAACACCACCAAGTGTACACCACCATGTGTATGTGTGTTAGCTTTTCACAATCATTTCCAAAAGGATGTTAGCCACTCAACTTGCCACGCCACTCGATCCTAGCGACGATGCAAAGTTAGATCACTCGAGTGGCACTAGATGACCGATATGCAAATAAGTTTGCTCCTCTTGATAGTACGGCCATCTATCCTAAACCCGGTCATCAACTTCTCTATACATCTATGACCGGTGAAATGAAATGCCCTAGGTTATACCTTTGCCTTGTGCATTCCATTCCATCTCCTCCAATGTCGATGCAACACATGCACCAACACGATCAACAATGATATGATCCACTTCATATCATCACGTGATCATATTGGTTCATCGATCTTGACTTCACTTGCCCTTCACCGTTGCCATCGTCCATCGGCGCCAAGTCTTGCTCAAGCTTTACCGCCACGCGGTCCATCACTCCAAAGCCTTCGACTTACCCTTCACGTTTGCAACCGGTCCATCAAGCCAAGTCTTGTCTTGATCTTCTCCACATTGATCACATGACTCAATGTCATGTCTCATGTGCATTTAAGCTCCTTCATCATCACATGTGTGAGTTTTGCAACATCTCCAAGCCATTGTCACCTCCATGGCATATGTTGCTCACACACATGTACCTGTGGACTAATCACCTGTGTATCTCACGTAAACACAATTAGTCCACCTAGATTGTCACTCAATTATCAAAACCAAACAAGGACCTTTCACATGGTATTGGACTTTTCATTATATAGTTGTTTTCATTATTTGTGGTCATAATATTCAGTATAATGTTGCGGACGTAGTGTAATGTGATCACGTGCTGCAAACACAACCTAACGAAGTATGACATTAGATAATTCAACACACAAAACATATGAAATGGTATGTGAAAACATGTACCGAACTAGGGTACAGAGTTCCTTCGACTAAACCTAACATGCCTTAGATAATTAAACCAAACAACAAACACATGGATGTGACATATGAATAAGATATGGTCGTCCTAGTAGTGTGGCCACATAGCAAATTATGTTGCACCTTCTCCACAATAGCCTCCCATTGTTGGTGGTGGTGATGGCGGGGGTGACGGCGGATGCCCCTTGTTCTTTTGATTAGGACTAGTGCAATATGGATCATTGCAGAGTGTCTCCTGTGATTCGGCACCATTGTTGTTGTCGTCCTGTTCGTCGTCCTTTTAACCGCTGCTAACTTCTCTTTCTAGATCGAAGATATGGTCCTGCAGGTAGTAGATGTACTCCACATACGAATAAATAGGTCGAGGATCGACCCACCTAGTGAACCCATAGTTTTCTTCGACCAAGGAAGACTGCAATAAGTATGTCATGTAAGTTGTATAGAAGAGGAACATGTTGAAGAAACAAATAGTAATAGTAATTACCCATGCTCGTGGGCATTTGAAGAAACGACGACCTTCATCTATTCTCTCGGTGAACATCTGCACTAGGCAGTCCTCACCATACATGCATTTTGGCCACTCTTCTTTCCATTCATCGTATCATCTCAGTGGTGCCTTTTTGGTGAAATCACTTTTGCTCTCAACTGGGAACCTCTTATAAAGAGCTTCCTCAAAAAATCGGGACCAAGAGAACCCTCCCACACAATGGTAATTCCCTTCCCCTTTCCTCTCCCTCTGGACGACCCTCCAGACATTGGTACTGCAACAAAAGAAAATACTAGTTGAAAAGTAAGTAGAAATGCATCCAGCATTGCGTATATATATGCAGAGATAGGTTTAGTTGCCGTTTCAATATGTTATAACTGATCACAAGAAGCCTAATTAGTTTCACTGAAGAGCCTATTATGTAAGTGAAGTGATATATCGCTGCCGTCATCATACTCCTCGTCCTTGTAACTGAAACGCCTATTTCCATTATCTGAAAAGCCTAGATTCGTTCGTTGTTTCTGAAAAGCCTAGGTTGAATGTGTTCATAGGGAGCTCGTCAGCTGGCTCCCAGCATAGCTAGTTTTTTTTCCTTTCTTTCTTCCAGACGAGACGGAGAAGAAGCTAGGCTAGCCTAGCTCTAGGCTCTAGCTAGCCGTGGATGCAGCGCGCAACGAAGTGTTCAAACGGAACCGAGGAGGGGGAAAACGATGCATACCATTCTACTTTTGAACCAATCCAATTTTTAAAATTTAATGAAGTTTATAGAAAAATGTATCAAATGTCTCTAAAGTATAAATAGATTTACCATAGGTTTACATTTTATGATTAACCTAATGTTTTTTATTTGATATAATACTAATATTACTATTTTTCTATACAGATTTGTCCAAGCTTGAAATTTACATGCTAAAAAAAAAACTGAGACTTTGGTGTGCGTGTCCCTTTCCGACGTGGCACTGTCTGCCGAGCTGGAGAGATAGCTCAAGCACTCACTCTCGCTCTCTCTTTCTCTCCGGTAAATTCATCGCTGGCCAGCCTACGACGACCTAGGTGAACAATGAACTCGACCTGGCCGTGCCACTGGACCCGATCGGATCCGATCCGATCCATCTTCTACTGGCGTGCCGACTTGAGTGAGGGGAGGAGGTGGTCAAAGTAGGCGCCAAAAGTAAAAGGGCAGGCACGGCCAGTAACCAACGGGCAGAGTAATCAATTAATTATTAATCCGTTAATTATTATACTAATCGGCTAGGCTAATCCGCTGGACTCCTTGGACGCAGCAGCAGGAAAGTAATAGCTCCAGCACGCACCGGCCGTGGTGGCGGTAGGCCAGGCCAGGTTAGGTCTTCACGTCGGGAGACGAAACTTTTTTTTTTTAATGGCACCACGCCACGCCACGCCAGTAGTGGTGGTGGAGGGGGCAAATTATCGTCGCTAATCTTAATCTAATCCAGCCTAATGTAATGAGCCGGTAATAATGATGAGGGCGGGCGGGGCGACGAGGCCGGCCGGGGGGAGCTGCGGCCGCGGCTGCCACAGGAGACAGCCCTCCCGGTCCTCCTGGTCTAGTCCTAGGATTATCGCTGCTCGCTGCAGCCATGTGCGTGCCTAGGCCTTGGCGCCAGCCGGACGCCACGCACGGCCACGGGGGCTGTCTAGTTTAAATTAATCGCGATTAAGTGAGGAGGCCGATGGATGAATTAGCTGGAGTATTAAACTAATCATGGAGGGGAGGGCCCGGTGGAGATGCCGAGACGTGATGCTGCCACTGTTCGCCTCGCCGGCTCGCCCGCTTTGCTACCGAAGAAGTGGAGCAGTGGGGACTTGTTTATTGGAGATTTGGAGGCCCCGTCCCCGGCGACGGGAACAGGAGCAGGCCGCGCCCCGCGTGCCGCGACACCGCCGCGCCTGCCTCCTCTCTCCCGGGCGGCCGCCCCGTCGACGTCAGCCTGCCGTATCACTACCACCCACCACCCCCCTCTCGCCACGCCACTTTCTGTTCCTTTCACACAGCAATTATTGCCCTCCGTTTCCTTCTTCCTTTCTTCTTGATGGTCGTGGTTAAACTAATCCTCGCGATGAGGTTGTTAATCTCCCTCGGTTGCTCCCTATATTATCTCTTCCCTCGCCGTGATGGTGCGCCCGCACGCGACCTCTGCTGACCTCACCTGATCTGCCTTTTAGTAGTAGTGTTTCCTCACCACCACCATTATGCGCTAATGACAGCCAGGGCGTGAAGTGAAGGGAAAAAAAGGCAGCACTGGCCACATATCATTGCCGCCATTGCTCTGACAGAGTCATTTGCGTGCAGGCATAAAGCTCACAATACATACATCTTTATTATTATCATCTTCTCCGTGTAAGCTCCAGGGCCAACCAGCTTAGACAACTAGGAGCGGTACCGTCAGCAAGTTGTGCATGAGCAAGGTGTCCTCGTTAATGCGCCCCGGCGACCATTCATGCCTGCCGCCAGCGTTGGCGCGCTCTTCCTTTCTTACCGCCCAGGAGTGGAAAAAACCGTGCGCGTTCGTACGTGCAGGACTTTTCGGCCGTGCAAGGCAGGGGCAGGCAGGCAGGCAGGCAGGCAAAGGTTTTTTCCTCCATCGAATCGATCGATTTCCGTTTACGGCGTCGCCCTGCCTTGCCTTTTCTGGGCGGAAATAAATTACTCTGGACATTGCTTAACGCTTCCAAATCAAGCTGTGCTTTGCTTCCCCGACGATCCAACCCCCTCTCTCCCTGCCGTGTCCCTTTTTTTATCTCTCTTTTTCGTTGTTTTCTTGGTATACCTGCATGCATGTATCGCCGCGTAGAAAAGCGAGGCTTATCGCATTTGCCCCCACTGGTCCACGGCACGATAAAAACGCAACGAAACGAAAGGGAGCGCCACCGGTTGCAAAAATGGAACGGCGCTGAGGTGCCTCCGAGTCTTCCTCGCTGTCGATTTCCGCCAACCGGAAAATATCTCCTGTTTTTTGTAAAAAAAAAGAGTAGTTTTTTATGTGGACTGAAAATTCGTCGAAGACTCGAAAAAGCGACGTGTCAGTCGGACCATGGACTGGCGGCGCGGTAATTCCCTCCGTCACCTCACAAAAACCTTGCTACTGGTTATTCCCGTTGAATAAAGGAAAAACTATCGGTGCGATTATGACCCATTCACATTTACTGTGCTGGAGTACGAGTAGTTTCGTCCCTATTGAGTGCGATGTAACGTTTACCGATATAAGACGCCTTTAATGCCCTATTTAGCGTAGCTCTCCGGTTTGTCTCGACACAATTACGGACCTGTTTAGATGAGTTTCTTCAAATTCCTAAAAACCAGTTCTCGGCCTCTAATTTATAAAATCTGGATTCTGAACAAAAATTGACAATGGTGTTTGGATCCTTAATTTTTTAAGAATCGGCTTCATTTATCGCTCATATGGTCACAAGAAGCTAATAAAAGTTGGGTATCAATATTTTCTTGTGTTCTAAGAATCTGGCAACAATTAACACAAGAAATTGGACAAAAACTAGGATGTTTGGATCCATCTAGTTTTTAAAAATCAAATTCTTAAAAACTGGAGGAATCCAAATAGGGCCTACACTAGCAAGATCATTTCTTTCTCTTCTTTTCTAAATGAACTCAATTTTCATTTTGTTTTCACCACCTTGCTCCTCAGCAAGACAGCAACCATAGCGGACAGCGGTATACCTTGCCAAACAAGTTTTAAGAAACCTTGACTTGAAAGGCCACTCACAGTCAGAGATGAGTTCCATCACTCGCAGGTAAATTCAACCTTCAACCATCAATCCCCGCTATTTTCAGTTTTTCTTCGGAAAGAAAATAATTTCGTCACAAACAAGTACCAGTACAGTAATAATATTTGTAGAGTAAAAACAGCATAGAGCAGGGTGGTGCGGTGCAGAACAGAAAGCATTGTTGCGGCGTTGGAGCCCGTCCGTCCGTCCGTCGCCTACGAGTTGCTCCTCCTACGGTCCTACCCCACCTATAAAGCTGCGCGTCCGTCCGTAGGTGTGGTGAGGTGCGCGGCAGCGCCCGCCACTGCTCTACTCCTGCAGCCGCTGCCCGGCCACTGCACCGCACCGCACCCACCACGCACCCCGTCTCGCTTTTGCTGCCGCTGCAGGCCGGTCAGACCAGCCAGCCGCACACACGCAAGCACAGGCCCGGGCCCACGCCTTCGCCAGCCGGCAAACCGGATCGGACCGGACCGGGCCGAGCGAACCGGTTGTCCAAGCCAACTCGGCCGGGTCACCACCGGCTTTCTTTTTGTCCGAACGCCACCGCTGCGTCTCGTGGGGGGTGTCTATCTCTACTCCCTACAAAGAGACCACACCAAATCCTCCCGTCTCCCCTCCTCTCCTTCCTCCGCCCACAAAAACATTTCTCCCCCTCCGACTGCTACTGCCGCTGCCTCCTCCCCCCTTTCCGCCTGCCTTCGCTCTCCCCCCTTTCCGCGCGCCCTTCTCCTCCGTCTAGGGTTTCCCACCCCACAGCCGCCGCCGCCGCCCGATCCAAGGTAGATGCCGCCCGCAGCAGCCATGGCGCTGCCGTCCCAGGCCCCGTCTAACTCAGGTACGCACGCGCGCGCCAGATCTGGTCAGCTCCGGCGCCCCGCTGCCTTCTCTCTCTATCTCTGTTCGTGTTCACCGTCTTCTCCAAGCAGAGCCTCGTGCTGATGGTGCCTTGCTCAGTTCCTGCAGGGGATCCGCTGTACCCGGAGCTCTGGCGTGCCTACGCCGGTCCGTTCATCACTGTCCCCCGCATCGGCGACCTCGTCTTCTACTTCCCCTAGGGACACATCGAGCAGGTACACCTCCTCATCTTCCCGCTCTTGCTCTGCTCCCGCTGGAGCTTTAGCTCGCTCCCCTGCTCCGGGCGCTGATTTTGGGTGCTGGGGGCTCTCAGGTGGAGGCGTCCATGAACCAGGTCGCCGGGAACCAGATGCGCCTCTACGATCTGCCCTCCAAGTTGCTCTGTCGCGTGCTCAACGTCGAGCTCAAGGTTCCCTCCTCTTCCCGCCGTTTTTTTACCCTCCCCGGTTTTTCGCTGCCAATTCCGCGTCTAGCGCGGCCGCTTCCCCTGCGGCGAGCAATTCCAGGCCCGGTGCTTACGCGTTTTCCGGTTTTTCCAGGCGGAGACGGACACCGACGAGGTCTACGCACAGATCATGCTCATGCCAGAGCCCGAGGTAGCCTCCCAATTCGGACGGCACGTGTATCGGGAAAATTTCCCTCGGTACTCGGAGATTCTCACTTGCTCTCGCTCTGTTTGTTCGTTCATGCAGCAAACCGATGTGGCGGCTGAGAAGGCGAGTTCTGCGTCCGCTGCGTCGCCGAGGCCAGCAGTCAGGTCCTTCTGCAAGACGCTCACCGCCTCCGACACCAGCACACACGGCGGCTTCTCCGTGCTGCGCCGTCACGCTGACGAGTGCCTCCCTCCACTGGTGTGTGTTCTTCACCCCTTGTGGATTTGGACTATGCTATTAATAGAACTAGAGATGCGCGAGCTTCTGCGTAAGATTTTTCTCGTCGGGTCAGCTGATCTTCTTTGTTCCGTTGGCAGGATATGACGCAGTCGCCTCCCACACAGGAGCTGGTGGCGAAGGATCTGCATGGCATGGAGTGGCGCTTCCGCCACATCTTTCGTGGTAATTTGGGCTCCTCTCATTTGCCGTGGTTCGTACCTGTCGTGTATGCTATGGGACTGATTGATTTGTTACACCGTTACTTTCGATTGTCTGTGTGATGTCGATTTATTCAGTATTTTTTTGTTTAGATTATCCATCTGTTTCTCTGTGATTTATTGTATCTGTTATGCTCATTGAAAAGTGCCTGATGTTTGATTGTTAACTGTGCGCAAAATCCGTCTTCAGGGCAACCTAGGAGGCATCTCCTTCAGAGTGGTTGGAGTGTTTTCGTTAGTTCCAAAAGGCTTGTTGCTGGAGACGCCTTCATTTTCCTCAGGTCTGCTGTGTTTCCTGCCTACCCAGCATGAAAGCAATTCCCGATCTGGTGCTAAGTTTCTGTTATTCCTCTTGCAGAGGAGAAAATGGTGAACTTCGAGTTGGTGTTAGGCGGGCTATGAGGCAGTTGTCTAATGTACCTTCTTCAGTCATATCTAGCCAAAGCATGCACCTCGGAGTCCTTGCGACTGCATGGCATGCCATCAACACCAAATCCATGTTCACTGTCTACTACAAGCCTAGGTATGTTGACATGTCTGCAACAAACTGATTACATTTCTGAGACTTTACAAATTGGTTTACCTTGATAATCTTGCATGAAGCTATAACATGCAATTTGTTCTTAATAAAGGTAGTTAACTTGTTGCTGATCTCTAAATATCAATGTTAGGACGAGCCCTTCAGAGTTCATCATACCATATGATCAATATATGGAGTCAGTAAAAAACAATCATTCTATTGGGATGAGATTCAGGATGAGGTTTGAAGGGGAAGAGGCACCAGAGCAGAGGTAACTGTCTTATTGTTCTGTGTTTTGTAGCTTCATGTCACCTGGTCCCATCATTGTACCTGCTCATTATTTGTAGTTACTTATTAGGTTTACTGGTACAATCATTGGCTGTGAAAATCTTGACCCACTATGGCCTGATTCGAGTTGGAGATACTTGAAGGTAACTGCTTATTCAATGTTTATTGTTTCCATTATGGTCTTAAATCTTACGCTGATGAAGGGTTGCTTTTTTATTTATTAATTATAGGTGCGCTGGGATGAGCCTTCTACAATCCCACGACCAGATAGGGTCTCTCCTTGGAAGATAGAGCCTGCTTCATCACCTCCAGTTAATCCACTCCCACTTTCTTCTAGAGTAAAAAGACCTAGACAAAATGCTCCTCCACCTTCACCTGAAGCATCTGTTCTCAAAAAAGAAAGTAAGTTTACTAGATTGTTCAGTTACAAGAGCAATGGTGACTAAAATATAGCGAGGCTAATGCTTTACAAATCATCTTGTGCCATTTGTAGGTGCAGCCAAGATCGATATCGACTCTGCTCAAACACAACATCAAAATTCGGTGTTGCAAGGTCAAGAGCAGATGACCTTGAGGAATAACCTGACTGAAAGCAACGACTCTGATTCCACTGTTCAGAAGCCGATGATGTGGTCCCCATCGCCCAATGGGAAAGCCCACACTAATTTTCAGCAGAGACCTGCTATGGAGAATTGGATGCCATTGGGAAGGCGTGAAACTGACTTCAAGGACACACGTTCTGCCTTCAAGGATGCCCGCACCGCCTCTCAATCATTTGGAGATACGCAGGGGTTCTTTATGCAAGCTTACGATGACAATCATCACCGTCTTTCTTTCAATAATCAGTTTCGAGATCAGGGTTCAGCTCATCGCTTATGGATCCATACTTCTATATGGCTCAACAACCTTCTCTTACTGTTGAATCAAGCACAAGGACACAAACAGCAAACAGTGACTTGCGTTTCTGGAGCGACCAGAATATGATCTATGGTAATCCAGGTGATCAACAACAGCAGAGTTTCAACTTTGGACAAAACCCATCAAGTTGGTTGAACCAGCCATTTCCCCAGGTTGAACAGTCACGAGTGGTCAGGCCCCATGCAACAGTTGCTCCTTTTGATTTGGAAAAGACTAGAGAAGGCAGTGGGTTCAAGATTTTTGGGTTCCAAGTTGATACAACCAGTCCATCTCCTGTCCAGTTGAGCTCTCCATTGTCTGCTATCCGGGAACATGTGGTACAAACTCGACCATCGGCACCTGTGAATGAATTGCAACCTGTGCAAAATGAGTGCTTGCCTGAGGGGTCTGTAAGCACAGCTGGAACTGCCACTGAGAACGAGAAAAGTATTCAGCAAGCCCAGCAAAGTTCAAAAGATATTCAAAGCAAGTCCCAGGGTGCTTCGACAAGGAGCTGCACAAAGGTATTGTTGTTTTTATGTTTGTGACCATGCACTTGCCTAAATTGATTTTATTCAATTTTTGCATGTGATTGGGAATATTTTATCAGTTATTTAAAAAAATACTTTTGACCTCTCTAGATAAGGGAATATTGCTATATGGTTTATAAATCCTTTGGGTTTGGATCCTAATCGTCCATATCTGCACAGGATCTTGAGTATCCCATGCCTCAAAGCTGTGATTTTCACTGACACTGGTCAAATCAGCCAATAATGGTTTGGCGGTCTTCCTAGTTTGCCAAACATTTCCATTTGATAGAATTAAATTAAAAAAACAAAAAGAAGTCAATTAACAAAACATGCCTGATGATACATGTCATGGATGCTTTCAGTCCATGTAGACTGGCTTGATTGCACCATTATAGTTGTATGTATAATAATATTGCATGATTGCTTTGTGGCTGAGCTTATATTTTTTCTGTAGTCCTATCCTCTGCAATTTACACTTCTGCTTTGAATGGTTTTCAGGTTCATAAGCAAGGAGTTGCGCTTGGCAGATCTGTGGACCTCTCTAAATTCACTGACTATGATGAACTCAAAGCAGAACTAGACAAGATGTTTGAATTCGATGGTGAACTAGTATCTGCCAACAGAAACTGGCAGATCGTTTATACTGACAACGAGGGTGACATGATGCTTGTGGGAGATGACCCGTGGGAGTAAGTCTTTATCTTACTCGTAGCTTGATACATGTATGCGCTTTTGTTCCAATGTTGACACCAGTTCATTATTTATGAGCAGAGAGTTCTGTAGCATAGTGCGGAAGATCTACATCTATACAAAGGAGGAGGTCCAGAAGATGAACTCAAAATCATCTGCGCCAAGAAAGGAGGAACCTCTAGCAGCTGGTGAAGGTTGCGCCGCCCCCAAATGAGTAGGATGTCTGCCTGCCCTGCAGCAAGCAATTTTAGATAACTAGGTAAGTCCTCCTTTGATCCTCAATACTTACTTTTTTGCAACAGTGATGGCGAATGGGTTTTAACTGAACTAAATAAACATTGGATGTCTCTGTTTAGTAACTGTAAATGCATTGCTAAATTCAGCATCCGGTAGGCTTAGCTCTTCTAAAACTTGTCTCATGATGTTGATTCTTGACCCCGAAAGCCTCTGGTCACATGATACTTATGTTTGGCATGATAAGCTGCACTGAAAAAGGAAAAGGGGCTCATCTTTCGTTTGTCCCTTTTGGCTTGCGTGTAGGTTGTGTGAAGGAAGCCGACGATGCATTGTGCCGGGTGCCCGGGTCCCAGCCAAGTAACTCCTGAAATCTTTTGCTTGTCCGTAGCCACCCATCCCGTCCGTTTGGGTTTTAGTAGTGAACGTAGAACTGTCTCCATTTACTTCTCCGCAGTTTGCTCTTGGCAGCAAGTTTAAGGGCCAAGATTAGTACTACTATTGTTATTGCTGATTTGCTCTTCTGCCTAATGATGTAAATATTTATGTACCCAGTCCCAGCCAGTAGTAAGTAGTAGCAAGCAGTAGCAGTACCTTTGGTATTAACGAGCAGCTATTCGCGGTATTTTAATCCCTGTAAGCCCAGCTCTGTAGCGTGAGATAAATGGCAAAAACTGGTATATGTATGTCTGATCTTCTCACTGAATGTATTATAAGAGTTATATAGAGGACCTGACCTGTGACCTCCCCTGAGTGCTGTGTGATGCATATGCTTAGTGCAAATCCGTGTCGTTTACACCGTCTTCGTGGCGATGATAGGGACCTAAAAGCACACACTGTCTGTATTTGCCATCCATATGCATGATTGGGGCATGGGAATGCAGGGCAAGTGTATGGCGGGGCCCCTTTGCCCCTCCCTCCCCTTATCGTCTTGCCTGCCTGGTGTCTGGTGATGCAATGCAGAGGAAAGCGAAGCAAAAGCGAAAGGCAATGGCATTAAGGCAGGCAGGGCAAGGCAACTGGAGGTAGGACTCCTGCCGTGGGCGCGATTTCTGTCCCTTTTGGTGTGTTTTGTTAACTCACGGAACCGAGGAAGTGGTGGTGGTGCTGTGCTATTTTTGCAGAGAAGAAAGGAAAGAAAGGGTGCCGCCGTGGCGTGCCGGGGCAACCAACCAACCAGGCGTGTGTGGCTGACGCCCATCCCGCCTGCCTCCCTCGGCCCTGCGCCCCTGCCTGGCAGCCTGTCTCTCTCCCGCGACTTTCCCGTGGAAAAACAAGAGCGTGCGGCACGGCCGTCTCCGTGGAAAAGCCATCCATCCATCTCGCCCAGTTGGCGCCACTGGTACCGTGTCGTGTTTAACCCGTTCGCCTGGGTTGCACTTCCAGTGGCGCTCGTGCTGCCAGCCAGAGCCAGCCATCTCGCTCCGGCGGTCAACGTGGCTGGCTCGGTGCTCTCATCCTGCACTGCGAATTTGCGAAATGAAATGCGCCTTGGACCGGCAGGGGAGAGAGGAGGGGAGGGTTCACCGGACGGGACACCTGGTGTCGTGTACTAGCGTGGCTGGAAACTGGAAAGGGACCTGCTGGCTTTCGCGATGTGCGCGAGGGTCCCTTTCAGCGCGACGAGAGGCCGAAACGTGTCGGCGAGGTTCGCCGCATGCTGATCCGATCGATGCCTCCATGGGTCCGGACCCCGGAGGATATGCTTGGTTGGGGCTTGGGTGGTCGCCGGTTGGTCTGGTCGGGGCGACGACAGCAGAGCAGGTCAGCAGCGGCCGTGGAACGTGCCAACTGCCAATCCTAAGGGCGTCACTCACTGTCGTGGCCTTGTGGCTGTCGTAGTAGCAACAGTGGATGTGGATCCATGGTCTGGCGAGCAGATGGTACAGTGCGCCGCACCCAGGACAAAAGCTTTGACCGGAACTGGGGTGCTGGGCCTGTCTCAAAACGATGAACTTATCTTCTTTTATTATATATATACTCCTATACTATTAATGTGCTACCGTATATGCTATGCTTATATGAAAGAAAAGAAACAATTGTTGGTCCTCGTCACCCTAACAGTTTTGACTGATCCGGACGTGGCGGGTGACGACGAGGGCGATGATCCGGTGCGATTCTGGTACGGCTCGCGCTGTCATCATGGCCTTGCGCACGGCATGCACCGCTGCTACCTCTGCCGTCTGCTGCCTGCCTTTGTCTGTTGCACTGAATCGAGAGTGGTAGTACGGTGGTGGGCCGGAACCCCACTCCACCCGAGGCACACCTATACCGTCCTGTAGTCGCACACCAGTTATTGCTCTGTGGGACGGTGGTCTGGTGCTACTCCACTCACTGCTGCGCTACTGTACACGCAGCACTGTGGACTGTGGTGCGGACGAGGACGGCGAGCGTGGACAGCAGCAGCCTTCACTGACTGGCTTGGGCGGTTGGGATGGATGGGGATCCTCTTCGTTGGTATGGTCCATCACACAGCCGAGAGGCGAGGCACGCGAGCCCAGCAGCAAGCAGGCCACGGCCCACCACGGAGAAGGGAGGCAGGCTGGGGCCCAACCGATGCGGGCGCGAAACGGCATCTAGGCAGGCTCCGCGCCAGTCCAAGCGCGTCAAGACAAGGCCGTAGCCGCCCCTCTGCCCGCCTCCTCCTCTATGGAGTACTACTCGTCGTGGCTGTTGGGGGCCCAGCCTCAGCTCTCAGGCTACGACTGCCACACGCCCACACCGCGTGGTCCGTCGTCTCGTCTCCCACCTCCCTCGTTTTCCTCATGCCGACGACGGCGACCACCACCACCAGGCGTGTCAGCGTGTGGTGTGTTGGAGCAGGCAGCAGAAATGGTGCGCTTTGGAGGGACTGGAGTCGCCGATCGAGTCCTCCCTGACCCTGCCAAGTGTGAAGTGTGAAGGAGTCCGGGCCGTGGACCCACGCTTTCGTTGATTGTCGCCAAGTAGTAGTACCTGCTCTGGCTGGCCGTGGCCGGCCGGGCCGCCGCGTGGGGAGACCGGGACGGACGGAGAGCGTCCAGGAAGACGGAGACGGAAACACGCGTCGGCACTCGGCACCGCATCTTTGACGTGGCTACGCCGCACGCAGACGCAGGAGCAGTCGAGCAGACCGGGCCGGCGGCCGGTTGTCGCTCTCGTGGAAGAAGAAGAAGAAACAAAACAGCACGACGTCGACTCCCCCTCCTCCGTCCGGGGTCCATCGGAATCCGGACGGCGTGTTACGTGCATGCATCCATTCCGGCGTCGTCGTGGACGGGTGGACCACTGGCCTCTGGTCTCATCCTAGGACGCGCCATTGATCGACCCTCCATCACGCGCCTACCTACGACTTCGTGGCGGCGCAGGTTTCAAGAAAATTCCAGTCTCCAGTGCAAGAGTGACCGGCAGACTGCTTGCGTGTTCACTCGGAATTGTCAGCTTGTATATTGTATGCAATGCAACTTCGGAAACCGAATGCAGAAGATGCTACTGCCTACTGACTGTACCACACAACTCCATTTGTTGCGCTCTCCTGTTATGTGTTCACTCGGAATTGTCGCTTTCATTTGACGCAGAAACAGTCAGAATTGTAACTCTGGAACTGAAACTGCTTCTCAACATCACAGTTCACAGACTTGCAATGACCCAGTGTCACAAGGCCAAAGCTCAATTCTTTCTCCTGGTTCGTGTATATATATACAATGTTTGAATTTGACTTTGAATAAAAAACAAAATATCAAGTTTTAAGCCAGAGGTGTTTGAACCAATACTTCCTCACCCTGATTCATTCCCCGAGACTGAACAAAACACTTCACACCAAAAATGCATGATACATGGGACCACATTTTTTTTCTCTCTCGAATGATGCAAAAAGCTCCATGTCCTTTGATTAAGGCCTCTGAAATAAAAGAAAAGCATAAGAATTCTGGAGGATTTTAATCCTATAGGAGAATTCTCTATGTCCATTTGAAAGAAAAGACAACTAGACTAGTTGAAAACCCAACATGAGCCCCTATTCACGTCAATCAGCCTGTTCGCTTGTTGGTTTCAGCCAGGGCTTATCAGCCAGCCAACAGTGTTTTCCTCTCAGAACAAACTGGCACCAGCCAGGCTTATCAGCCCAGAAACCAACCAGCGAACAAGCCGAATACCTCTTCAGGGCTTTGTTGTGATAGTCGATCACGCTGCCTGGTTGACATTTCCACTATATTACCCTACTTTTTATCAAATAAAGTTTAGTAGCTACTGCAACTAGGTGGGTCTGTGCTCATACGAGTTATTACATTTCTCTTTTTATAATAAAAACCTAAACATTTGCACTATATGTATATGTTTGTTTGATGTGTAGTGTATGGCTTATATTTTTGTCATTTGCTGGGAGGTCTATGCTTTACGAAGTGAGTAAATAGATTCTTAAAAACATTACATCTTTCTTATCTTCGTCAGCTTGAAATCCAAATGGTAGCATTGTAGCTGCCACAAAAAATGATTGACTGATCCTGTCAACGAATTCATGCATTGCATGGATTACACTCAGCCCTCCAGCACCATTGTCCGACTAGAATAACCTGGAATTGGACTGAAATGAGTTAGCATGGCACACCAATCTTCAACATTGTTCTTAAATAGCTCCTTAGCTAGCTGCCTTAAGTATGTTTGCTGGAGTCACATAATTTCTAAATTTTGTTTGTACAGCACTGTTGTAAGGTATATCCTCAGGTGCATGTTATCCACTTATCCTAGATACAGTGTCAAGGATCATAACTTAAGCACAGCTTATGATTCAATTAAAATAGGTTCCACTTACTTTTGTGCAATATGATACACCTTTTATTCAAAATAACATAAAACATTTTGCCTATGGCCATTTACACTGCAATCCGTAGTACTGATATTACAAATTGTGGCGACATATCATTACTTATATTCAATGTGTTGGCAAAAAGGAAGAACAATGCACGTACCTTCTCCCCCTCTGGCAAGGTTGAAATGAGGTCTATGAGCGGCTTGTCATACTGCTTGAACGACCGGATTGTGTTGGGATCAGTAGGATCGACGCCACCTCCGGCAAGGTCAACGCATGTAACACGGTAGCCACCTCAAGGAGCCAGCGGAGCTTGAACCAGCACCAGGCTCCATGCCCTTCACCATGAACAAGCACAAAGTGCTCCTTTGCCGCCATTCCCATCAGTCTGGCCTCTGCCTACCAATCTAAGGTTAACTATTTGATGGACGTGCAGCAGGGGAGCTGCATTTTCATGGCCAGTCCAAATTAAATGTCAAACCGGCAAGGCGTCCAGTGATTTCCATTCTAAATAGAGAGTCTCATGACAGCAGGTGTCTACGTTTCTGGCATGCAGAGTTGCCTAATATGGTAGATGATCAGGATATAGCGTGTGGACCAGCAAGTTTTTCTCCTTTTTTCCCTTGTGTGTTACTGATAGGTATATATTTAGCCTTCTGTCCTCATGTTTTTTTTTCTCCTTGCGGTCTTACATGCACTTATCATCACTCGCTTTCACCATGGTACATGCATGCATCATCAAATTTGAATTTCAGAATATATATGTCTTATGGTTGTGGGCTGACAGCCATTTATCGATAAATAAACAATAACTTGATTGGCATACTGCATACATATAGCACCACTGAAAGAACAGAACAGGTGGAGCCTCCGATGGGATTCTGATTACGCTACATCAGCGTTTACAGATTACATTGACTTGAGGATCAGCTCGAAGAGACGCTCCGGCGCAGAGAAGAAAGGGCTGTGGTCAGTGTCCATCGCCACCACCTCGCTCGGCGGCCACCGTTGGATCATCGCCTCCTGCTGCTCCGGCTTCACCATGTGGTCATTGGCTGTCTTTATGTACACCCGACGCACTGTGTTTACTTCACTCTCGGCTCCGTCATCGACATGGCCGAACCTGGCAGTGCTCAGAGCGGCCGGCCACGGGCGCAGCAGAATGGATGCAAGTGTGGAGTCCTGCAGAAATGTTGTTCATGGTGGTGAGTTCGTTCGCTGAGACTTATCTTGCTTCCACAAATGAATAAGAAAAAATGGTTCATTATATTAACCTCATGGGAGCATTGCTGATACAGGATTGTGCGCTGGTGCTCCTCTCTCAGCGCCACACTCGTTGGAGGGCGGTCGTCTCCCAGACTGAATTTCAGGTCGTACACATCACCAAACTCGGATAAATCAGGTACCCCCTGTTGGTTTCAGTCCAAGTTTCAGAGAATACTTACAATACTACTTACTTTCTGTTACCAGATATAAATAAGAGTTGAACAAAGCAATAAGCATAGGGGAAGTGATGAATCACATCTTTTATATCTTGTTCCGTTTGGTACCCAAACGGGAGCATGGTTGCTGCTATGAAGATGGCTTGCTTGATCTTGTCTCTGAACAAATGCATCGCATGGGTGACGCTCAGTCCTCCTGCGCTATGCCCTACCAAAATTACCTGACAAGCAACAGTAACACTGGAGATATCAACCGGTAACAGAACTAATGGACACAAGTTTCTAATACTAGTATTTGGAAGGTAGGCGTACATCAGTTTAGTTTCTGCATATATATATATGCGAAACTGTGGTCGTCCGGCAAATGGTCACTCACCTTGTGGCCGTCCGGCAAGGCGGCCATGAAGTCGGTGAGGGGCGCGTCGTACTCGTCGAACGACCGGACGTCGTCCGGGTCGACGAGGCTGCCGGCGGCCCCGGTGAGGTCAATGCAGGAGACGCGGTGGGCGGAGCCCCGGAGCAGGCACGCGAGCTTGAACCAGCACCAGCCGCCGTGGCCGGCGCCGTGGACGAGGACGAAGTGCTCGCCGCTGGCCTTGTAAACCTCGCCGCTGGCCTCCATCTTACTTGCAGCTTTGGTTGTTTGCAAAGTTATTCTACGATCGTGTGTGTCTATGCGTATGCACTATTGTGTATATATGCATGCATGCATATATACGGCCATATGTAATACTCCTATGTTGCTTACGTTTGAGACAGGCATTTGCAACCAAATGTGAGTTGAAATGGTCAATCGATCGATGTGCAAATCAGGCCAAGCAGATGAGCGTATGGAATCGGCCAATTGGAACAATCGTACGTCACGTAATCACATTGTGCACACGTGTGCAGCTGCCCTAAAGTTTATGATATATATGATCGTTCCTAGGGTCATAACACCAAATTAGACTGCAATTTGGGCATATCTATTTTTTTAATAAAAAAGTACAATGCAACAACTACATTGATTTGTTTGCAAGTAGGGGCGTAGTTTAGCTTATGTCAACCTGGGTAGTTTGTACGCCCTCCGTTCCATTGTTCTTGTCGTTTTATAAAAAATGGCACGGTCTTCAAACACATGGCTTTGACTATAACTTTTCTATTACAATATCAAAATATCAATAACTATGTAAATTTATGAAAGTGCTTTTAAGACTAATCTATAGAAGCTATCTTATCATCTTAAAGCTTTATGTCAACGTTTTAATTGCTATACATTGTTGAATAGTTCCCGGCCCCATCGGATTGGAATATGTTTTTTTTATCCAATCGAAATATCTTATCTTTTCACTAAAACAATTTACCTGTATTGGCAAGCCAATGGAACACCACCATTTCTATGATTTTCCTTTTATTAGTTTTAGAGCAAAGTTTTAGGTGCCAAAAAAGAAAAAGAAAAATCAAAGACAAGCGAATGGCTGTGTGGGCCATGTGTGGTTTAAATGGGCCTGCACGTACGGGATTAAACCCTACAAAATTCCTTTAGATTCCTATGGGATGTAGAAAACTATAGGAATTTTAAAGAACAAACAGGAGGTTGGACATCATAAAAACTTTACTGTCTCTCTGAAAACTCACACACTTTTCTTGTGGTGCATCCAAAGGTTATAGTGGAAACTTTCTTGTATTTTTAAATTTAAATTCATGTTAAACTGTGTAAAGCTCCATGCAATTTTTCTATTCCTTTGTTTTGATAATGCTACATTTCATAGTAAAGACTTATGAAAAAAAAAACAAAGAACAAGGACAAGCCAACACACTAGAGCCTCAACCAGGAGCGACAGAAAACACCAGAAACAGATATCATTTGCCACCGCTTGTAAAACCATTGGCATACTAGGACTTGGTGCCTTGAACACAAATGCATTTCAGTGCCTCCATAATTCTCAGTGAACAAAAGATGACACATTTTTTATGAGTATTACTCCCACCGTTCCAAAACATATCAAGTTCTACAACAATCATAAATCAAACCCTCTTAAGTTACATTAATCATAAGTCAAACCATCTTATGCTTAACCGGCTTTATTGGAAAGGATAACATCTATGACAGTAAATAAATATATTATGACATATATTTCATGATGCATTGAGTGATACTAATTTAGTGTCATAAATATTTTTTTAACAAATTTAGTTAAATTTAAATAGTTTGATTTAGTACAACTCTATAAGTTGATTTAATTTGGGACAGAGAAAGTATGACGAGGGAGTCAATACCTTTTCACGTCTCTTAAAAACTCGTACATCTGTCTGTTCACCACAAGCATATAAACAATACACAAGGATATCTCCAGCAAATACTACAGCCGGAGGCATTAAATACCTCGACCCGTACAAGTTTAATACGAGTTCTCTAAAACTACAACAAACAATAATACAAGTTACACAGGATTACACATCTTGATAGCAATGCTCTTGTCCTACTCCCAGGTGTCATTCTCTGTAACTGTAAGCATGGCAACGTATGTCTGGTAACCGCATACTGGTTTCAACATGCAAGCAGACTGATAGCTAGACTACAAAATTTTGCCCACCTTTTAAGGTAAAAAAATGGCACGCTATCCTTTTTTTGCTTGAAACCATGCCTTATTGATGACTCACTCGTTTGCTATCATACAATCTGTATTGTGTATCCTTATGCCGCTCAAGATATAACCGGCAAACGCATTCATTTGCATGTGTGGATGGATGCGCGATGGAAGGACCTGTATTGTACATAAGGAAGACCAGAGTTCTTTAAGTTCCTACACCAATACTTCTTTGAAGGGGGGCTAGGGCACAGGAAATAAAAAGCAATAGCGCATCTTTCCAATCTGTTGTAACTGTTGAAACATGGACCATCATGTGGGAAAGTACAAAAGATGACCTAGCAATTGTGCATTTTTCCTATCTGTTGTAACTGTTTAAACATGTACCATCATGTGGGAAATTACAAAAGATGACCTAGCAGCACATAAATTTTGTTTCCGAAATTAGCCTACTGCATTTTAATAAGCAAATTCAGTACACATAATACATTCACGTAGCCAGGGTTCAGAAAGCTGCAATCCAATAGCCATCTTTGATACTTGTAAGCTGTGCATGCACTTTGCAAGAGGCTGCATGAAGATATAGACAAAGAAATAAGGAACTATGACAATCATATTTTATAGAAGAGCAAACGAGAGATAGGAAGAAACAAAAAATGACTTTTCTCCACAACACATGTTATCTCAGGCATGAAAAGGATGCTCTATGTTGCTTTCCAGACACTTCAATCAAGATTCTAGACAGCAAAAATTCTAGCATAAATGCAATAAACAAAATGAAATTTAGTTAACACGTGGCATGCTTCTGTATCAAGATCAAGAAATATTTATATTTACTTACATCAAGATACTGATGATATATATCAAATGGAGCTGAATAAGACAAAAGTGGAAGCAGATCAGCGACAAGACGCTCGACTTCGTGGCCAGGGGCACAAACAATCAAACTGCATTAAGAAGACACCATCATGTTAATTGGAATCTGTACTATAATAGAAGAACAACTTTCTTCTATAACTTGTATTACCTACTAAAGCCATGTTCCTTCCAATATTTCATCTTCTCTGGTGATGGTGCTTTTCCAGCTTTAGAAGATTTTGAAGCATCTAAATCACCATCACTGCCTTTGCCATCTACAGATTCACATAGCATCCAGAGATCAAAACTTAACTTCACTAGAGCATTTTTGGATTCATCAACTTTTTACCTAATGAAGAGTTTTCATCTTGAACAGGATGCTCATCCAACGAAGGCTCTGAGACCTCCATATCAGTTGGCTGATCTGTTGATAACTGTGCCTTCTCATCTGACACTGCTGTGTCAACTTGCTGTGCCAAAGATGCCTAGGCATCCTCATCTGGTACTACAGCAGGCTCTACCATCTCCCCTTCAGCGCCACCATTGAGAAGAGAAGGGGTGTTCCCAGAACTATGCATTGAACATAGGTCACTAAGTGGCGCCTGAACAATCCTGTATGGAAAGTTTATCACAACATTTTCAGACACAGTATAACTTCAACTAAATCATGGATGCTGACTACTTCTATAACTTGAACTGCTTCATTCATATATCTCAAGCTTGAAATAAGAATCTAGTATATGACAGTATGGACCAATAGTCCAAAAGAAGTGATTGGTTATATTAAATTGGATCGTAAACAATTAGAAAATCCAGTTTGAACGGCTGTATTCATGAATTTGTACAATCCAACAAGGTCACAACTGGAGAATAATTCGTGCTTGAAATCTGCTGATAGACTAATGGTGAAAAGCCCAATTACAATTTTATAGTTCATGTGCTCCGAATAACTCATGCTTCGTTTCTGGATGGCAAATGTGCTATTAACTTGATTAGAAGGTCACTTTCCATAACATTGTTATTCCAAAAGGAAATTACCTGCTGACCATATCACTGCTCAAATTGTACATTCTTATAATGTCGATGCAGCAGGGTGCTGAACCAAGATATGTGCTGCAAACATATCCTGTACCTGTTAATGTAATGAACAACATAAAATATTCGTAATCACATTAGGATTTACATAACCAATGCATTATAATGTCTATACCCAGAGAACACCAAAAAGCAGTTCTAATCTAATATATATTTAAACAAAATGATGAATACTGGACGTTGGCACTTAGGCACAATGGCAGTCACCAGGCACTTAGGACTTACATATTTAATGAATATAGCTTGCACTTTGTGGCAACAAGTAGCGCAACTTGCACATTTTAGTGATCACATGCATAGAAATTTTATTTATTGGCTTACTTATTCCTCATACCGAAAGCATAGATCAAACTGTTACAAAGCAAACTTCACCAAAAATCCTGGTGGCTTCTAGCTGATCATAACAGGGTATTAAGTGGAACGTTTAGCATCATGTAGCCAATAGAGCTTAACTGTATTTAATTCGATAACATCCATTAAGTTTAATCTTATTGAACTAGTAGTAAAGTAAAAGAGAAACATATTTTACCTCCTAAGCGTTCAGCAACAGCTCCAACAACTAAACCTCCAACCATATCAACAACAAGCACATCTGAATACGCACCAATGTTTGCCATAGACAACAAGAGAGATAGTGTGTCAACTCGCATAAACCTAATAACCACAGAAAGAACAGCATAAAGTGAATGAGAGTAGTACACGTTAAGCAAAAAAGAAGAAATTATATATGAGGACTGAAACAAAACAACAGATGCCACTTGTCAATGAAGAAAATAATTACCCTATATGAGCTGGACTTTTCTTGAAGTATGTCTCACAAATGCTGCACATGAAAATGATCACAAATTATCCATATGATCAAAAAATGAATTTAAAGTTGACAAAGATCCAGCAATCACATTTTCAAGAGCATGTGCTATGCCAAATAAAAGTTATAGTAGAATATTACAAAATAAAAGCAAAAAATTAGATAAATCAAGCCAAATCTAATCTAATACGTAACACTTGGTAGTGCAAGGGCAAGGCTTCATAACAAAAATATGGAAAATTGGTATTTCTATTAGAAATGTTCCTCCTTCACTCTTGCCAACGAGCTAATTGGCATTGTAACTATTACCTGCCACAAAATATATTTTATTCTCCAAAGAACACGATATCATTCATTTCAGTAAAGCGGGAACACAATAAATATTGAAACAATAGTGTTGGACATGCTGACTTCACATGTCAAAGGCTAGAAAGTATAAGTAGTTTCATTTGCATTCTTCATCTCCCAGTCTGGTCTGTACCCACTCTCTAAACATGTTGCATGACACTTTTTTAAATATAATTGAATGTATTAATAGTCGTACAAAAATCACCATGTTACTTTATCTCTTGTAGAGAAAGCATCAGGAAAATAAATACAGTGAAAGCACATTAATATCTGGTTGCGTACATGAACACATGTCAAAAGTACAGCAACGTAAACCAAGGGTACACATCTCAAAAACAACTTGACATATTTGGAGACTGTACAAAGACTACTAGAAAGGTACCTCCGAGCAGAAGGGCGTCACAAAAGAACTTTAGGTGCATATTTCTTTTGTTTCTTTAACTTGTACTTCTCCTGCAACCAAAATGATTTAACTAAACCAATCACCAACACTTTTGAAACTTCAGGAGACCAAAGAAAATAAAGTTAAGAAATTATTGTACTAACCTGTGAGAAGACAGTTTTCTTTCCAAATGTTGAGCTATTTGCTATTAAAGCTTCCACAATCTCATCACCAGTTGCACCATCCCTGTTTTATAAAATCAAATCGCATACAAATTTGCACATAAATCACAGGGAAAAGAGAACAAAGCATAGCTTATATTCAATAAAAACCAAATATGATCAGAATCTCACCTCTTCATTGCCTCTATGTCATCGCTAGATAAATTTTGAGCCGCACAGGGACAATTTCATCCTGCATTTGGCCATCGGCACCATCTCGCGTGTTATGATCTAGATAAATGAGTCATTGTTACAAATTTTAGATAGTGTGCATAATGATGAGTACACCATGAGAGAGAGAGAGAGGCATTAGTTAACCACGATAGTAGGAATCATTGCAGCATGATGCTTATCTTTGTTAAAAAGAAGACAAAATGATTTGTTTGTAGGAAACAGGGGCGAAACTACGTGTATTTACTGGGGTCAGCCGACCCCTATAAATTTTGGCAAAACATATATAGATTCATTCACTGTTTGCTAGTACATTTTATGTGATGATCAATGGAGCTGACCCTGGTGATTTTCATGCCTGGCTTCGCCCCCACTAAACTAGTTCCAAAAATTAGGCTTTCATGAATTAGGCACATTGTACATATGGCGCAATGGAACAGCAACGGTACAGAACTTGGATATAGATGAGGCCCAATAGCTGACTAACTATGAACAATAACATGCTTCTACTATGTTTTCAATTAATTGAAAATTGCACACTGAATGAAAATAGAAAAAGCTTGAGCTTTACAAGTAGTAAAAGATTAGAACTTGTAGAGCTTTAATAAAAAGGTTAACTCGAGCTGGCAATTCAGCTCGACAGAGGCTTCGAATCAGAATCTATCCTTACCACGAGATGTGGCGTCCGCGGCGGCGCAGGGGACGAGTCCGTCGGCGCCGAGGCGGAAGAGGGAGCCATTGTTCCCAATCTTCACCGTCCTGCGCGCACACAAAGGGTTGGTTCGAGGGGGAGGGGAGTAGCGAAGTCAGGGAGGCGGGGGAGGGTAGTACTGACGCTCCAGGGGTGAGGCGGAAGAAGGCTAGGCGGTCGCCGTCATTGATGTCGAGGAGGACGCTACAGCCCTCCCACGCCTCCCGGCGAATCGTCGGCGGCGGCGGCGGGTCCATTGGTGTTGGGGAGGAGAGGGAGTTGGAGTTGGGGAAAAAGCGAAACGACAAGCGAGGGTTTATGGAGAGAGCGGGTCGGGTTGGGTCGGGTCGGGTCGGATCCCACCCAATCAGACACCGCACCAGAGTTGCTGGCGGGCGGGCACGGGGCACCTTTATGGCCAGGCCTGTTTAGGACCAGTGATTAGCTAGGACTAATATAATGTCCGTGCTAATATCACGGTTTTATTTTAGGGATGCACATGAAAACAACCAAATAATGATGTTTTTTTTCTATAGTTCAACTTTTATACCATTGTATTTGAGCATGTATACAATCCGAAAAACCCTTTTTTATAAGACATATTTGCATAAGAAGGCATAATAAAGTTATTTCTCGCATTAACTATCTAATTTACAATCTGCGCAAGTCCTTGAACATGTTTTGGAGACCTTCACGGAGCTATCAAAAACATTCATTTGCACGCCAAAGTAATTAGACTTTCACCCATCTTTCCATGTATCAGGTCGTATGTCCCGAGGAATGTTTAGAAGGCTTCACACCTGCCAACAGTGCAACGTTGCAAATTACACAAGGTCAGTTCCCACACATCAGCACCTCATTTGATAATGGATGCCAGAAGTATAACATATATAATAAAATATGAAGGCCAAAAATTAAACAACCAATAATGTACTTATATTAATGCAAATGAAATAAATTTAAATATGAAGCACAAAAAATAAAATAGTTTGAGTATACTCACCGTTAATCAACAGTTTAGGACGTCTTTATAAACAATATTATTCATGCTGTTCTCAGTGGAATCCAATTCGTGATTTGGTTTAGCCAAAACTCTTGTCGTTGATCGTGACACACCCCTCGACAATGCAACAGGTTCTAGAAGATTGATCCCAATATTTGGGATGGTTTGCCCTTGCGCTTTATTGATGCTCATTGCAAAACTCAACCGAATTGAGAATTGTTTCCTCTTCAACTTGAAAGGGAGTGAAATGTCATCGGATGGAGACATAGGGATCCTAGTTATGAACACCTTCTTTCCTTGATGTTGCCCACCAACGATTTCTGCGTCAATTGCATTGTCTTGGAATGTTCTAACCATTAGTCTTGTTCCATTGCACAAGCCATTGTTAGGATCAAGATTGCGAGTAGGATAACAGGGCAGTTGGTTCTTACTATTAGCACAAGTGGAGGGAGACCAGTTGGAGTGATGGAGTTCAGAAACTCAATTGGGTAGTTGTTTCTTGAATCATCATCAACAGAGTTAAAGCTATGATAAACCTTCTCCTCACTTGGAAACATGGCAATCATCTTTGAGTTTAGTTGATCAACATGCTCATTTTTTGTTGAAAGGATGGCACGTGTGCTCAAATATTCCGCTGATCTCGCATTTTCCTGAAGTGATGGGAAAACACGTTGAATGAGTTTGTTTATGGAATCTTCATTGTCTGTATAACCAATCACAATATCTTTTGGCAGGCAAACATAATCATATCCGATGGTTTGTTCAGTTCCATTCCCAATTCTAAGGAGGTAACTTGAAAACCATGGGTCAGTTTGAGTCCTCATGTTACGTATCAATCTGATCTTCGTTATATTGTCCCACAAATAAGATCTCCGCAATGACGCATCAGTTACTTGTGCTCTAGTTCCACGTGGAATCACAGGAAGCACTTGTCTAAAATCTCCTCCAAACACCATAAACTTACCCCCAAACGGCAGGGAACAATTCATAATATCTTGCAGAGACCTATCAAGACACTCAATCGCTTGACGCCTTGTCATAGCAGCTTCGTCCCATATAATCAAGGACGCCCTACGGAATAACTCTGCGGTGCTGCTTTGCTTTCCAAAGCTGCATGTGCTATTCTCAGCAAGTGTAATTGGGACTTTAAATCTTGAGCGTGCTGTGCGTCCTCCAGACAATATCGAAGCTGCTATGCCAGAAGAGAAGTTGCAGTAGCAATTCCTATTAATCCCTCTGAGCGCACTCTAGCAAGAATTGCCTTGTATAGGAATGTCTTTCCTGTTCCTCCTGGACCATCAACGAAAAACACTCGGCTTTTGTTATTCAATACATGATGTATGATTTCATCAAATCCTGCTTGTTGGTCGTTGTTAAGAGATTTATATATATCCAAATGTTCTTGGTCTACATGTATGGAAAGCTCCTCTCTGACCTCTCTCATCATGTCATTGGAAAATTTAACTGTTTGACAGAAAGTAATAAAACATCGGTTTTCATGAATGCAAAAATGTTAATCATGGTAGAAAAAATATCCTATTATTATAAAAAATAAAAATTCGTTTGCATGTAACTTATCTGCATCATTGAGCTCCAGAAGATCATAATTTCTGATATCCTTCCCTATCGACTGAATCATTTCTCTAATGTCTCTTAGCACCATTTGCTCGACTACACTTGAGTTAGAATTGTCTCTACTATAATCCTCAGACAATGAATCCTTGTGTTTGTCCCATAGCTCACGTACGTTGGTGGCCTCACAAAATACAAGAATAGTCGCAAATAATCTCCGTAGTGCGGCTGGCATCTGAAAAGTTTTAGCGTCACTCAATGCGTCACCTAGGGTATTATCTGTCTTGATGAGCCCTCTCTTTTCACATGTTTCTCTAAAAGTAGGGTATGTGATGCCACCCATTGTTCTTAAATCCTCATATGAGGTTGCACCTCTTACATGGTTCACAAGCACTCTTAAGAAATATCTCTCCCCTTCTGCTGGGTGCGCATACACAATCCTCCCAATCTGACCTAGCTACTTCTTTCTTCTCTGCCACACCTTACGACCACTGATCCACCGGTAGTGTTCTGGGAACTCCCTATATAATAATATCCTTGCGAAACTATCAGCACGATTGATCTTGAAGTATTCCGTGAGTGTAGTCATAGTTGAAGATGGCTTATTGATAACATCTTCTAGATTTTGAGACTCATCAATAATGATAGACTGCATGTTTGGTAGATGTAACTGGAGCTACAAAACAGAGGGATATACACCAAAAAGATGAAAACCAAAAATCCTGTGTACAGCTTTAGGGGGTGATATGTATCTAGCATCCCGGTACCGACGGATCTCATTGATAACTCCAGCAAGGTCAACTGAGAATTCAGCACGGTCGTGGCCTTTGTATACATATTTAAACAGGTACTTCAGGCTTTGATGCTTGAGCATGCTTCCACGTTGATGTGGCAATTATACCTCATAAGGAGTCCAGGATTGTATGGAACTACCCACCTATTGTCTAACTCAACACCTCTTATTTTCACTCGACGTCCATCATCTCTCCTCCTATACAAAGGATATGAATCTTTGCCCTGCTGTGTTGCATCACAAAATTGTCGAGGATACTGAAACCGACAGGCGCCATCAACCATACAAGGACACTTTCTCTTTAAGACTCCACACGGTCCATGTAGCATATGCTTAATCACAAGTTGGTGCAACACAGGGTACTTGTCCTTGTCTGGTATCTCTGCACAAATAACCTTGTCGTATACATCAGGGTTTGTCAACTTACTTCCTGAGTTCATAATCAATAGGAGGTGTTCATGGGGCAAGCCCCTTTTTTTGAAATTCCGTGACATGCACATAGGCTGCAACATCTCCAAAGTACTTTTTCTTGACTAATAAATCCATCAATGATCCTAACTTGGCCCTGTATACTCTTGAAACCAGGTCTGGTCTGTCCTGTGGTTGCTGCCCAGGCTCAAGATTTTCTGTGATCTCCTGCCAGTGCAGATTGCATGCCTTGGTGATGAAATAATCTGGTTTGCCAAAACGCTGCACAATGGTCATTGCATTAAGGTACCGTCGCATCATGTCACGATTACCACCCGGAAAAGACCGTGGCAACACAATTCTCTTGCCAACTTCAGAAGCTCTGGTCTCTCCATTAGAAACTACATCAACCAGACCCTACATCAACAAGCACAATAAACCCATTTTCAATGATTATTTAATCATGACATATATAATAAAATATAGGAATATAATTTTGCAAAGAAAACATTTGCCTCACCTGATACAGTTCAGCCCGTATGAGCTTCTGGTTTGCCGGGTTAGAATACCAATCAAGCCTCATACACTCAATCTTGATATACATGTCGAGAACCCACTGCTGGAAAAGCCGCCCTCCGAATAACAGGATGTTAAAAAGACCCCGTCTGACTTGCATTAAGAAACAATAGTATTCTCGAGCTGTCACAAAGCTTCCAGATTGATTTTCCTCCACCAGGCTACTTAAGTATTCACCTTGTTGTATGTCAAAGTTGTTTTCGGCCTCATCTGTGTAGTGTGAAAAAATATTAGAAAAAATTGTACCACCATGAGTTAGTTAGATCTGAATTTAATATAATACATGGATATTATTTGACCTGTAGGGGCATGTTCTAATGTCTGCACAGAAGATGGTGTGTCACTATGTGTGGCACGTGGAGTAGTAGTAGCCTGAACGGTAGATGATCCATTATATGGCATAAATTTATTCCATCTAGTTTGTTCCCTAGGATGAAATATAGGATATGACAATGGATCATAACAACCATGGTATGCTTTGATATACAGTGGGCGATCTCCTCTTGCATACACAAGCACACTCCTATCAAAACATCTCTGAGGGTCATTTCCTTCGGTCCAGATAGCAGCAACCTGTGAAGATGTCGGTGCATTGTACCTTTGTAGTGTAGACATAGCGATAAGCGAAAGAAGAACTAATTAGATTTATAAGCGAAGGTAGTAATTACAAAAAAAACTCAGGTAGTGTGGTAGACAAGGTACCTCCGTTGGTCTGGCATGACATTGGTGTTTAGTTCAATTACGTAGTCATCAAGATTTGGTATGGCTCCAACCCTCTTGAAGGTGTGAACATAAGGGTTGTCCTCTAATATCTTGAGAACATTTCTTATGAGGTTGATATCAAGGTCAGGAGATCTCCGTGATCTATGTGTTAATGTTTCATCTGCTGTATCATAAAAGTAGAGCTGCATGTGCCGCAACCCTTTGGAACCTGGCACCAAATGGTCGAGTCGGTGGTACAAGGAACCTTGCACCCGGAATGTATAGATACCAGTTCCTGCTGCGGTGGCAACTCGCCGATCCAAGGTAACACCAAAGGTCGTGAAAGAGAAATGAGAGTTGAAGTAACGTATGTGTTTTCTGAAATATTTTGCATCATTATCTACCTGACTGGTAAATAACCTTTTTTAAATCAGCCGGCACTTCACGAATATGCACATGAACCTTTCCATTTCTGCAACAAAATCCTGGTGGTTCATATTCGAACCGTATCGCCCCACAGTGCCTGCAATTAGGTACTTTTTTTTTCAAAACATGATGCTGATCTGGTAAATCCTGGTAGACGTAGTCGTAAGGGTCATCGGCATCATTATCACCAACACCATTGCCATATATACGGTATGACTCGAATCCATCTGCATCAAAGATATGGAATTTCTCTGAATACACACGGTAAAATTAATTTAAATTTTAAAAAAACGATGATTCATGGTGTGACAGAGGTACCTTCCTCACGAAATTGCCTAGTTTCGTCGTCCTCGCTCTCATCTTCCATGTCTTCTACGTGATCTGTTACATGGTTCGTGGTAGCATGGCATCGGTAAAAAACTAATTGATATGAAGTAATGGTATTTGTGAGATTAAAAAGCAACCCACCTTCTTCTTCATCATATTCTTCTAATTCAGGGTGTGCAGGTTGGAACAAGGTAGTGTCATATTCATCTACCCGATCGATGCTTCCATTTAATGTCTGGAGAGGCGGTGATACATCTGTAGAAAAAAGGTGGGCTGTCACTATGCCTCTGTGGGTTGCAAAAAAAAGTGGTACAAGGGAAAAAACTATGAGGCCACCTGTGGGTTGTGCATTGCTGTTTGGAGTATGCTGCATGGCCTCATGTGCACTCATTCTCTTATCCCTTGCATAGTCCCTTTTTTTCTCCAATAATTTCTGCTTTTTTGAGTCTTGCATATAGTTGTACCTCTCTCTTCTCAGTAGCTTGTTGGCACTTGAACTGGACACTGATGAGCAATTTGTTCTTAGGGTGACATATAAATAAAATGAAAAAGATTCAACCATACATCAGTTAGTTATCGTAAAAATGTCAGTAAATGCCACACACCTGGATCCTGAAACATTTCAGCAGATTGCTGAAGTGCACTATCTCCATACACTTGATGCCTCATTCTGACATAGTTATCATTTCGATGCAACCATTTTGGAGAATGACACGGGTCTTGATTATCTTTGTCTTGGACCGAAGATGGCCCAATAAAAATTCTGGAATACCCCGTCTGGAACGGTGACTGTTGCCCTACTCCGGCCGAGGTTTCTGCCATATTCATGACGTCAAAAACAGTCATGGTTGGGGCGGAAATGCATCCTTCGCCCGATGGTTGCAGAACGACCGCTGTCCCATAAGTTGAATGCGCTCCTCCAACGGTGTTATTTTCTGGATATTGCGCCGCTGTTGAAGTAAAAAGGGCAAGGCCGATGAACAAAACAAACAACGCATATCATTTGATGTGTTTGAGGAAGAAGATCGTGCACCTGGTTGATCCGATGCGTTTGAAAGTGCATTTGATTCAGCCTTTCGCCGAGCACGGTACTCATGCTGCCTCTTATTCCTATCCTCCCTTTCCTCGATGGTTTCTTGAGCCCTTATCCTGGCGCGGTACTCACGTTGCTTCCTATTCCTTTCCTCTCTCTTGCGTTGTTCTTTGCTGCAAGCTGTTGATATGGTGGTGTTTATACATGGTGTTTTACATATATCTTGTGGCAATATGTGTGTATGCATTTACCTGGAGTATGTATGTTTGTTACATCCTGAGCGCAGTGCATCCCTCTCCTGGCGTCCCCATTTTGTCCTTGAGGTCTGGTAATCATAGAGACGAAATTCGGAACTCTGAGTTAGGCATCAAAATTACCAATCTTTAGACCTGAAATACAGACCAATAGGAAGCATTGACTATATAATGTTTAAGATCACTATTTCTCAGGTTCAAGATTGATCATCTGGATGCGAGTATTTATGAACATAATTTTGAGATTTCTGCTAGGTGATTCTGGTTGCATGACTGTAGTTGCACTAGCAATATTAAATCAGTTTACAGTGATTTGAACACCATACTGCAAGCGACGAACACTTTCATCAGACATAACCATTGCATAAGCTCAACAGCGAATCTTGAAGGCAACGTTGAGTTAAATCTCAAGGCAAGGTGCAGCATACGCTCTTGAATCATTTATTACACGATGAACAGGGAATCATTTATTGGTAGACCTATACCAGCGGCAACAGCAGAAACACATACGCACACACCTGCTCGGCCGCCGGCTGCCGACTGATCCCCACCCGCACACCCGTTCAGTCCTTCAGGCCGGTATCGTGCAGAAAGATGGAGTCAGGCAGGGAGCGCAACCTCCGGCCACCGGATGGAAGGGCGATGGCGGGGGCGTCCGCCTGGCGCGCACGGCCGCGACTGCGAGCGCACGCGGCACGGAGACGGTGGCCCGGGGATCGAGCGCGTTGGTCTCGCGCGGAAGTCGAGCGCGTGATTCTCGTGCCGGCTGCCGTTCGCTGGGTGCGGGATGATGAGGATTGGGGAGGAGGGATGATGACACACGCGATCTTCACCGTCCGATTTGAGTGATCACCGAGAGAGAAGGCCGAGAATAAATCTGGACGGTAGATTTTAAAGGTGTCGTTTTCTGGGAGACAGACTAGTGATTAGTTCAGTTCTATTTGGATCACTAGACTAATAAGTACTACTATCTCAGCACAAAGTCGGTTATACCCCTGTGTGCTTGCCCCCGTGTGCTTGCCGCTGCTCTGCCTCAGCTCGTCCGCAAAGGCCAGGAGCGAGAGAAGATGCGCCGCAGACTCCCGGGAGAGTCGCGGGACGAGGCCCACCACGACATCCCGCTTCGGCGCGAGGACGTGGAGCCACCGCCGAGGACGAATCGGTGCCGGGCGAGTCCCAATCGATGACAGCGCCGGACGAGCAGCAGGATTCGGCTACCAGACCTACTCGGCCATCCCTGCGAGCAGCAGGAAGAGGCCGGCCGGCCAGGGGCGCGGCGGCCGCGGCGGAGGGCGACAGGGGAGCGGCGGCTGCGGCTGCGACTGTGATAGGGTTGGGGGCGCGACAGCGGTTGCGGAAGGGTATGCGGAGTCTTTTTGTCGAAGGGTGCAAAAATTAGCTCTGATAGCTGGCTTTGATGGATCAGTGGTCTAACAACTAGTTAGAGCCTGGACTGTTGTTAGTTCAATAACTAGTCCATCTGTTTTGATCCTTATAGGCTAAATTTTAGCCAAATTGTTAACCCGTATTTAGTTGGTAAAAAGTTAGAAACTTGGTTACTGTAGCACTTTTGTTTTTATTTGGCAATTAGTGTTCAATTATGGACTAATCAGGCTATATAATGCTCAATTAGTTTTTCAACTAAACTGTGTAATTAGTTTTTTTCGTCTATATATAATGTTCTATACACGTATCGTAAGATTCGATATGATAGATATTGTAGCATTTTTTAGGAAAACTTTTCGCAAACTAAACAATGGCTTAGTCCATCGGATCATACAGACCTATACGCTAGCACAGGCGCGGCGAGCACTAGCACAGGCGCAGTGAGGAACGGCAAGCAGACGAGCGCGGCCGCCGGGTCCCGGCCTCTGATACGGGAACGCGCCAATCTCCCCTTGGATCGCCACTGATATCGACGAGCAGGCAGCGGAGCATGCCCACCTCCGCCTGGACCCAAATCCAAAATTTATTTGTTGAACATCCTGTACACGTGTTAGTAACCATCATCCTGGATATTTGATAGGAGTATTATAAATACTAGCAAACATGAAATCTATCAAACGTTCTACCTGTTCGCTTCAGCTTGCTGCACGGTGGCAGCGGATGCAATGGCTCTAATTATATAGGTGTTACTGTTGTTGAGAGTGGATGCTGGAGCCCGAGCGTCCGTTGCAGCAATCACAAGTGAACAGGCCCAAATGGGAAATGAGAGCGTGAGCGTTACATATCGGTATATTTTTATCATTTCTATAAAACTTAAAAGCTATAATTTATTTTATGATGACCATGATATCCATAATTCTGCATCGAATTAAAATACAACTTTGATATATTTTTCCTTTTGTTGTAAGTGATAGAAATATCCATTTGTAAATACATTATAACTTTAGTTTTTATACTATCCATATGTTGGTAGAGTTAGATATCAAGTTTCGTGACTTATTTTGAGGATCCATAAAAATATATAGTTCTAATACCTATTTAAGTCAGCAAGGGATTAGTTATCGTCATGAAAGAATTGTTTTTTCCTTTGATAATTATAACCGAGACTTGATTTTCACATGGCAACCCTTGTTGAGGGTTACACGGGTATATGCGGATATCTTGGAGATACATTTATTTTAATTAGATTGAATAACAAACTAATCAAGATTTGAGTTCATGGTTTAATTAGTTATTAGGCCATTAGCCGCCCTAGGTTCTAATAATAATAAGTTCAATTTCTATTGAAAACTACTTCAACAATTTAGTGGTAGAAATATCCATGATATATTGTATTAGGCAAGATCAAGGTTTCAAAGATCCATGATATATTTTATTTATTACTTAATTTTGTTTTTAATGTTTATAAGACTAAATAAATGGAAACACTTCATCCGAAAGAAAAAAATTAAAAAAACTCACAGAGGGATTGCCATGCGAGCGGGAGAAGGAACGGAGAAAAAAAAGAACGAACCCCACACAAGTCCAATAGCCACCGCAAACGGCCCATCACGGCATCACCCACGGGCCACGACCTATCAGGCCACCATCCCACGATCGACATATAAAATCATCGAACCCTAACACCCTGCTCTTTGCGACCCCGTCCCTAATCCCTTGCTCCTGCCGCCACCACCCGAGTCCCATGCTCAGTCTAAGCTCGCCGCTCTCAGCGCCATGCTCCTCTATCCTCGCACGGCCCGCTTGAGCGTGAGTAGGGCGCGTCGGCATGGGTGAGTGCCAGCGCGAGCATGGAGCTACGGTGGTGAGAGCCTCGGCCAAGTCGCCAAGGAAGGCAACGCCGACTAAGAGGTCGACGAGCCAAGCAGCGCCGATTCGGTCAGGGATGGCCGGATCTACATGCGCTACGAGCCAAACAGAGTCGATTCGTTTTCATATATCTACATGCACCAAATCGTTGTACTGATTTGTGTTAGGCTTCGGATTGAGAAATATTTTTGGGAATTTCAATCTTAGATTTACAATTGCTCGATTCCCCTTCCATTCATGTGCTGCACATGATCCTTTCTTATTGGGTGTTTGGATCGAGCATTGGCGATGGGCACCAACTTCTCTTGTATGTCGTTGACGTCTCTCTTAAGATTTGATTCGATTGTGTTTTTTTCTGTTGGGATTGAAACTCCTGGTCATGCAGGACTTGACTCTCGTGTGGCAAAGTCCATGTACGTTAAGAAATTTGTGTTCGATTTGGTTCGATCTGGTCGTCCATGGTGGTTGAAACCAAATCGATGAGAGTTAGCAAAAATAGTTAAGGAAAGGCCAGACGAAAATTAGTACAGACGAAAATTGAGGCTGAAATTTTGCCCCTTCAATATCAGGGATAGATAAGCTAATTATAAAACTAATTTTTATAAAGGGAGATTAATTTACAATACGAATCTATTAAACCTAATTAATCTATGATTAGTCCATGTAATGCTATAGTAAACATGTGCTAATCAATGTTTAATTAGAGATTCGTCTCACAAATTAGCCACAACTCAACATTGAACTTGTCATGTCAATTAAAGTTCTATTTTTTTCTTTTAACTAGGTCATTTGATTGTGTAGTACACTTGGCCGAGAATTGATGTTTAATCTGAAAGCTCTAGTTTGGTTTTGGTGAATTGATGAAACCCTAAATGCTAACCTAGTTTATCTAAGTGATCATGGGATGTGTAGCATTATTTTAAGTGGTGAAGAAACGGTGAAGATCATGATGATAGTGATGTCATGGTGATGATCAAATGCTTAGACTTAGAAAAGAAGAGAGAAAAACAAAAAGCTCAAGGTAAAGGTGAAATTTGATAGAAGTTTTTTGGTTTGATGATCAAGACATTTGGTGAGTGTGATCACATTTAGGATCGATAGTCATACTATTAAGAGGGGTGAAACTCGTATCGAAATGTAGTTATCAAAGTGCCATTAGATGCTCTAACTCATTGCATATGCATTTAGAAATAAAAGAAGAAGAAGAAAAATGAAAAGACGGATGAGAAGAAGAGTGTGGCATTCAAGGCCACATCATCCAAGGACAAGGCAAAGCAAGAATCATTAAGTGAAGATGAAGACTTGAGCTTTGATGAGGTAGATGATGAGAAGATGGCTTTCTTTGTCAAGAGATTTGGCAAGTTCATGATGAAGAATAGTTACCGTAATAGAAGAAAGAAATCTTCATCCAAGAACAAGGAAGAGTCAAGAAGATGCTTCAATTGTGGAAGCAAAGATCATCTTGTTGCTCAATGTCCATACAATAGTGACAATGATGATGACAAAAAGAATAAGAAGAAGGACAAGAAGAAAAAAGAAGAAGAAGGACAAGATGACCTTCAAGAAAAAGAAGGGTGGTTCATATGTGGTCACTTAGGATAGTGATGTTTCCTCAAGTGATGATGATAATAGTAATGACGACAAGACCACCAAGAAGAAGGCACTTGTAAGCATTGCTATCAATGAGAAGCCTTCTCTTTTCGACACTCTATCATGCTTCATGGCTAAGGCCACTAAGATACAAACTTGTGATGATGAAAGTGATGAGTAACATGATAATGAAAATGAAAGTGATAGTGGTGATGATGAACCAACTAAGGATGAACTACTTGACATGCTAGATGATGCTAAAGAACACTTTGACGTTAAGAGAAGGAAATGCAAAAGCTTGCATAAGGAATTAAAAGCCCTTAAGTAAGCCTTTGATGAGCTCAATGCATCTCACGAGAGGCTTGAGGAAGCCCATGAGAAACTTGGCAAGGCTCACAAGAAGCTTAAAAAATGCATTCCTCTTTCCTTAATGAGCAAAATAAGAAGAAGCATGTTGAGACATGTGATGTAGGCTTAACTTGTGATACAATTGATGAATCATTCCATAAGCCTATCATTGTTGCTCCCACTAACCCTTCTTGTAGCACTTTTACTTTCACCTCATCTACTAGTGATGATTTTACTTGTGATGCCTCACTAATGGTTGAGAATGACACTCTCAAGAAGGAGGTCAATGAGCTCACCCACATCTTGGCTAAAGCATATGATGATGAGGACCGCTTGCTTATGTGCTTGATAGCCAAAGAGCTTCTCTCTACAAAGAGGGATTGGGCTATACCCCTAAGAAAGGCAAGGTGGCCTTTGCTCCTCAGAAGACTAGTTTTGTGAAGAACAATGCTCGGTTTTGCACTAGTTGCAAGTAAGTTGGTCATGTAGAGCAAAAGTGCATGAACAAGAAGTCACAAGCTAATGTATCCTCCATTAAGCTTGATTCTTTCTATGTACTTACCAAGGGTGCAACTGGTATAAAGGCTAAGTTCATTGGTGCACTAAGGATGGGCTCAAAGAAGAAAGCCATTTGAGTACCGAAGATCTTAGTGACTAACCTTCAAGGACCCAAGCAAGTTTAGGTACCTAAAAAGAATTAATCTTCTTTTGTAGGTCAATTACAAAGTCAGAGGAATACATTGGGTTCTTGATTGTGGGTGCACTCAACACATGACCGGTGATGCAAGAATGTTCAATTCAATCAACACCAATGGCAATGATGGTTATGATAGTATTACATTTGGTGAAAATGGCAAAGGCAAGACCAAAGGGCTTGGTAAGATTATAATATCCAATGACATGAGCATATCCAATGTGGTGCTAGTAGAGAGCTTGAACTTCAATTTGCTATCCGTGGCTCAATTCTGTGATCTTGGATTCAAATGCATATTTAGGGTAGATGATGTAGAGATCATAAGTGTAGATGGCTCTAACTTGATCTTCAAAGGCTTTAGATATGAGAATCTATACTTAGTTGATTTTAATGCTAGTCAAGCTCAATTATCAATATGCTTGTTCACTACGTCTAGTATGGGTTGGTTGTGGCATAGAAGACTTGGTCATGTTGGAATGAAACAATTGAATAGATTGGTAAAACATGACTTGGTTAAAGGCTTAAAGATATAGTGTTTGAGAAATATAAGCTTTGTAGCTCTTGTCATGCCGATAAATAAGTTGGAAACACCCATCCTAAGAAAAGCATGATGAGTACTAGTAAAACATTTGAGTTATTGCACATGGACTTATTTGTGCCAACTCAATACACTAACATTGGTGGTAATAAATATGGCTTTGTGATAGTGGATGATTATACTAGATACATTTGGGTATTCTTTCTAGTAGACAAGTGGGATGTGTTTGCAACATTCAAATCATTTGTCAAGAGCATTCACAATGAGTTTAAAACAACCATTAAGAGAGTTAGAAGTGACAATGGTAGTGAGTTCAAGAACACTAAAATTGATAAGCTATGTGATGAATTTGAAATTAGACATTAATTCTTGTAACACCCTAAAATTAGCTACTTTCTAAAAAGAGTAAAATGATTTCTATTAATTATTTTGTGCTCATAAAAACATAGGTAGAAGAAAATTTTTCTTTAAATTAAAATCCAACATAAGGATAGCAACATGTTTGCGCATACATGCCGTTGCATTGGTACTTTTGTGATGAGTGGTTTGAAAAATAAATTCAAATCTCAATCTTCAAAATATTATTTTCAAGTAGTGGTTTAAAAAGAATTTGAAAACTTGCAAAAATAAAGTTAGATAAGATGCTTTGTTTTCAAAATCGAAAGGCTTGGAAAAGGGTTTAAGACGCGTTAGAACAATGCATCTCTTTACGGGAATATTTTCGACATTTTTCGAGATTAAATTCTTATTTTTTTGGAGCTTTGTCTTTTCCTTGATCAATCCAAAAGTCTTTTTCGGGAGCTAAAACCACTTTGGTTGTGTTTCTTATCCTTTCATCTATCCCTAGGATTTTTTATGAAATTTTTTGGAGCTCAAAGATATTTTTCGGAGCATAAATAGTAATTATTTTAATTCCAAAAATCAATAATTCCTAAAATGTCTCGAATTTCTAAAATCTCCCAACCCTAGACCTATATATATGCCGGCGTAGCCCTCGACGTGCTGGTTCGAGAAGTACGATCGGTTTTTTGAGCCGCCACTCGTAGCCCCGCAGATCAGACGCCGAAGTTTGGAAAAGCTAGGTTTCCAACGAACTTCCGGCGAGCTTTTTCGGCCAAACCGTCGTGTTTCGGTGTCTACCACCACCACCACAAGGTAGATCTCATCGTTCTCTATACAATAGTGTATGCCTTTTATCGAATCCATCAACGTTTGACCGTTTCCCGTTCGTTTTTCTTTCTCCGGCGAAGTAACCGGCGAACTTCACCATGGACGGGTCTTCTTCCTTCGTGTTCGGCCAACTCAGGGCATGCCGTGCCAGTCCCCGCGCCCTCCTCTCCGGCGTCCACCAACGCACGCCACCACCTAGCCCACGGCGCTGCCCTCCCGGGCCCACCCTCATGCCCTCTGCGCTGCTCTGCAGTAGGCCACTGCCGCTGCTGCTGGACGCTTCTGGTGGCTGCTGTTCGGTTCTGCCCTGCAGGCCACGTGCTCCAGCCGGCCGGCCAGCAGGACTCACTGCCAAGCCCCTCCGTCCCCGACGCTGCTCCTTCCCCTATCGAGTGCCGCTGCACCACCAGCCGGCCGGCCAGAGGCCCTCCATATTTTGCGAAATTCCTCCGCTGCATGCTTCCCTGCATGCTACGATCCGTACAGGCACAAGCTACAAGATGAGATTAATTTTGTTTTTGCCACTAGTTTGTAATCTCCGTAGTTTATCCGTTTTAATTCTGTTTTAAGTGGTTCAAATTGTGTTAGATTCGTGTTGCCGAGATCTACGTGGTAGAGTTATTAGTTTATATGTCACATGTTTATGAATTTATTTTATTAAAATATTAATTGTATTTATAATTAATTAATCGTTGTTTAATTAAAATCGATTTAGGTTTTTGATTTCGATTCGATTGCATCGCAACGTGTGATACATGTTCATGACGATGTGTTCCATGTTACCTTATTACGCTTTTGTTATTAAATATTAATTTGATTAACATTTATTTAATAGTCTTTCTAACTAAAATCAATCTAGATTTTAATTTCGCTCTCCATCCGCGTTTGTTTCGTAACGTTGTATGCTATGCGTTAACGATGCTATGCATCATGTCCATGTTTATGGTTTTCAACATAAATCTTAATTGGTTAATATTATTGCTCACATCGTTTTTCGTACTAAAAGCAAATTAGGTTTTTTTATATATCGAGCCGTTCCTGTCGTGTTACTTTTGTTTCGACGTATTCTACGCAGTGGCGTTAGTGGTTCTCATTTTACTCAAATGTGTTTTGGCAGTTAAAAAGTTAATTGTATTAATACTATCACTTGCATCGTTTTTGGAATATAAAGTCAATATAGATTTTATACTACGCTCTTTCTCAAGCAATGAATCAAGTTGATTAATAAAAATATTTACATGTGTTTCTCTGAGTTAAAATAAGTTAAATGGATAGGTTTTATTTTCCGTTGTAATTGAAAATCCTTCGATGGTCGTTTTTTCGTTGAATCGCATATAGCATGTCTTTTTATGTTTGTGTGTTCGTAGTGATACGCCGTTTTGTTTATTTTATTGGTTGGTGTACTGTTCTCATATATTCTTGTTTGTATGCCATGTATGGATGTATGTGTGGTGATATATGGTTCAGTCAATCGGTGAGGTTTACGTGGTGATTAAGAAGCTGTTCTCTGAAGACTAGAAGCTGAGAATTGGAAGCAGAAGAATGAAAGTTGAATACTAAAGGCTTTTGAGCGTATTGCTTTGGAGAAAAAGAAAGTTAAGGCAAGTATAATATGAGGCTCCTTGTTACCAATTCACTTTAATGCAATCTCAATTCATGTGCATATGTTAATGAACCGTCTAGAGTCTATTTACCTTGATATTGATTATCCTGTCCTTGATTTACCTATGGGTTTTGCATATGGGTAGTATGCTCAGTTTGCTCCACCTAATATTGACTAAAGAATACAATTAAAGATATATGCAACATGGTATTAAAAGATACTTTTTAGCAACATGGACAGAAGGGGTCTAGAGCATTGGGCCTTTTTGGGTGCTCTAGTCTGCCCTCCATAAGGACTGAATCTTAAAGTGGCAACCTAGGACTTACCGCACAGCCACGGGAACTACATGGCTCTGGTCTTAGCCTAGTATCTTGATCTGTTCTAGTTCATCAGTAGCTTACCGAAAGGGCAAGAGGGGGGCACTAGTTGGTATATTTCTTTTCCTGCTAGGGTGTGTACTATGCTGTGACCATAAGTGCCACTCCTGGAGGAGGGCTGCAAACGGCTAGACGGCTGAAACCTTAGCGGCTACTACTTATTAGAACGACTGGTGAAAAGCTTCATAGTGATCCCTGCCAACTTATCTTGGAAGTGAGTCAAGAGGCTGATCACCTCGGGCAAAGGGCAATCACGGCTCGTGGTGAAAGTGTACAAACTCTGCAGAGTATAAAACTGATATATCAGCCGTGCTCACGGACACGAGCGGCCTGGATCCTTTTCGAGATAGATGGTTTGGGATATGATCAACCTTGATGTTAAATATACTTCCACCTTGGTAGCTTAAGCATAACCTAGCGACACAGGTTTAACAAATAAAATATGACAAACTAAAAGTGCTTACCATAGTTCAGCCGTGTCTAGCCTTTTGAGCCTTGCATCCCCTCATGTTATACTTGTTGAGTATGGTGCGCTCACACTTGCTTTACAATCAACAAAAATCCCAGATGGGTATCAGATGGTGGATCAAGTGAAGAGTTTCTTGTGGAATCCATGAGTACCAGGCGAGTGCTCCCCTAGTCAACCGTCCCTGTGGAGTATGGAGTCCCAGAGAGAAGATTAAGAATGTTTCCGCTATGCTTCTTGTAATAGTTGTAAGTCCTGTTGTAATTATGTTCGATATGTAATAAAGCATTGTTCTTGATATTCTCCATATTTGTCGCTATATGTGTCGTATCGACATCCACAGGCACACATATAGTTAGCACTTTGTATTCTTGTAAAACTGGGTGTATGAGAATGGTATCGAGCAAAGGTGTTGATTGTAGGACGCTTAAGCCTAGTTAGCTTTCGGTCGTTTGTAAAAATCTATTTTACTATAAAACTATTTCTCCACCTCCTTGACTCATTGAATTGAATATTTCCAATCCTTGTCCTATTGTCTCATCTCCTTGATAGCTTCCTTTGAGCTATACTTTCTTATCTCCTTCAGTTGTTGTTCTTGATCTCTTGCAAAACTTTCTAGTCTGACCTCTATTCAAATTTCCAAAGCCATGTTAAGAAGTTTTTCCTTAAGAATGCCTACCAAGTAGCTAGAAGGAACGATTAGTAATGAGCTTGTATTTCGTGTTTGGATGGTTTGTCCTTATGTTATGGTTGAGTTGGATCTTTGTAATGAGTGCAGTGAATTTGTGGGTTATGCTCATAATTTTATTTATATTAAAGGTTTTAAGTATAAGGGATAAGGAAATAAATAGTTGGGTTCTTTTTTTCTTGTCTCCTCCTTTCGGTCTTCCAGAGCAGTCTGTCTTCTATGGCCTATGTCTCCAACCTCTGCGCAACCAAAAATTCTGAGAAAATTCTAGGTGAATTTAGACTTCAAGATTTTTCTTTTCCCGCAAGATTCACCTTGATAGATATTCTGGTTTGGGAGATATGAAAATCACAAGGCGATACATCTACGCTGTCTGGAATCTAGAATAGTTTCTGTTGAGCAAAGATTTTGACCAAGTTAACTGCAGAATCTGAAGGAGTGGTCTAAAATAAAGTTGTGGGGAATTTTATAAGCTTTCCAACAATTTAAGATGCAACTTTATTGGATAAATGGAACTCGAGATATGGATGTTTTTCTGCACTGCTGTTTTCTATCTATGGGATGGATCAATTTTTCTTATTCTTATCTATGTCCACAAGCTCTCTAGGATGTCAGAGGATGATAATATACCTTGAAGAAAGTTACATGTTGGATGTTCATGGCCCTATCTCATCTCTTCTTTAAGGGGGTAGCCAAGCTAAGAGTGTTGCGAGTTGGTGAACCACAAGGAGTTCGGATCTACGTCAAGATTGATCTTCGAGCTAGCTATGATTGGGAGTTAGATCTTCACGTACCTAGGATATAGACGTATACAATGAGTTGTAAGAATGCTCAAGACTAAGATTAATTCTTAAAAATTAGTTTGGTTTTGATTTCTATTTAAACCCCTTTCCTTGAAATAAAAATTTCAAAAGATGTTGGAAAATAAATTAACAACCTTTTGATTCAAAAACTTTGAAAAACTTCTTCAAAAGTTGTTTTGAACTAAGTTCAAAAAGGGTTGAAGTTTATTTTTTTTCATTTTCAAGAGATGGTATTTGAAACTTAATTTCAACAGTATTTCACCAAAGAATAAGAGTTGATTTGAAAAGAGTATTAAAGTTTAAAAGATTCAAAAAGAGTTGCTAAAGACTATATTTGAGACATTTCAAAAGTTTTGATTTGAATTTTGAAAGACTCTTTTGCTCATTCAAAAGAAAACAATTTGATTTGAACTGCTTCACTCAAGGTTTTAGTTTAAAAACAGATATTCATAAAAAGTTTGAAAGTATCTTATTTCTAAAACTTCAAAAAGTTGGAAGTAAATTTGGATTTGAAAACCCACTTTGCTTTGAACTAAATTTCAAAAAGAGTAAAATGTATTCGGTTACTCTTCAAAGTGTTATTCTAAAACACTTTGAAAATGGTTCAAAAGTGTTTTAAAAATGGGTTGTTTGGAAAAGACCGATTGATAAAAAAACAATTTGAGTTGTCTTATTTCAAATTTTATTTGAAAGGTGTTCAAGATGCTTTCAAGATATTTTGCAAAAGTTTAAAAATTTTGGTTCAAAAGTTTGCAACAATTTGCATTTGGAAACGGAGCACTTTTGGCTTTGAATTAGAATTAAGTTTGAATCAAAATAAAATTTGAAAAGAAAAGGTTTGAGTTGATTTCAAAAGTGGATTTCTAAAAGAAGTCTTCCAAAATGGTTCAAAAGGGTTGAAAAATATTTGATTTGGTTTGATCTCCCAAAAGTCTTATTCTAAAAAGAACTTGAACATGTGTATTAAGTCTTTTGTTTGACTTCAAAAGAAAATGGGAATTGAAAACTTACTCTCTTCATTTCTAAAGTATTTTTGAAATTGATTTTGTTTGATTTCAGAAATCCCAAAAGAGTTCATTCAAAATGATTTGAAAATGAATTTCGAATGTTTCAATTGTTTTCTAAAATCTTGAAAATCCCTTATTTGAAACAGATTTCAAAAGAATCTGAGTTGATTTGTCTGCTCTTTATCTGAGATTTGATTATAAAGTCGAGTTTTCAAAAGAGTTTGAAAAATAGAGCTTAGTATGTTTTCCTAAGTTTCCAATGATTTGAAAATGGTTGGGTTTATTTCAAAACCTTAAAAACATTTATTCAAAAGAGTTTTAAAACATGGTTGAAATATCTTCTTGAGTTCTAAACATAAAACATATTTTAAAAACTATTTCAAAAAAAGTTGAAAAAGAAAATTTGTTTGGTTTTGATTTAAAGTCTTCCTTTTGAAAAGTAAAACATTTCAAAATGCATAAAAAAATGAACCATAGAATTCAAAGTTCTGATTCAAGCTAAGCAAGATCTTTTGGAAGCTTAACATATGGATAATAAGATTCACTAGAACGAATTAAGAGAAGCAACAAGATCGAACTTGGAATAAGATAGAACAAGAATCTGCAAGAGTAGCCACGTGATGAATTCTCATACAACACAAGGTGAGTATCAAGATGGTGTTGCTCAAGGAAGTGAAGAAGATCTCAAGTTAAAGTATACCTCTCTTCTTTGCTCTTCTTCTCCGAATCTCGAGGACGAGATTCATCTTAAGGGGTAGAATTGTAATAACCTAAAATTAGCTACTTTCTAAAAAGAGTAAAATGATTTCTGTTAATTGTTTTGTGCTCATAAAAACATAGGTAAAAGAAAAAATTTCTTTAAATTAAAATCCAACATAAGGGTAGCAACATGTTTGCGCATACATGCCGTTGCATTGGTACTTTTGTGATGAGTGGTTTGGAAAATAAATTTAAATCTCAATCTTCAAAATATTATTTTCAAGTAGTAGTTTAAAAAGATTTTGAAAACTTGCAAAAACAAAAGTTAGATAATATGTTTTGTTTTCAAAATCCAAAGGCTTGGAAAAGGTTTTAAGACGCGTTAGAACGATGCATCTCTTTAGGGAATATTTTCGATCTTTTTCGGGATTAAATTCTTATTTCTTGGAGTCGTCTTTTTTCCTCGATCAATCCAAAGTCTTTTTCGGGAGCTAAAACTACTTTGATTGTGTTCCTTATCCTTCCATCTTTCCCTAGGAATTTTTATGAATTTTTTTGGAGCCTAAATAGTAATTCTAGATTTTCTAGAATTATTTTTAATTCGAAAATCAATGATTCCCAAAATATCTCAAATTTCTAAAATCTCCCAACTCTAGACCTATATATATGCCGGCGTAGTCCTCGACTCATTGGTTCTAGAAATCTGATCGGATTTTCGAGCCGCCACTCGTAGCCTGCAGATCGGACGTCGAAGTTCGGGAAAAGTTAGGTTTCAAGCGAACTTCCAAAGCCACCGCCGCGCGTTCGGCGTCAACCACCACCACCACCACCACAAGGTAGATCTCATCGTTCTCTACACCGTAGTGTATCCCTTTTATCGAATCCATCACCGTTTGATCATTTACCGTTCGTTTTTCTTTCTCCGACGAGGTATGCGGCAAACTTCACCTTGGACAGATCTTCTTGCTTCGTGTTCGGCTAACTCAAGGCATGCTGTGCCAGTCCCCACACCCTCCTCTCCGGCCTCCACCAGCGCACGCCACCACCTGGCCCACGGCGCCGCCCTCCCGGGCCCACCCTCAAGCCCTCTGCATTGTTGCTCTCTGAAGAGGTCGCCGTCATTCTTCTTGGCTGGGCTCTTCCGGTGGGCTGCTGTCGGTTCTACCTCAGAGGCCACGTGCTCACCCCACGGGCAAGTGAGGACTCACCGCCAAGCCCTCCCTCCCCGTGCGCTCCTCCCCCTGCTGAAAAGTCTTGGCTGCACCACAAATTGGCCGCCAGAGGCCCTCCATATTTTGCGAAATTCCTCCATTGCATGCTACCATCCGACTGAGCACAAGGTACAAGATGAAATTAATTTCGTTTTTGCCACTAGTTTGTAATCTCCATAGTTTATCCGTTTTAATTCGGTTTGAAGTGGTTCAAATTGTGTTAGATTCGTGTTGCCGAGATCTACGCGGTAGAGTTATTAGTTTATGTCACATGTTTATGAATTTATTTTATTAAAATATTAATTGTATTTATAATTAATTAATCGTTGTTTAATTAAAATCGATTTAGGTTTTTGATTTCGATTCGATTGCATCGCAACGTGTGATACGTGTTCATGACGATGTGTTCCATGTTACCTTATTACCCTTTTGTTATTAAATATTAATTTGATTAACATTTATTTAATAGTCTTTCTAACTAAAATCAATCTAGATTTTAATTCCGCTCTCCATCCGCGTTTGTTTCGTAACGTTGTATGCTATGCGTTAACGATGCTATGCATCATGTCCATGTTTATGGTTTTCAACATAAATCTTAATTGGTTAATATTATTGCTCACATCGTTTTTCGTACTAAAAGCAAATTAGGTTTTTTTTATATATTGAGCCGTTCCCGTCACGTTACTTTTGTTTCGACATGTTCTACGCAATGGCGTTAGTGGTTCTCATGTTACTCAAATGTGTTTTGGCAGTTAAAAAGTTAATTGTATTAATACTATCACTTGCATTGTTTTCGGAATATAAAGTCAATATAGGTTTTATACTACGCTCTTTCTTAAGCAATGAATCAAGTTGATTAATGAAAATATTTACATGTGTTTCTACAGTTAAAATAAGTTAAATGGATAGATTTTATTTTCCGTTGCACTGAAAATCCTTCGATGGTCGCTTCTTCGTTGAATCGCATATAGCGTGTGTTTTGTGTTTGTGTTTTCATAGCGATACGCCATTTTGCTTATTTTATTGGTTGGTGTACTGTTCTCATATATTCTTGTTTGTTGTAACACCCTAAAAATTGTCTCTTTTAAAGTAGAGTTAAAATGATTTATTCATGAATTTTGTGCACATGAAATATAGGAAAATAAAATTTTTCATTAGTTTAAAATACATTATAAGGTAGCAATATGTTGATGCATACATGCTATTGCATTTAATTTTATTGGTCGAGTGGTTTTAGTTGAAAAGTCAAAATGGTTAAAATGCTCTTGAAGTGAAATTAAAAATGGCTTTGAAATAAAAGAAAGGAAAGAAAAGAAAATTAGGAAATAAAAGAATTTAAAAAAAGTTGTATAAATTATTTTTAAAAACTTACTAAAATTTGCTCACTTTTATTGGAATTGAAAAGTATATTCAAAACTCTATTTGAATTTGCATTTGGTATTACATTTGAATTTGGATTTGAAAACTAAAAATAGAAAAGGATTTTTATTTGAAAATCTTCTTTTCTTCACTGTTTAGCCCAGCCTGCTCCACCTGGCCCACTGCTGGCGGCCCAGTCCAGTGCATCTCCCCCTTCGGCCCGCTCTTCCCCCTCCCACGCTCGGCCCAGCCGCCCCTCCCTTCCCCTCCTTCCCGTTTTCCCGGCCTCGGCCCGCTGCTCGGTGGCCCAGTTCCTTCCCCCTTCCCGCGTTGGCCTACTCGGCAGCCCGCTTCGCTCGGCCTGCCTCGCGCCTGCCGCTCCACACCAGCCCAGTCCCGTGCGCCTCCTTCCGCCCTCTCTCTCCGCAGACTTGCTAGCCAGCACCAGTGGACTGCGCTCTGCTTCGCCTTTCGCCGCCAGACGCGCCGTCCGTTCTCCCTTCACTCACTGCGCGGGTGGGCCACCTGTCAGCGCCCTTGTTTCCCTTTCCTTTCTTCTTCCCCGTGTTTCCTTTCTTCCTCGGCGCTTTCCTTCTCCAGTCGCCGGCCATGCGCGGAAAGCCATCGCCTGCATACGGAAGGTGACCCAACCCGCTTGCTCCCCTTCTTTTTTCCCCTCACCATCTGGCCTATAAAGCCCCGCGACCCCTTCTTCCTCCCCCATCCTCCTCTCTTTTCTCTGACCGCCGCCGAAGCTCGCCACTGTCGCCCATAGCCCCGCTGCTCCGGCGCCCTAAACTCGACGCCGACGTGACCTCGAGCTCCGCCACGACCCAACGCGCCCGTATGTACCATCGATTTCGCTTTTTGGTCTTGATTCGCCCAGGTTCCATCTCACCCGCATCCTCCTCTCTCTCCAGACGTTGCCGCCGCCGTCGACGACCCGCTTCGGAGCTCTCTAGGACGCTACGCTCCCCTCCAGACGCATCACGGTGAGCCCCTCGTCCTTCCTCTGCGCTCAGTTCGTCAATTTGTGCGCTAGAACGCCGTAACCGCGAGCTCCAAACCCCGGCCATGGCGCCACCATGGGGAACGCCACCCCGACGAGCTCCCCGTTCCCATTTTGGTAACCTAGCGACTTCGCAAGCGCTTGTAGATCATTCCAACGTATTTGTATTGTCTCGGGATGGCCGGAGTCGCCGGAACCGCGGACACCGGTGAGCTGGCCGCCGTCGCCCATGGCTGACCGCCGCGCCGACACTGTAGCCGCCGGCCGGTTATTCCTTTCACCCCCACGACCAATCACCGCCGTCGGATCTGTTCTGGAGGGCCGAGATTGCGTACCCCTTCGGGGTTTATAAACGGTCTACCAGTTGGACCATGGACCCGGTCCACCCCACCATATCAGCGTGTCCACCGCCTCGTGGTGCACCGAGCCAATCACATGCGTCCGCGTGGTGCCCAGTCAGCAGCCACGGGTCAACTCACGGTCAGCCACGCACGTTTTTCAGTAAAGCCCCTCAGATTTCAGTGAATCAACCCGCAGTCCGTTGCAGTTCAAAAGAATTACAAATCCGCCCTGATTTTAATCGTTTAGGGCCCTGTAGTTTCTAGAAATAGTGCGCGCCATCCAATTAGCATTTAAAATTCATAATTAATTAGTTTAAATTCAAATTTGAGTTCAAATATTTACAGGAATGCCACTAAACCTTATTTCATGCGTAACTTTTGCATTTTAAGTCCGATTTGACCCGTTCGAATTGCGTTAGGACCGTATTTACGTTTTCTACATGTTTATACAACTGTTAGGCATGTTTTCAACACTTGAAATTCATGGGTAGATTTAATCTATTAATTAACTAAAGCAAAACTTGTTTAAATCATAACTCATTCATTCTAACTCCGAAATAGTCCGTTCAAGTTGCGTTTGTTTCGTAACATCGAGATCTATGTATTAGTAATGATGTTTACTATATTACTATTTCATAAAAATCATAGTTTAAATCATATCTTGATTAAAGATTATACAATTGAGTTTTATACATAAAATATGATCTGTTTTACTTTTGTTTTATAATTTAAATCTAAAATTGACTTAATTCAATCCATATTGTTTATAAAATATCTTTTGTATATGAATTCATATAGTTAACATAAACGAAGCCTATAGTTTATTTTTCCACGTATTAAGCAAATCTTTCGGTAGATGTATCTTTTTTTCACCGTAGCTTCGATTAAGCGTGCTTCGCATGATTGTGTGTTCGTAGTGATACGTAGAATCATATATTAATCTCTTTTACTTATTTTTCTATGATTGGTGTACTGTTACGATATAGATACAAATCGTGTATGCTATGCATGTATGTGTATGGATGTTTGTGTGGTGTTCTACGAATTACGTCCAGTCGGTGAGATATACGTGGTGATCCAGAAGAAGAAGGACATCAAAGAATAAAGCTTACCGAAGGATCGGTGTGTAAGGCAAGTATAGCATGGGATTATCCTTGTTACCTATTCACACTTAAACACATAATTCATATTGCATGTGTCTACCTTGTTGCCAAATAGGATATCCTAGATATTTGATATCTTGCACCTTGAAAACCTTTGGGATATTGCATTGGATAGTTTTTGCTAGTGCTTAATCAAAACCATGATCTTGTAACTTGACTAATGATATATGCAATAAACATTAAAACATGACTTTTTAGTAACATGGACACAGGGGCTGAAGTGTTTATATGCTTGATTCCTCTCCCTAAGGACTTATCTGTAGCGATCATCCGGGACTTCTGATGCATTTGTGAGGGCCATATGGCTCTGGCTTTAGCTCAAGTATGAGGATCTTTTCTAGCTTGTTAGTGGTTACCTTTGGTATGGGGTATGTTTCGCTTCTTTGCTAGGAAGTGTGTACCGTGTCTGCGATGCCCACGCTTGCCACTCCTAGAGATGGGCCACACATCGCTGGCGGCCCTAACTTGTTAGACGAATTCTTTGAAAGGCTTTATAGTGAACCCCGCCAACCTTCCTTGGAAGTGGGTCAAGAGAATAGCTACCTCGGCGAAAGGGTAAATCACAACTCACAAAGTGAACGTGTACAAACTCAGAGAGTATAAAAGCATTATAACAAACCGTGCTCACGGATACGAGCGGCCTTGGACCCTTATGGAATAGAGATGATCACTAATGGATAATGATGATGCTAATGATCAATGTTTATGCTATACATTATCATGTTTACCTGATCATGTGTTTATGGGAATGATAAATCCTTTGCTACTCAATTGCTTAAAAAGATGATCTATTAAAGCTAATCGCAGTAAACCAGTGTCAGCCCTTTTGAGCCTCATGAACCCTATGATATAATTGTTAAGTACGACATGTACTTACGCTTGCTTTATTTTTCTATACATTGGATAAAAATCCCGGATGGGTACCAGATTGCTGGTTTGGAGGAGTTAGGCTTGTGGTCAACCAGTCAGTCGTCCCTGTGGATTTGGAGTCTTCACCAGAAGATCGGAGTCAACTTTTCGCTGTCTTTACTCTGAGGTTATTTTCCTTTTTACTAATACGTTATGTAATAAGTATTGTCTCTTGATATTATCCTTATTTGTGGCTATATGTGAGATTTGACTTCCTAGGCTCACATATAGTGTGTATCTGGTTTTGTCTATAAAACCGGGTGCTACATTTGTATGCCATGTATGGATGTATGTGTGGTGATATATGGTTCAGTCAATCGATGTGGTTTACGTGGTGATTAAGAAGCTGTTCTCTGAAGATTAGAAGCTGAGAATTGGAAGTAGAATATTGAAAGTTGAATACTAAAGGCTTTTGAGCGTATTGCTTTGGGGGAAAAGCAAGTTCAGGCAAGTATAATACGGGGCTCCCTGTTACCTATTCACTTTAATGCAAACTCAATTCATGTGCATATGTTAATGAACCGCCTGAAGTCTATTTACCTTGATATTGATTATACTGTCCTTGATTTACCTATGGGTTTTGCATGTGGGTAGTATACTCAGTTTACTCCAACTAATATTGACTAAAGAATACAATTAAAGATATATGCAACATGGTATTAAAAGATGCTTTTTAGCAACATGGACAGAAGTGGGCTAGAGCATTGAGTCTTTTTTGGGTGCTCTAGTCTGCCCTCCGTAAGGACTGAATCTTAAAGTGGCAATCCAGGACTTACCGTACAGCCACGAGAACTACATGGCTCTAGTCTTAGCCTAGTATCTTGATCTATTTTAGTTCATCAGCAGCTTACTGAAAGGGCAAGAGGGGGGCACTAGTTGGTATGTTTCTTTTCCTGCCAGGGTGTGTACTATGCCACGACCATAAGTGCCACTCCTAGAGGGGGGCTACATATGGCCAGATGGCTAAAACCTTAGCAGCTGCTACTTATTAGAACGACTGGTGAAAAGCTTCGTAGTGATCCCTGCCGACTTATCTTGGAAGTGAGTCAAGAGGCTGATCACCTTGGGCAAAGGGCAATCACGGCTCATGGTGAAAGTGTACAAACTCTGCAGAGTATAAAACTGATATATCAGCTGTGCTCATGGACACAAGCGGCCTAGATCCTTTTCGAGATAGGTGGTTCTATGGATGGTTTGGGATATGATCAACCTTGTTGTTAAATATACTTCGACCTTGGGAGCTTAAGTATAACCTAGCGACACAGGTTTAACAAATAAAATATGACCAACTAAAGTGCTTACCGCAGTTCAGCCGTGTCTAGCCCTTTGAGCCTTGCATCCCCTCATGTTATACCTGTTGAGTATGGTGCGCTCACACTTGCTTTACAATCAACAAAAATCCTGGATGGGTACTAGATGTTGGATCAAGTGAAGAGTTTCTTGTGGAGTCCATGAGTACCAGGCGAGCGCTCCCCCAGTCAACCGTCCCAATGGAGTATGGAGTCCCAAAGAGAAGATTAAGAATAGTTTTCGCTATGCTTCTGTAATAGTTGTAAGTCCTGTTGTAATTATATTCGATATGTAATAAAGCATTGTTCTTGATATTCTCCATATTTGTCGCTATATGTGTCGTGTGGACATCCTAGGCACACATATAGTTAGCGCTTGGTATTCTTCGGAAAACCGAGTGCGACAATTCTCGGCCAAGTACACTCCATAATCAAATGGCCTTGTTAAGAAGAAGAATAGAACACTCATTGATATGACAAGATCTATGCTTAGTGAGTACAATGTGAGTCAATCTTTTTGGGCTGAAGCTATCAACATAGCTTGCTATTGTAGCTACCACCTCTATTGTCACCCATTAAAAGAGAAGACACTATATGAGCTCTTGAATGGTAGAAAGCCCAACATTACATATTTTCGGGTCTTTAGTTGCAAATGCTATATCTTGAAGAAAGACACTAGATTGGGCAAGTTTGACAAGAAGTGTGATGAATGATTCTTACTTGGATACTCCACTACAAGCAAAGCATATAGAGTTTAGAATTTGGCAAGTGGTACTCTTGAAGAAGTTCATGTTGTCGATTTTGATGAAACCAAGAGTTCACAAGAAGAGAATGAGAACTTAGAAGATGTTAGAGGCATTCAACTTTCAAATGCCATGAAGAACATGGATGTTGGTGAATTGAGGCCTAGGCAAGTGAATAATGACGAAGATGATCAAGTGCAAGTGCTCTCTAACTCAAATGTGCAAGATGATACAAATCAAACTAGTACAAATGGCTCTCATGATAATGAACAAGATCAAGTGGCTAGTTCATCATCTCAATCTAATGATCAAGCAAGTGCAAGCAATGAAGTTCCAATACTTCAACCAACCAATATTGCAAGGGATCATCCATTGGATACTATAATTAGAGATATTTCTAGAGGTGTACAAACGAGATCAAGATTGACTTTATTTTGTGAGCATTTCTCATTTGTGTCATCCATTGAACCAAACAAGATAGATGAAGCATTGAAGGATGTTGATTGGGTGAATGCTATGCATGAAGAATTGAATAACTTCACAAGAAATCAAGTATGAAAATTAGTAGAGAGACCAAAGGGACACAATGTGATTGAAACCAAATGGGTTTTTAGAAACAAGCAAGATCAAGATGGGATAATAGTAAGGAACAAAGCAAGATTGATAGCACAAGGATATATATAAGTTGAAGGTCTTGACTCTGAAGAAACATATGCCCCGGTTGCTAGATTGGAAGCAATTAGAATCTTGTTAGCCTATGCTTGTGCCCACAACATCAAGCTCTATCAAATGGATGTCAAGAGTGCATTTCGCAATGGTTATATCAATGAAGAAGTATATCTTTGAGCAACCTCCTAGTTTTGAAGATGACAAAAAAGCCCAACCATGTGTACAAGTTGAAGAAGGCTTTGTATGGCTTGAAGCAAGCACCTAGAGCATGGTATGGGAGATTGAGGGACTTCCTACTCTCTAAAGGGTTCATGATGGGCAAGGTTGACACCACTCTTTTCACCAAAAAGATTGGCAAAGACTTATTTGTGCTGTAAATCTATGTTAATGATATCATATTTGGATCAACCAATCAAGATTTTTGTGAAGAGTTTGGAAAGATGATGGCTAATGAGTTTAAAATGTCCATGATTGTAGAGTTAAGTTACTTTCTTGGTCTTCAAATCAAGCAATTGAAGAATGGTACATTTGTGAGTCGACGACCCTTTGTAACACCTCTGGTGTTATGAGCTTGCTTAGCACCTAGGTTAATGCCTAAGAGAAATTAGCAAAACAAGTTTTCAGGTTTAAAAGTTTAAAAAACACATATGGGATGACGAGTGAGGCTTAGGTGGCTCACTTTGATGGACTAAACTAAATATATGAGTTAATTCACTTAGTGCGTAAAAGTATTAAAAATGTCCGATACTTGATTCTAGCAAGTAAATGGCGAATGGCTTGTTTATTTGATTAAGCATGAGAAACAATTTTATAAACAAAATTTGTTGAAAGTAAAATTTGCTAAATAATAAAACCTTAGGGCTTTAGTTATGCTTATAAATGCATAAAGTTGTTTTAGAAAATGAAATTTTGGAAATTAAAATAATATAAAATAAAAAATCATATCATCAAGTAAGATATGAACATCGTGAATATGTTGCTATGCTTGTTCGAGTGCCAATGTGATGTTTGTTAGTTTTAAAATAATAACGAAAGTGCCGCTGGCCACTCATCTCACCTACCCTCGCGGTACAGACGCGCAAGACGTTATGAGATAGGACCGAGCTTGCTTTGGCCTTTGCTGGCTGCTTGCTCTCCTCCCTCTGCTTGACCTTGCCTTGTCTGGCCACTCAGTTTACTCCAACTAATATTGACTAAAGAATACAATTAAAGATATATGCAACATGGTATTAAAAGATGCTTTTAGCAACATGGACAGAAGTGGGCTAGAGCATTGAGTCTTTTTTGGGTGCTCTAGTCGCCTCCGTAAGGACTGAATCTTAAAGTGGCAATCCAGGACTTACCCATGTGACCCACGAGAACTACATGGCTCTAGTCTTAGCCTAGTATCTTGATCTGTTTTAGTTCGTCAGCAGCTTACTGAAAGGGCAAGAGGGGGGCACTAGTTGGTATGTTTCTTTTCCTGCCAGGGTGTGTACTATGCCACGACCATAAGTGCCACTCCTAGAGGGGGGCTACATATGGCCAGATGGCTAAAACCTTAGCAGCTGCTACTTATTAGAACGACTGGTGAAAAGCTTCGTAGTGATCCCTGCCGACTTATCTTGGAAGTGAGTCAAGAGGCTGATCACCTTGGGCAAAGGGCAATCACGGCTCATGGTGAAAGTGTACAAACTCTGCAGAGTATAAAACTGATATATCAGCTGTGCTCATGGACACAAGCGGCCTAGATCCTTTTCGAGATAGGTGGTTCTATGGATGGTTTGGGATATGATCAACCTTGTTGTTAAATATACTTCGACCTTGGGAGCTTAAGTATAACCTAGCGACACAGGTTTAACAAATAAAATATGACCAACTAAAGTGCTTACCGCAGTTCAGCCGTGTCTAGCCCTTTGAGCCTTGCATCCCCTCATGTTATACCTGTTGAGTATGGTGCGCTCACACTTGCTTTACAATCAACAAAAATCCTGGATGGGTACTAGATGTTGGATCAAGTGAAGAGTTTCTTGTGGAGTCCATGAGTACCAGGCGAGCGCTCCCCCAGTCAACCGTCCCAATGGAGTATGGAGTCCCAAAGAGAAGATTAAGAATAGTTTTCGCTATGCTTCTGTAATAGTTGTAAGTCCTGTTGTAATTATATTCGATATGTAATAAAGCATTGTTCTTGATATTCTCCATATTTGTCGCTATATGTGTCGTGTGGACATCCTAGGCACACATATAGTTAGCGCTTGGTATTCTTCGGAAAACCGAGTGCGACAATTCTCGGCCAAGTACACTCCATAATCAAATGGCCTTGTTAAGAAGAAGAATAGAACACTCATTGATATGACAAGATCTATGCTTAGTGAGTACAATGTGAGTCAATCTTTTTGGGCTGAAGCTATCAACATAGCTTGCTATTGTAGCTACCACCTCTATTGTCACCCATTAAAAGAGAAGACACTATATGAGCTCTTGAATGGTAGAAAGCCCAACATTACATATTTTCGGGTCTTTAGTTGCAAATGCTATATCTTGAAGAAAGACACTAGATTGGGCAAGTTTGACAAGAAGTGTGATGAATGATTCTTACTTGGATACTCCACTACAAGCAAAGCATATAGAGTTTAGAATTTGGCAAGTGGTACTCTTGAAGAAGTTCATGTTGTCGATTTTGATGAAACCAAGAGTTCACAAGAAGAGAATGAGAACTTAGAAGATGTTAGAGGCATTCAACTTTCAAATGCCATGAAGAACATGGATGTTGGTGAATTGAGGCCTAGGCAAGTGAATAATGACGAAGATGATCAAGTGCAAGTGCTCTCTAACTCAAATGTGCAAGATGATACAAATCAAACTAGTACAAATGGCTCTCATGATAATGAACAAGATCAAGTGGCTAGTTCATCATCTCAATCTAATGATCAAGCAAGTGCAAGCAATGAAGTTCCAATACTTCAACCAACCAATATTGCAAGGATCATCCATTGGATACTATAATTAGAGATATTTCTAGAGGTGTACAAACGAGATCAAGATTGACTTTATTTTGTGAGCATTTCTCATTTGTGTCATCCATTGAACCAAACAAGATAGATGAAGCATTGAAGGATGTTGATTGGGTGAATGCTATGCATGAAGAATTGAATAACTTCACAAGAAATCAAGTATGAAAATTAGTAGAGAGACCAAAGGGACACAATGTGATTGAAACCAAATGGGTTTTTAGAAACAAGCAAGATCAAGATGGGATAATAGTAAGGAACAAAGCAAGATTGATAGCACAAGGATATATATAAGTTGAAGGTCTTGACTCTGAAGAAACATATGCCCCGGTTGCTAGATTGGAAGCAATTAGAATCTTGTTAGCCTATGCTTGTGCCCACAACATCAAGCTCTATCAAATGGATGTCAAGAGTGCATTTCGCAATGGTTATATCAATGAAGAAGTATATTTGAGCAACCTCCTAGTTTTGAAGATGACAAAAAGCCCAACCATGTGTACAAGTTGAAGAAGGCTTTGTATGGCTTTGAAGCAAGCACCTAGAGCATGGTATGGGAGATTGAGGGACTTCCTACTCTCTAAAGGGTTCATGATGGGCAAGGTTGACACCACTCTTTTCACCAAAAAGATTGGCAAAGACTTATTTGTGCTGTAAATCTATGTTAATGATATCATATTTGGATCAACCAATCAAGATTTTTGTGAAGAGTTTGGAAAGATGATGGCTAATGAGTTTAAAATGTCCATGATTGTAGAGTTAAGTTACTTTCTTGGTCTTCAAATCAAGCAATTGAAGAATGGTACATTTGTGAGTCGACGGCCACTGTAACACCTCTGGTGTTATGAGCTTGCTTAGCACCTAGGTTAATGCCTAAGAGAAATTAGCAAAACAAGTTTTTCAGGTTTAAAAGTTTAAAACACATATGGGATGACGAGTGAGGCTTAGGTGGCTCACTTTGATGGACTAAACTAAATATATGAGTTAATTCACTTAGTGCGTAAAAGTATTAAAAATGTCCGATACTTGATTCTAGCAAGTAAATGGCGTAATGGCTTGTTTATTTGATTAAGCATGAGAAACAATTTTATAAACAAAATTTGTTGAAAGTAAAATTTGCTAAATAATAAAACCTTAGGGCTTTAGTTATGCTTATAAATGCATAAAGTTGTTTTAGAAAATGAAATTTTGGAAATTAAAATAATATAAAATAAAAAATCATATCATCAAGAAGATATGAACATCGTGAATATGTTGCTATGCTTGTTCGAGTGCCAATGTGATGTTTGTTAGTTTTAAAATAATAACGAAAGTGCCGCTGGCCACTCATCTCACCTACCTCGTCGGTACGACGCGCACGTTATGAGATAGGACCGAGCTTGCTGGCCTTGCTGGCTGCTTGCTCTCCCTCCCTCTGCTGACCTTGCCATGTACTGCTCTCGCTCTCTCCCTCGTCTGCTCTGTTGGGTGTGCAGCTTTCTTTGGGACGAGTCTTGATGGCGCCATGTGCGCATGCTCCCTCGTGTCCTTGCATCCGCTGTCTTAGTGGCCTTGGTCATCTAGTGGAGAAGAGCTTTTGTTAATGCAGCGGAGCCCTCATCTTGAACAGGTCCATGACGTAGGGGCATCAAAAAGGGAGCACATGGCTCTACTCCTAACCACACCTTTGCCGGTGTGCACGTATAGGCATGCCTTTGCCGGTCACGCTGCGTCGTCCTGTCCTACCTCCTCGTCGTGCTTGAAGTGGATGGCGAGCTCGCACAAGTCTCCTCGCTTTTCCTCTTACGCCGTTCGGTCTGCCTCTACTTGCCCCTATCTCTGCTTGCTCTACCGAGTCGAGCACCCACCATGGCTACGCCCGCCATCGTTGGCCCTCCCTCGTGCGAGTGCGCACGAACCCCCCATGGCCCTGTAGCACCTTCCCTTCCACGCTCCTTCCCCAACCACGCCATGCGCTCTAGGCTCGTGCTCGCCATGTGCCGAGCTCCGCACCGCCTCACTGCCCGGCTGTCACGTGAGCTCCAGCCATTGTGCAGCTGCCGCGTGTGCCTGCCATTGCCCTAGGAAGCACCTTCCCAGCCATGCCTTTCCCCGCCAGCTAGCCCCGACTGGCTATAAAAGCCGCAGTCGAGCAGAGCACCCGTCCACCATAGCCACCCTTGTGCTCTCCCTTCCTTCTCCAAATTGGACACGCTCAACTCATCCCCCTCCAATTGCTCGCACCCATGACTGCGCTAGGTCCTTAGCTAGCCTTCGGACGAAGCCTCGATGATATACGTCCACTGGTGCAACCGTGTGTGGCCTCGCCATCATCACGGTTGCCATCGGCGCCGAAGCTTGGCTCCACCGTGGGCATGCTCTCCTCGTCCATCTCCTCCTTGTTTTTACCTTGTCTCGGAGCTACCTTGTTACCTTGCCACTTCTGCTACAATAGGCTCTCTGACGGAGCTTCGTACCGTCGGGAACGATGGCGCTGTTCTGGTTCACCGCCACCACCACGCCGGCGCACGCGGGCTGCTCTCCTCATAGCGTATCCGACTGAACCAACGCCTCAAGCAGTACCTAGGTGAGACCCTATTGCTTCCCCACCCCTCGGATCAATCTGTACCATGCTATCTCGATGGAGCGCGTGCGCCACCGTCAGTGAACCGCGCCAACGTGGGCAGTCGTGCCCTGCCCACCATCGGGTGCCCTGGCCCCCCAGGTCGCTCTCCATGGCCACGTTGTCTCCACGCGGGGGCCCACGTGCCTCGTTGCTCGCCCCGCGCCGCCGGTGAGCCCTCTCGGCCGGCCAAGACCTGCTGCGATACTCTGCTCTAGATTCTCAGGGACTTGCAAAAACATGAATTTGACTTGTCTAGGGAGTAAAATGCGAATAGTATGACTCACAGGAATAGTGGCCTCAATGGTTTTGCAATTATGGGATAAAACGAGGACTCTTTAGAAAGTTTGTCGTGGCCGCTGCGGATCCCTCCTGGGCCGGCCTGCTCCCGCGTGTGGGCTGGCTGCTCACCCGCTCCTAGGTTGCGGGTGCGCACTGTGCGCTTAGGCCGCGCTCACTGCGCCGTGGGCCAAGGCCTATGGCTGCGCGCGCGCCCCGCCCCCGCCTAGGCTGCCCTACCGCTGGATCAGGCCGAGCTGGGCCGCTTCGGGCCCATGGATCCTTTTTCTTTTTTGGTGTTTTGTTAATTTCAGTAATCAACTGAATGCTTGGAAATTGATAATAAAATATAGAAAAATCACAAAAATGCCAAACCAATTTTGTTAGGCTCCTAAAATCATGATCTATCTATTAGCGTATTTAGTTCATCTAGTTTTAAAATGTTTCCAGGGTTGCTCTAATTATTTTAAATGTTTGATATTGTTAAAATGGGAACTTGTGGGAATTTTTGTAAGAAAATGGTGATAGTGTTGGCTCTAAAAATTTAATAGTAAATTACTAATATTATTAGCTGCTCACTATAATTTTTGTAGCACAATAATAATTAGTTTACTACAGTAGATAATGATGCCCTATTTCGAATAGATATTAAATCGATAGAATGGAATGAAGAAACACCTTGGAAGTGGAAAACTAAAACACTTGTTGGGAAATGACATCTTTCTTGACGATGTTGATACGTAGATTAGTACTTTAGTCATTAGAGTTAGCTTGTTAGTTTGTAGTATGTGCTCTGTTTTAAGAGTTGTTGTTGCCTTGTTAATTAACTGTTGCATCATCTCTGCATCGCATTGCATACAATAATAGGGACGATGATGGGTCGTGGAGTCAACTGGAGTAGCTGAAAAGGTGGTGCCAGGGATCATGTCACGGAGATGGAATGCTAACTTTTGGTTATATTTTACCTAGGCACGCCCCGGTGCATAACCCCTACTTTTCTACACTTCAATTTATGTTTGTGCATTAAGTTTTAAGGAGTTGAATGAAACCCACTTGCATATGTATATCCTTATCCTATGAGCCTTTCTAGTATGACAAGATCGTGTAGATTGCTGTGCTATAGGACTTCGGTAGAAGTCGAGTGATTGCCTGTCACTCGCAAGAGATAGGAAATATATTATTGTTGTTACTATATTATTATCACTTGGAATATATAAATGGTGAAAAGAAAAATGGAGACTGGGCAGGGATATGGTTTGGGTAATGGTGGGTGTAATGGGTTGTGTCCTGCGGCCAATGGGGCATAGCTTGGTTACACTATTTTCCCTATTTATGTCGGTTAAGGACCGGCCATTGCATTGGACTCTAGGCAAGTTACAGACTTATTATCCCGAGCGCATACTTGTGTATGGGCACAGGGAAGACTTGTTACTCTCTTGTCATGGGTTCCGGCTCTTTCTGGACCGACTTTTAGGGTGATTTTTGGGTGGAGGTCCTAGCACCGCACTGAGTCTGGGACTCAGGGGTGAAGGCTTGGAGTCCAAGTTTGGACGGGGACCTGGACCCCGTGACAGGAGGGTAGTGGGTTGGTCCGGCTTATGCCTGGGGTACAAGCAGGGCGTGTGTTTTGGGGTACCCAGCTGGGCACATTGATTCATGAATCACCGCCATGTCGGTACGACTTGTCTACAATCTAGCACCATAGTAAGAACTGGAAGATGAAAGATGGTAAAAGGAAATCTGATTGCTTACCACATGCTTGAAAGTAGCACATGTGCTTACATAGAATGATTAGTTAATGAACTAATGATGACTGCTAATAAAATTGAATATAAGGACGCACGCTTAGTAATGCTTCCTGCAGATGCAATAAACCCACAAGCCAGATAGCCTTGCATATCCTTGGAGTCTTTTTCTTTTCTCCTATCGGGTAAGTCTTGTTGAGTACAATTGAGTACTCAGGGTTTTATTTCCCCCTATTGCAGGTGACAGGTGGATGCTAGAGCTGACCTTTGTGTGCGGATTCCTTCTGGTGGGCTCAGAGAGGATTTCTTTACGCTGCGATCATAGTCTTTATTTATAACCCTCACAAAATATTTTTATAAATAGAAGTTTTATAATCTGTTGTCATGAATAGATATTTATTTCCGCTGTAATTCTGATCACATGTTTATATTCCGCTGTTAACTTAAATTGTTCATAACTCTGATAATATGTTCATATTTCGCTATTATAAATAATAAATATTATACTCTGATGTTACATGGAAAGTGATGTAAGAAATGACTAAAATGTTGTAAGCTTTATTCTCTCATTTGTGATCCTGATGGAAAAATGTGGATTTTTGAGTTCAACCCTAGGGTGTGCTCGACGGAACCGTGTAATTTAGTGCCCACCCTTGAGTACTTAGTTTTTAATGGAAGACGAGTACTCCTGGGAGGCATTAGATTAGGCGGTTCTACCACAGCCATGATGTCTACAAGACCCCAAGCACTAACTTGGCCGTGGCCACCAACGAGCTCGCTCAGCTTGAACAAACGCCAGAGGTCGCTGCAATGCTTAAAGCTGCGCACTGCCAGGTCAACGAGATCCGCTAGGATCAGGGACCTTCCTACTCGACAAGCTCGAATCACCGATCTATCGTGCCAAGATCCAATCGCCGCCCCAGCAGAAGCCGTTTCGCCAACCAGCATTGTGATGATAGGCAACCCCTTTAGGGGGGCGCTAGGGGGAACCATATCAACAACCCTCGCCAACACAACCAAGAAGTCAATCAAGATGTTCGAGAACACATCAACAACCTCCGGGATGCACGACGTCATATCGATGGGTGCCGTTTCTCTCGGCATGAGGAGGAAGTACGCCGACGTCAAGAATACGAGCAAGAATTCGGTAATTCAGATGTAGCCCTCCAACCACTTAACGTCGGCAATGCTCCCGATCCCAACGGTGATGATCCCAAAGGCCCCCGAGCATTCACGAGAGCACTCCGAACACTCCAGTGGCCCCGTGGTTTCAAAATCACCGAGGTCGAACCCTACGAGGGGCGGATGAATCCTACACAGTGGCTACAAGCTTATGCCACCGTTGTGGGTGCCGCTAGGGGAGATACTAGTGTCATGGTGAACTACCTTCCCATCATGCTCATGCCGAACGCAATGTACTGGCTCATGAGCCTCGCCCCAGATTCAATCGAATCTTGGGAACAATTGAAGAAGGTCTTCACCGACAATTACATGGCTACGTGTACTCGGCCGGGCACCAAGCACGATTTGAATCGCATTTATCAGAAACCGTCCGTGCTTCTCTGTAGCTATATCAGACATTTTTTTGAGATGAGGAATTATATTCCCAACATCATGAAAGTAGAAGTCATCACCGCCTTTGTTTGAGGACTCCATCACCGCGACCTTTCCTTCAAATTGAATTGTAAGCCGCCAAAGGGGATTGGTGAGATGATTACGACCGTCGATCAATACACCGATGCTGAAGAGGCCGAAGTTCACTTCAACGAGGATATGGGCACTCACCGCTCCACTCGTCGTAGTGACGATCGCCCCGACAAACGATGCGGCAGTGACCGCCGCTACGACGACCATGGTCACCATTAGGACAGCGGCTGTGATTGGCCAGAAGGATCTAAAGCTGGTCAGTATCGCCGCCGCTGACTAGACAACATCCTCGCCACCATTAATGAACCTCACGCCCAACGTAACTACGATGAGCAATACAAAAAAAATCCTCGAGGGCCCATGCCCCGTCCACAAGAATAGCAAGCATAAGATGAAAGACTGCCTTGGCTTAGCTAAGGAGTTCTAGGCCAAAAAGAAGGACGACAACAACGACGATGGAGCCAGAGGTAGCCGACCACCCGGGGACAACAGTAACGCCTTCTAGGATCATGACAAAGTGGTCACCACTATCTTTGGGGGCCTCGCCGTCGTTGAGAATAGAAGAGATCGAAAACTCACCGCCCACCGGGTGCTCGTCGTCAACTCCAACGACGCTATCACCGACCCTAGCTATCGCCCTTGGTCTGAGGTCCCCGTCACTTTTAGCAGGGCCGACCAGTGGGCGGACATCCCTTACATAGGGCGCTTCCCCCTTGTTCTCGATGCAACCATCAAGAAAGTACTCTTCAGGAAAGTACTCGTTGACGGTAGAAGCGCCCTGAACCTGCTCTTCGCCGGAGCCCTAAAGGAGCTGGGCCTTGGAGTAGAAGACCTCACTCCTTCCGACTCCTCCTTCTGGGGGGTGGTACCTGGCAGGGCATCCAAACCACTTGGAGAGATCACCCTCCCGGTACAATTCGACATGACTAGCAACTTCCGTGTCGAGCACATCAACTTCTACGTCACTGACTTCAACACCGCCTACCACGCCATACTTGGTCAGCCAGCTCTGGCCAAGTTCATGGCCATACCACACTACGCCTATTTGGTATTGAAGATGCCCATGCCTGCAGGAGTTCTGGCTCTGTGGGCCAACCTCTCCATTGCCTACGCCTATGAAATAGAGAGTATCTCCCTCGCCAAAGCCACCGACCTCTCCATCTAGATGGCTAGTATGGTCAACGATGCCAAGACGGTGCCCACCGATGACCTAGAGATCCCAGCGCTTTAGCCTCCATGTGCCTCCGCCAAGTCTAAGGAAACAAAGGAGGTCAACCTTGGCCTCGATGACCCCACCAAGACCATCAAGATTGGGGCTCATCTCGACCCCAAATAGGATAGCATGCTTGTCTCCTTCCTACATGCCAATGCCGACATGTTTGCTTGGAAACCTGTAGACATGCCGGGGGTACCACGGGAGAAGATTGAGCACTCCTTGAATGTCTCACCGATCGTCAAGCCAATCAAGCAGAAACTCCGACGATTCATGCTAGACAAGAAGGAGGCTATTAGGGTAGAAATAAAACAGCTCCTAGCAGCCAGATTTATTAAAGAAGTGTATCATCCTAAGTGGCTGGCAAACCCAGTTCTTGTTCAAAAGAAGAATAAAGAATGGAGAATGTGCGTTGATTACACTGATCTCAATAAACAGTGCCCTAAGGACCCCTTTGGTCTACCTCGGATAGACGAGGTTGTAGACTCCATCGCCAGCTATGAACTCCTCTCCTTCCTCAACTGTTACTCTGGCTATCACCAGATATCTCTCAAAGAGGACGACCAGATCAAAACATCGTTCATCACACCTTTCGGTGCGTATTGCTATACCACCATGTCCTTCGGACTTAAAAACGCGGGGCAACCTTCCAAAGAGCCATCCAAGCGTGCCTTGACCAATAGATAGGCCATAACGTCGAAGCTTACATTGATGATGTGGTCGTCAAATCCAAAACCGCCAACAATCTCATCGCTGACCTCGAAGAAACGTTCGCCAACCTAAAAAGAAACCGATGAAAGTTGAACCATTCAAAGTGCGTCTTTGGTGTTCCATCTGGCATACTCTAGGGCTACATCATCAGCACCTGCGGCATCGAACCTAACCCTGACAAGGTCTCCGCCATTACAAATATGAAATGGCCGACCTGCATAAAAGATATACAGAAGCTCACAGGGTGCATGGCTGCTCTTAGCCGCTTTATATCACACCTTGGCGAAAAGGGACTACCATTCTTCAAACTACTCAAGGCTTCTGAGCGATTCTCCTAGTTGGAGGAGGCTGGCACAGCCTTTGAGCAGCTCAAGTTGTTCTTAATGAAACCTTCGATCATGATGGCACCTCAACCAGAAGAAACCCTATTGATCTACATCGCCGCCACCTCTCGCATCGTTAACACATCTATCATCATCAAGCGCGAGGAAGTTGGACACGCCTATAAGGCCCGGTCTACTTCATCAGTGAGGTTCTTAATGAGTCCAAAACTCATTACCCTTAGGTTCAGAAGCTGCTATATGCCGTTCTAGTTACGTCACGCAAGCTCCACCATTACTTCGAGTACTATAAGATCGTCGTAGTCACCGAGTTCCCTTTAGGGGACATCCTCCGTAACAAAGAGGTCAATGGCCACATCATCAAATAGGCAGTCAAGCTTGGCACTTACTCCATAGAGTTCAGAAGCAGGCCTACCATTAAGTCACAGGCGCTGGCTCACTTCATTGCTGATTGGACCGAGATCCAAGAGCCCATCTCTGCTGCTTGCCCCGAGCACTGGATGATGTATTTTGATGGTGCCATCAACATCAATGGTGCCCTCAACATCAACGGTGCTAGTGCTAGCATTTGATTCATTACTCTGACTAAGGACAAGCTCTGTTACGTCCTCCGAATTCATTTTCTAGCTTCCAACAACGCCGCGGAGTACGAAGCAAGTCTCCATGGACTTCGTATAGCCGTCGAGCTCGGTGTCAAACTCCTCATGGTATACGGAGACTCCTCACTAGTCATCAACCAAGTCAACAAAGATTAGTCCCGTTCAAGTGAGAAGATGGACGCATATTGCGCTGTCGCACCCAATTTTGCATAGCAAAATCAAGTACTCATATATGTGCGCCCAGGATGTCCAAACACACATATACCCTCAAATTGTAATAATATCAAAGTAAAGTACTTTAATACATCGTATATCTCATCATACTATTATCACATAGTCTTGCTCATTGGCAACATTATTGCACAAAGCGGAAAACTAAGCCCAAACTGCCACAGGGACTCCAACTGGTGAACATAAATCTAGTAATCCTGGACATCCTCTAGAAACTCTTCATATGTATTATCTGTTACCCATCTAGGATTTTCATTGAATGTAAAACAAGTGTAAGCTCACCATGCTTAGCAAGTATATCAAAGGGATCTATGAGGCTCAAAGGCTAGACACGGTTTGACTGTGGTTCATAATTTTAGTTGTTCAAGTTTTAATATCCTAAATCACTACTTTAGTGAATAATCCCAACCCAATTGGTAGTAATGAATAATCAAGATTATATCAAGTTCCCATCCATCCATGGTAACCACTAATCATGAAGGATCTAGATCACTTGTATCCATGAGGACGACTATTATAACATGTTAAATATTTCTGCAGAAATTGTACAACTTTACCCACCGAGCCGTGATTCCCAATGCCGGGGTTTGCAAAGCCCACAACACCTCTACCTAGGAAGTGTGGCAGGGTTTCACTACGCAACCCTTCACTAGTCACACTAACAAGTCATAGCTGCTAAGGTTTCAGCCGTCTAGCCGTATGTGGCCCTCCTCTAGGAGTGGCACGTGTGGTCGCGTCATGGTACACACCCTAGCAGGAAAAGAAACATACCAACTAGTGCCCCCCTCTTGCCCTTACGGAAAGCTACAAACGAGCTAGTACAATCTAGTTAACAGGTTAAAGTCAGAGCCATATGACACTCGGGGTTGTACGAAACCTCCTGGGTGGCCGCTTCAGGATTAAGTCCTTATGGAGTGGCATTAGAGCACTCAACCCCGTACTCTAGCCCCCTAATTGTTGCTAAAAAGCTCCATTTTATCACATTGCATAATACCTTTAGTCATGTTTAATAATTATTTTATGTTGAGCGCTGCAGCATCTATCCAAAATGCATCCCAAACCATAGGTAACAAGGATATGTGGTACAAGTAGTAATCTAGGTAAAATCCTTAAAGGTAATTCAAATTTTGACACATGCATTAAATGAATTGTAGAGTTCATAGGTACAAGGGGCCTTTGCTACACTTGCCTTCCTCAAAGTTTTCCTCTTGGTATTGCTGGTCTCCCTGCTGATCCTCAGTCACCTCGAACTGATCACCCTCTAAACGTGTTCCAATTCACCAATCAAGCATCCATTCCAATCATCACATGCATAAAAATAGACTTCTATTAGAATAGTACACCAAACAGTAGAAACATAGATTGAAAAGATTATAAAACTAATCTACGTACTGCTATGAACACATGAGCGAAAGAATCACTCAAATCGGACGTAAAACGCAAAAGTTATGCATAAAACAAGTTTCAATGGCATTTATGTAAATAAACATAACTCAAATTTGAATTTAAACTAATAAAATCTGAATTTAAACGAATTATGGATGGCGCACACTATTTCCTAAAACTATAGGGGCTAAAACAGAAGAAAATAGGATTAAAAAGTAATTCTTTTGAACTATACTGGACCGCGGGTTGATTCATTGAAAACCGAGGGGCTAAACTGCAAAAGAGCCAGCTGACTGCGGGTTGACCCACGTGGCTGCTGACTGGGCGCCACACGGCTACACGTGATTTGTGTGGTGCACCAGGTGTGCGTGGACATGGCGTGCTGACGAGGCGCTGCGGACCGAGTCCACAGCCCTACGGTGGACCGGCTACATACCGAACCGGTATGGCCTAATCATGGCCGTCCATCCAAGAACGGACAGCGCCAAATGAAGGGGCGCATGGGCCACCGAATAAGAAGCCCTATGTGGCCACCGCCATTGACACCAGCACCTGAGCTCATCGGGAAAACACCAGAACGGCGATTCCGACGGCCAAACTCGACGCGGACTACACCTAGACGATGCGCGTGGTGATGCGGACTCGATATGGCACCAAGCAAGGCGAAAGAACTCGTTGGGACAATGGCTCCACGATGGCGCCACGGCCGACGGGCACTGGGACTTGCCAATACAGCACTCCAGAGCACCAAACACTAAATAGGAAGGGCGAGGAGCATGAGGGGTATACCGCGAACTCAATGACAGGGTTCTCGATGTCCGGGAGGGCTCCGAAGGGTTTCGGCGACGTATGACGGCGGCTGGAGAGAGAAAAAGGGCGTGGGTGAGTGCAATCATGTGCAATCCAAGGCCAAAATGAAGATATGAGGTCACCTACAGATGCGGTGAGTCACGACGGACTTCCGGGGTGCGTTGGCGATGTTGATTGGGCACCGGAGTAGGCGGGCTACGGGGCGGCGGTGCGAGCTTGGATGCCGTCGGAAAAAGGAGAGAGGGAGGGGCTCGATAGTGGGATTTATAGGCCAGACGAGCATGTAGAGATGGGAAGTGTTGGGTTCATAAACCCAAGGTCCCTAATGGACCTGCTTCCCAACAAAAGCTTAGCCCAGCAGACGACGTTGCGAACGACGCGCAACTCCTGGGCTGGCCTAGATACCTAATGATAGCCCAGAAGAGCGATCCAGTCTTGGACCAGAAGGCTTGGCCAAGGAGGGACGATGCTCGCTTCTGACTCTGACCCGCCTCTCCGACCGGAAGGCCTGGCCAAGGAGGGAACGACGCTCGCTTCTGACTCCAACCCGCCACTCCGACCGAGGAGTACACCGAACCTCTGCTTACAACTCTTCTCCGACCGGCGTGGTCCAAGCTAACTGGGAAACAACCAAATAGGGATGCCCACTCGGTAAGGACCCAAAGAATTAGGTAGAGCAAGTTAGGTAGGGTGCTCAAGTCAAACTGCAATACCAAGGACCGTACCCTGCACACCTGCAGGATAGTACTGTCAGGTCATGTCAGAAGGGTACTTTATAACCTTTTAGACATGTTAGAACATGAATAGTGTTGTGGGCACCGACATTTGTCCTATAGTATGGTAGGCGCTAACATTTTCCATACTAGAAGAACACGGTGGAACCTACCACATGCATCTGACCATCAACAGTATTGTGGGCGCCGACAAACCATCTTGTACCCAATGGCGTGGGCAACAAGACTAGGTAGCACACACGCTTTCTTTCTCTCACACTCTCTCTCTTGTAAGGCCGTCCCCTTCATCTATAAAAGGAGATGCGCTCTCTCCCAACAAGGACGATCGATTCCGACAATCGATTCCGACGGATTCGTTCCAACTCTCACACTGCTAGCTTTAGACATTCTGGGCACTAGAATAACTTCACTGCTCTAGAACTCTAAAAGCTACACAGAGAATACGCCCCAATACTTAGCGCGCGTAGGAGTTCCCGTCACTCTCGGCCCTTCGGTCCAGAGTCTGACTAGACCTCTTATACCCCCATCTCATTCCCACTCGTTTGTAACCCCACAGCAAACTTCGAGCACCTGGGCTCAGGAATAAAGTCACCGACTGACTCAACCTAGACGTAGGGCACGTTGCCTAAACCAGTATAAACCCAGTGTCATTGAGTGCTAGGCCACATCCGATCACAACGTACGACAAAATGACAAATATTTACTTGTTGGTGACTTTTTGCACCGATAGTTGGCGCCGTCCATGGGGAGGACACCGTTCGTTCACGCTTTTGGTCATCAGATGGCCCACCTTTCCGCCATCTTTGGCATGGCGGGCACAAGCGATATGACTCACTTTGGCTCGCTGGAGTTCCCCATGCTCCCACCTATTGGGATGTGGGTTCCTCCCGTCTTTGAGCCATCCCAGACCTTCCTCTTTGGAAGCCTAGACTTCGTCGCCGACCAGCTCAGCGTGCTTCACCTTCATGGGGAGGCACTTTTCCCGGCACTGGTCGGAGGAGGAGCGTCCTCTGTCGACACCGGGACACCCGGCGACCTCAATGACGAGACGCCTACGCTTCGCTCTGAGTGCGCGCTGGGCTCAGACCCCACTGTGAGTAACATACATATTCTTCTTTACTCACTTTTTAATATCTTCGCTAACTCTCCGGAGGGACCTCGTTGTCCCTACCATGACCGCCATGTGACCGGTTCCCCTATGGCCTCGCGTCTCCCACGGATGCATATGCATGGGGGCTCCAAAAGATGCTGACGCCGCCCCCTCTCACATCCGAATTCATGGGGATGGCAGGCTATGCTCCCGCCTCTTTTCACAACCTCATGGATGATGAGGTTGAGAGCAATAGCTCTAGCATCGGCTACGTTGTGGCACCTAGTCACCGACTATCCTAGGAGTGCGGTATGGCGGACGCTTTAGGACAGCCACCGGTGGTAGCCTAGTCTCTAGACTCACACCCCTCCGGACCCTCATGTGGAGGCCCTAGCGTGTGCACAGGAGCACGGCGAGGAGCTACGATAAAGGCAGCAGAACCAGCCGCCACCTGTGCCGACGCGCTCGGCGCAGCACGCTACGCCACGTGCGTGTAACCCGACGAGCAGCGCCTGGGGTCGCACCCACCAGGTCCAGCGCAACATCATGGATGGGGGGAACGACCCCCCATAGTTTGCTCGGGCTGGCCAGAACATCGCCGTTGCGACGATGCTTCTGCGTGGCCTTCTAGAGCCTATCGACCCCTAGGAGCAGGCGATCCACCGGAACCTCCGGGCGCTAGTGGAAACCACTGCCATTCAATAGGCTGAGAGCTCCACGTCACGACACCGACTCATGGACTCTTTCCCTACCAGGGGAATGGGGCCACACCAGTCGAATCGCTCCATCCGCTCACCACTACAACCGCCGGGCATGGAACAGGAGGCCACAGCTGCACCACAGCCTGACCCAGCGCCCGCTCCACACGGACCACCTGTGCGTGAACACCTCGGACTGAACCGAGATGCTTGTAGCATCATCAACAATCGGCATTAGGCCCGACATGATGATGACGTCCATCGGGGGCGGTGAGAGTAGGCGGCACGGGCCCTAGCCGAACCATCGATGGGAGAAGGGAAACGCGCCCCAGGCATGGTCGCCAACCAGATGACTGGAGTCCCAACCCGGATGGCCCAGGACCCCGGGCCTTTGGCCATCGCATCTAGAGAGCGCCATTCCCACAGCGCTTCCGACTACCTACCAACATCGCCAAATATACCGGGGAGATGAATCCTGGTATATGGCTCGAAGACTTCTGGCTCGCCTACCGAGCCAGAGGAGTGGATGATGACCACTTCATCATTCAATACCTCCCCATCTGTGTGGGGGAACATGTTCGAGCATGGCTCAAATTCATCCCGCATGACAGCATCCACGCCCGGGGAATTCCTAGGACCTCAAGAGCTGCCATCAGGAGCCCAACGAGTCCCTACGATATTACATCCATAGGTTCTCAAAACGATGCAACTCACTCCCTGATGTCATTGACACGGACTTCATTAGCACGTTCCTCTCTGGGCCAACCTATGAGTCCCTGATCCACAAGCTCGGTTGTCTGAAGCCCCATACCACCCGTGACCTGCTCGACATTGCCACGAACCACGCCTCCAGCGAGGAGACAGTCGGAGCGGTCTTTAGTGGAGGCCGGGACAAGGGCAAGGCCAAGCGTGAGGACCAAGACGAGGGCCCCTCCACATAGAGGGACAAAAAGAACAAGTAGGATCGGCGCCGACTGGCCAACTCCGCGTTGGTCGCCGCAGCTGATCACGCGGGCAGGCAGCCCTAGCAGGGCCTGCCTAACCACTTCGATAAGCTCATGGAGAGTCCATGCACCAACCACACTGACCCCATCAAGCACCTCTACAAGGAATGCAAACTCCTCAAGCGCTTTCTACGATAGGTCGGTGGACCAAAAGAAGGAACAGGCAAGGAGGCAGCGGCCAAGAAAGGAGGTGTAGAGGGCAAGGATGGGGATGGCTTTCCCGACCCCAAGGAATGCCTCATGATCTTCGAGGGATCCGATGCCATTTACTCCAAGCGCCAGCACAAAGTGCGCTACAGAGAGGCAAGCGTCGCCGAAACAGCCATATCCTCCTTCCTTAGCTGGTTGGAATGTCCGATCACTTTTGATTAGAGGGACCATCCTTCCCACATTGCCAGACCAGGTCGCTACCTACTCATCGTTGACCCCATTGTCCACAAGAAGCACCTCACCAAGATGCTGATGGATGGAGGCAGCGGCCTCAACATCCTCCACTTCGACACCCTCGACGCCATGCGCATCCCCTGGTCGAAGCTCCACCCAGTGAGCTCTCCCTTCCACGGTGTGATCCCAGGAACGCAGGCATACCTGCTCGGGTAGATTGACCTACCCGTCACGTTTGGCGATCGAGCCAACTTCCGCTTGGAGATCCTCACCTTCGAGGTAGTGGACTTCCCAGGGTCCTACCACTCCATCTTGGGGCGGCCATGCTACGCCAAGTTCATGGCGATCTCCAACTACACCTACCTCAAGTTGAAGATGCCAGGACTGAACGACGTCATCACTGTGGGTAGCACCTTTTCGCATGCCTACACGTGCGACTGCGAGCACTATGAGCTGGCCACTGCCATCATCAACTCAGCCGAGCTCCCTTGGCTCAGAGAATCATCGACCCCAGCGGTCTCGGATTACAACAAGCCAATCTCCTCGATTGCCTTACACCCACTTGAGGAAACTAAGGTGGTGGGGATCGACCCCTCCAACCCAACCAAGACGGTGCGGATCGGAACCCAGCTCCTGCCCAAATAGGAATGCGAGCTCACCGACTTTCTATGCACCAATCATGATGTCTTCGCATGGAAACCTTCTGACATGCCAGGCATACCATGGGAGGTCATTGAGCATGCATTATGCCTTGTCCCGGGCTCAAAACCCACCAAGCAATGCCTACGTCACTTTGATGACAAGAGGCATAGGGCCATAGGCGAGGAGGTCGCCAAACTCCTAGAAGCCGGATTCATCAAGGAGGTATACCACTCCGACTGGCTTGCTAATCTAGTTCTTGTTAAAAAGAAGACCAGGAAATGGAGAATGTGTGTTGATTATACTAGCCTCAATAAGGCGTGCCCGAAGGATCACTTTCCTTTGCCGCTCATAGACTAGATAGTCGACTCCACCTTAGGGTGTGAAATCCTCTCCTTTCTGGATGCCTACTCAGGCTATCACCAGATCATGATGAAAGAGTCTGACCATCTTGCAACCTTGTTCATCACCCCGTATGGTTCGTACTGTTACGTAACCATGCATCTCGGTCGGAAGAACACTAGCGCCACCTACCAACGGTGCATGCAGCAATGCTTCATCGATCAAATCGACCCACTCAACTAGCCTGACCAAGTCAAGTGGACAAAACCAACAATCGCCGTCTATGTTGATGACATAGTGGTCAAAACGGCTCAAGCTTGTGACCTGATCGCGAACTTGGCCGCAATGTTCGCAAACCTCCAAAGGTTCAACATCAAATTGAATCCCAAAAAATGTGTTTTTGGGGTTCTGAAGGGGAAGCTGCTTGGATACATCGTGTCCGAACGCGGTATCGAGGCCAACCCCGAGAAAATCACGGCCATCTCCAACATGGGCCCTATACGAAACATCAAGGGCATACAAAGGCTCACTAGTTGTTTGGCCACCCTGAGCCGGTTCATCTCCTAGCTAGGCGAGCGGGGGATGCCTCTCTACAAGCTTCTCAAAAAGATGGATGCATTCGTATGGACTGAGGAAGCATAGCAGGCTTTGGAGAGCCTCAAAGCGTCGTTGACGTTGGCCTCAATCCTTGTCACTCCTGAATGGGGAGATCCCCTCCTCCTTTATGTCGCGGCAAGCAACCATGTGGTGAGCGCCGCCCTAGTCGTCGAAAAGGAGGAGCTGGGACACCACCTTAAAGTCTAATGACCCATATACTTTGTCGGTGAGGTACTCACCAACGCCAAGGTTCGATACCCCCAGGTGCAGAAACTTCTATACGCCGTACTAATGGTGACCCGAAAGCCCCTACACTACTTCACCGAGCATGAAGTCATGGTCGTCACTTCATTCCCTCTGGGAGAAATCATCCACAACCGCGACACCGCAGGACCGATCGCTAAGTGGGCACTTGAACTAATCGGACATGACATCAGGTATACCCCCCCACACCGCTATTAAGTCTCAGGCTCTTGTGGACTTTGTCGCCGAATGGATGGAGGTCCAGCTCTTGACCCCAGACATCACCCGTGAGTACTGGACAATGTACTTCGACGGGTCCGTAATGGCACCCGGCTTAGGGGCTGGAGTGGTTCTGGTCTCCCTAGACAGGAGCAGGCTCCACTACGTGATCTACCTCCACTTTTTGGCCTCAAACAACACCACAGAATATGAGGCCCTCATCAACAGACTGCGCATCGCCATCGAGCTTGATGCTATGTGGCTCTACGTCCACGATGACTCGGAGTTGGTCGTCGACCAAGTCATGAAGGAGTCCTCTTGCAAAAGCCCCCTCATAGCAGCATACTGCCAGGAGGTGCGCAAGCTCAAGGACAAATTCTAGGGGATCGAACTACATCATGTCCCCCGAAAGGACAACGATGCCGCCGATTTTCTCGCAAAATTGGCTGGCAGACGGGTTCCGTCTCCAGACGGGGTCTTTATCAATGACCTTCATGAGCTGTCTGCCCGCATCCTGGAAGGTCTGATCCAGACACACCCCAATGCCAACCTGGCTCTCGGAGGCTCCAACCTCAGTGCCTCCGTGACGATATCGCCCGCCGACGTCGCTGTGGTGGCACTCGATCAAGCCGACTAGCGAGCGCCGCTACTCGCCTACCTCCTCAAGGAGGTTCTCCCACCTGAAAGGACCGAAGCGCGATGGATCGCTCGACGTGCCAAGATGTTCGTCACATTTGGTAATGAACTTTACAAGCAAAGTCCATCGGGAATACTCATGAAGTGCATCCCTACCAACCAAGGGAAACAACTCCTCGAGGTCCATGCCAGAATCTACGGACATCATGTGGCCCCGAGGTCTATGATGACCGAAGTGATCTGACCAGGCGCCTATCGACTGAAGGACAACAATGGCAATGTTCTCACCAACACTTGGAACATCGAACAGTTACGTCGTGTCTTCCCCTAAAAATTTGGTGTTACCGCTTTCTTTCATTCAATGTTTTCTCCTACCAGCACCCTAGCCCGAACACTTTCGCCCCGGGTGGCTCTGGGGCTCCACAAGGGTGTGATACCACATCTCTTTTTACTATCATATAGTAAATACTTTTTACCTAAATGAAAGGGTAGTCCATTCCTTTAATTACCCTACGTAACTTTGTTTTAAATTCCCGACCGATCACATCCCGCCATGACCTACGGTTACGAGCAGCTGAGCCTCACGGGCCACCCCCGGGTTCTTAAGGTTGTAGCCTATGGGTCAAACGGATAGGTGTGAAAAAGAAAGGACAAAAAACAGGGCTATGCTAGGGTAAAAACAAAGAACGGATGGGATAGGCTTCCCCTTATGAAGTGATTCCATCACAAAACGAAATTGATGTATTCATGAATACAAACTGTTCACATGGGAGCTTCCCCGTGAACTTATCCTTTACATATGCTGATTACTTGTACTCTAAATACTACTGTGGCCGCCCAACGACATCGGCTAACGCCACGACCGACGAAGATAAGGGCTGCTCGCACTCCGATGGGGCGACATTCGGGTCGGTCGGAGGCGGGACGACGCTTGCTTCTGACCCGACCTCCACTCCATCCATAGGCAGGATGATGTCTTCCTAGCATGCGCCTTTAGCCATGCTCGCACGGTGAGCCTCCATCACCCACTACGCGGAGACTAGCTCAGCCACCATCTATGTGTGTGGCACCAAGCTCTCCCCGAACGCGTGGATGGCGTCCGTGCTCTAGCCGTTGGCGTACCCTCTGCAGATGGCAATGAAGTCCAAGTTTGGGTGGTGCATCGCCACTGAGGTCAACATCCCCAGCATCCTGTAGAACATCCCATTGGAGATGAGCACCCGAACCTCATTCGGGACCTTCGCTAGCTGGATCGCGGGCGTGCTAGTGCTCGGCGTCGACCCGAACACCTCCGAAACAACGACCTAGGCGACATTGCAGATCTAGTCGAGCTCCCCCTTGAGAGCATGTTGCTCTTTAAGGGACTTGGCTAGTGCCTCCGTGCTCTGACCAACCGCCGTCTTGGCTATCTCTAGCTCCCGCTCCAGCGATCCAATCCTTCCGCCCAATTCTGGAAGAAGGACGACAAGCTCAGAAGCAAAGGAAAGGAAAAACCAAGGCATCAACCAAAGGTGCAACTGGTACGTACCTAGTTGGGTGTTTTTGAGGATGGAGAGTCCTTCCTCCTACCAGGTCACCTTCTTGAGTAGCCGAGTGTTCGACTCCTCCATCCCAAGTAGTTGCCCCCAGAGCGCGAGCACTTCCCGATCGACCTCCGACCGGGCCTTCTGCTCCATCTCTAGGGTCTCCAAGGACTTCTAGAGCACCACCTCGGTCTCCATCAGGTGGACCTTTGCCACCATGAGTCCCCGCTCGGCAGCGGTCGCTCGTTCCACCGCGAGCAGCTCCGCTACCCACGCTCCCATTGCCTCAGCCGCCCGGTCTTGGGACTCGCGGAGGGTTGACTCCAGCTGGCGCTCAAGCTCGTCGACCCACCACGACATCGTGGCTTCCCGCTCCATCCGACCATGCTCCTCTCGGAGGAAACAGAACTTGCGGATCGATGTCGCCTCTAACTCCTGTAAGGCAAGAAGCAAGCACGCTGACACGACCAGCGAAAGACCAAGGAGTTGAGGACGAACACTAAAAACATAGAAGGCTTACCTCAGCGACATGCGGTAGGTCAACTGAGACCACCTGATGGATGAGCTCAACCCACTCCAAGGCCTCCCTGAGCTTTGCCTTGGTTTAGGCGAGGTCGGACTCCATCGACAGCCCCCTTTCCTCCAGGAAGTGCTAGAGCGCCACCTCCTCCCCATCACGTAGGACGAACCGGGCCTTCCTCAGGTCACTGGGGCAGGGCCACACCAGCTCACAGGTTGCCCCCAACCCACAGGAAGGTCCAACCAATGATCGAACCATCGCTAGCTCCTTCGACGATGGGATGGCCGGTGGCTCCACCCTAGCGCCAACCTCATCGGGGGAGGGGATCTCCACTACCTCCAGCTTCGACCAGGAGGGCGAGCCGTGTGTCCCTCCCCGGGTGAGGCAGGGAGCCCGGTCTCCCTCCTCTCTTCCACCGCAGCTGTTGAGGGAGGGATCACAAGGGTCACCTCCGACCCAACCTCCGCTGTTGCCACCGGGATCGCCGCCATCGCCGCCGTCGCCGTTGCCGCCGAGCTCGCGATCAGCCAGGAGGGCGCAACCCCCAGAGGGGAAGGTCGCACCACCACTAGCCTGCTTTCCCCACCGCTCATTGTGACTCACTGCAGGCTAGGTCTCCACTCCTCCCACACAGGAGGCAGGGCGATGCTCAGTCTCATCAGCACCTGGCTGCTGTCAAACAAGAACAGATCAGTCATGCTCAAAAACCTCAACTGTGAGATCAAAAGTAACATAGGTACATACCTAGATGAAAGGGGTAGGGCCCTAAAGCCCCGACCCACTAGCAACGAGCCCGCCGGACGAGGACCGATCATGGGTCATGAGTCGTGCCCCCTCACATCGACCGAGGGAGGAGCCGCCCTAGCCAACTCCCGATTGGCCCATGAGTCGCTGGCTTGTGGCACGCCCACCGGAGCAGCTGGCGGGGCATCCCCCCATTGTGGGTCATGCGCACGCGCCGACCCTAAAGATGCCGGGGTGTGAGCCCGCTCCTCCGACCGCCCGGCGTGTGTAACACCCTAAAATATCATTTGCTAATTAGTAATTAACTTTGAACATTTATATAAATTTCTATGTATTTCTAACCTAGGCCAAATAATAAATTTTTGGTTAAATAAAATTAACTATAAGGTTTAAAAACATGTTTGTTGCATTCATGCCAAAGTATACTATTTTCGGTTGAGTGTAGGGCTAGATTGTTTGGGGTTGAATTCAAATTTCATTTGAATTTGATCAATTTTCAAAGCTATAGAAAAAGAAAAGGATTTGATATTGAAAAACTTTCTTTTCTCCCTTTCCAGCCCAACTACTGAACTAGCCCGGCCCCTTCCCGTGCTCGGCCTACTGGCGGCCCAGCCCGCGCCTCCCCTCCCTTCCATTCCTCCCACGCGCGGCCTGCTCCACGCGGCCCAGCTCGACGGCCCGCATTGGCCTGCCCCGCGTCATGCCTGTGCGCCTCCTCCTTCTCCCTAGTTGCGACGCGGGACCCGCCCATCAGCCACCCACGCCCCTTCCTTTCTTCACCACTGGAGATGGCGCTGCCACCTACGGCAAGTCACCGCCATCGCGCCCGCATGGAATTCGACCAAATCTGCCCGAGCATCTCTCCTTGCCATCTACCGCACGCTGCCCACCTACAAAACCTCGAGCCAGACCCCTCCCTCTCTCCTTTTATCTGTTCACTGCTCGAGCTCACTCACTGCCGCCCTTCAATCCACCGTTCCCAAGCCCAATCGACGACGTCGACGTGCCTAGGAGATCCGTCGTCACTGATCGGAGCCGTAGGTACCTTCATCTTTTCAATTTGGTGACCCAACACTTGGATTTCACTCACCCATGTCTTGTTTCCTCTCTCTAGTTCACCGCCGCCGTCGACCCACCCCTTCAGAGCCTTCCCGGATGCCGTGACCCTTTCCATCCGACTCGCGGTGAGCTTCTCCACCTTCCCGTGCCCCCATTCCTTCGAATAACGCACTGGAGCGCTGTATCAGCAAGCACCAGTCGCCGCCAGCCATGGCACCGCCGTGGGACCGTCGCCTGTTATAACAGCCGTGCTCACGGATATGAGCGATCTAGATCCTTCATGATTAGTGGTTATTATGGATGGTTGGGAATTGATATAAACTTGATTATACATTATTATCACTTGGGATTTGGGATTGTTCACTAAAGTAGTGATTCAGGATGCTAAAGCTTGATCAACTAACATTGCAAACCACAGTCAAACCGTGTCTAGCCTTTGAGCCTCATAGGTCCCTTTGATATACTTGCTAAGCATGGTGAGCTTACACTTGCTGTACATTCAATGAAAATCCTAGATGGGTAACAGATAACGTGTATGAAGAGTTTTCGGAGGATGTCCAGGACTACTAGGATGATGTTCACCAGTTGGAGTCCCTGTGGTAGTTTGGGTTTAGTTTTCCGCTGTGTGTAATAATGTTGCCAATGAGCAAAACTATGTATCAACATTATGATGAGATATGCGATGTAATAAGTACTTTACTTTGATATTATTACAATTTGATGGTATATGTGTGTTTGGACATCCTGGGTGCACATATATGAGTACTTGATTTTGCTATGCAAAATTGGGTGTGACAACGCGCCCTGCCACGATTGGAGCAGGGGGCGGCAAAGCCAGTGATGCCTTCGAAGGGCGTGGTGACCGCGTCCACTTCGCCTCTCGCTTTGCGGCGGCGTCAGAGCTCGCGGCGCGCTTCCTTGACGCGGGAACATCGCTGCGCCTCTTCGCATCCCACCCATAGCTTGCGGATGCGGCCGTAGGCGCACAACGCTCCACCGAGGTCGCCATGACGCCCCGATCCCCGTCGTCCTCGGAGGTGCTCGTGTCGCCACCCATCTCCATGGACTCCTCTGACTCGAGCTCCACCTCCACATCGCTCCGGTTTTCACCGTCCCGCACCCGCGGGGCGATCTCCTTCTCGTTATCGTGCCTCCTCCAAGCCTTCTCAGCTCTCTTCTTCTTCTTGGCTTCCGCCGCCTCCTTCATGGTAGCTTATCGAGTTGTGCCCTCCGGCCCCCTCGAAAGGTGCGGCCGGGATTTGTAACCGGTGAGTCCCTACAAAATGGACGACTCGAAGCCAAAATATAGGAGAGCAAAAGGAAAAAAAAGACATGGAATAAGGAGAGGGGAGCGTACCAGAGTAGACAGCTTCATGGCATAAAGGGGTTCGGGCTTTTCGTTGAGGGACTCTTGGGCCCTCTGTTGCAGCACCTGGTCGAGCCGACTCCAGACCTCGTCCTTCGTCAACTCCTTCGGCGACGCACGGTCAGGATCCATCGGGCCAGAGTACATCCACATCGGCCGCCTCCTCTCCGCCAGCAGGGCGCCTCGATGGCAGAAGAAGGTGTGGAACACCCACAACCCATTGAGGCCGTGCTGCACCAACTTCTAGAGCTCTGCCTCGATGACCTCTATCTTGTTCTACCAACTGGAGGGCCCCCACGACCAGCTCTCCCGCCTCTCCAACCTCCTTCCGGTGAACGGCGGGAATGGCGCCTCTGCTGGGTTCCTGATATAGAACCACTCCCCATGCCACCCCCGATTGGAGTCACAGGGGAGTACATGGGGTAGGAGCCCGGCGGCCTTGACTTCTTCTGCAGGGCGAAAGCCCCCACCGGTGTGGTCCTGGGCGGCTTCCCCTCCGACAAAGCTCGCTCGATGAAGATCCATCCGAAGAGGTCCACGTGCGGCTCCATCCCGAGGAAGGCCTCACAGACGGTGACGAAGCCGACAACGTGCAGCACCCAGTCAGATTGAGATGCTGCAGGTCTAGGCCCCACTCATTGAGGAGCCCACACAGGAACTAGTGTAACAACCCAAAAATCCACACCAAAAATACCAACTACAAATTTTTTTCTGAAAACTTCCATGTGATGATGAGTGTCATGTATAGAAACCCAACCTAAGAGATGCATTAGGTCTAACCCCAACCCAAGTCAACACATAAGCATGGCATGTCATTAGTTAACTGTGTTTAATTAAATTCTAATAAATAAAGTATTGCATACATTGTTAATTCAAATTGTGATTTGGATTTCCATTTGCTTTATGTTATGCTTAACAACTCCATTAAAGTAATAAACCATAAAGTAATTATTAATCGAATCAAAAGAATAAATGCTTAAAGAGAAAACTAACCCTATTTGAATTCAAACAAATAGCTAAACAAAATTCCCTAAACTCCAATAAATAGGTTACATCAATTTTGAATTCATAATTCAAACCAAATTTGAATTCAAACAAAAGGAGAAGAAATGAAAAAAACAAAAAAAGGAAAAAGAGAAGAAGTAGGAAGCCTCACTGTGGCCCAGGCCCGCTCGGCTTCACAGCCCATCCAGCCCCACCGCGCCAACCGACCTGCCAACCGCGCCCGCCTTCACCTAGCGCGCGCGCGGCCCAGCTTGCGGCCCAGCACACGTCACCCACGCCCGCGCGTCCTCCGTTCGCTTGCCGTCACTGCCGCCGGACCCCACGCGTCAGCCGCACGTGGCCCACGCCCACGCGCCTCTCCGCTTTCTCCTTGCTACCGCTGCCACTTGGCCCCGCATGTCAGCCACCCCCGTCCACAGCGTCGTCTTCTTCACGCCCATGCCCAACCGCCCGCGTGACCGAGCGCCGACAGCGGTGGCAGGGCGGACCAGGGGGTCACGCCCGAGGCATGGCCCTGTCTCCCTTGCGCCACGCTCACGCAACCTCACGCTAGCCGTCTGATGCATCGCACGCCTCTCCACCGCTCGATCGCCGCCCGCCGTGGGAGCATGGAGCTCGGTTATAAAACCCCGGCCTCGGATGCCCGAGCGCTCTCCTGTGCCCCGCCGCCACCTTGTGGCCGTCCACAGCACACCCGAGCCAAGAGAGAAGAGGGAGAAGAGGAAGAAGGGGGGGGGGAAATGCCGAAGCCGTTGCAAGGGGAAGAGCTTGTCGAAGTCGCCGGAGCCGAGGGCGACGCCGTCGTCTTCATCACGGTCGGGGGTCGGCACGGCACTGCTTCCGGAGCTACACGACCGCAACCCGCCACTGCACCGCCATCCTATCTCCCACAACACCTACGGTGAGCCTCCCGGTCTCTCCCTGCTCGCCGCCGGACCTGACCATGTCGGCCATGGCGCTCCACACCGGGAGCGCGTAGGCCAGGGCCGTCTCCGGCCTCTAGGAACACACGCACCCACGTGCACACCCGCGACCACGCCATGACCGCCCTACCGGAGCCCCGTGGTGCACCCGCGCGTGCACGCCATGCTCACGATGCCGCCGTCGTACCGTGCACCACCACTCGCGCGCTCGGCTGCCTCACCGGACTAGGACATAGTTGCAGCACCGCCATGATGTCTGGAGAACAGCCGCGTAGACCGAGTCGTTGATAGCCGGCCGCGGTGACTTGGCCACGTGCACCAGACCTCCACCATGGCCGAAGCAAGCCGCCGCCGTGGCCAAAGCCACCGGAGGCCCTGGAGGACCCCTCGACCTGCCCATCATGCCCGCTAGAGCATTATGACACTCATGCACACCACAAACCCGACCTATGCCGCTGCACCCGCACCACCCCCGCACGTCGGTTGTGCTCGAGCCACCATTCGCCGTGGCCAGCGACCTAGGAAGCCCTATCCATCGCCCTGACCCCACCGTTGCAATCACCATGGCACGGGGAGACTTTTCCCCACCTCAATTGGACGCCTGAGCCGTTGCGGGAGCTCACCGGTGAGCACGTCGTCGGTGGGAGCACGCCGTGGAAGAAACAGAGGAGAAGGGGGCGAGTTGAGCAGCGCAGCCTTGCACCCGGTGCACATGAGCCGAGCCAAGAGGGAAGGATGATGGACTTGGTCCACCATGGACCCTGCCTTAGGTCCATGGATCGTGAACTTGGGTCCACCGTGAGCCGCGCTCACGCCCACAGCCAGGAAACGAAGCCCAGTAAGAGCCCAACTGCGCCACGTGGTAGCGCCACAGCACGCCACGTGTCTGGGTCAGCCCGGCCCAGACCGGCCCAAATCCGGCCCTGTCCAGGCCTAGTTTGGACCCGACCCATGTTGGCCGTTGACCGGTCAACGCTGACCGTTGACCTGGCCCCACATGTCAGTGGCACAGACACACTGGACCCACACGTCAGATGCTGACGTCATGCTGACGACGTGATGACGTCATGCGGGACCCACCTGTCAGTAGCAGCACGGCCGAGGTGACGTCATGCTGATGTCACGCTGACATCAGCTGCTGATGTCAGCAGCCCTGGCCCTACATGTCAGTGACCCTGACCGTTGACCGTAGACCGTTGACTCACTGTTGACTGACGTTGACCTTGACTGGACCCACATGTCAGTGACCCAAGAGCCCCTGGACCCACCTGTCGGAACTGACGACGTTGATGATGTCATGCTGACGTCAGCTGGACCCCACCTGTCAGCTCGGAACCGAGACGATGACATCATGCTGATGTCATGCCACATGGACCAGTCACAGCGTGACACGTGTCAGCCCAGGATTAATTCAGCCTTTATCATTTTTAGAAATGATTTAAACTTCGGAAATTCATAACTAATTCATATGACCTCAGAAAAATATGAAACCAGGACCAAAATTCATCTAAAATTGAGCTCTACGCAATGAACCCATGTTTGAGTGCATTTGGCTCTTTTGAATTTTCATTGCTTCTTTGTGCTATTCTATAGACGTCGCTAACGCGACTATAATGCGATCGTTTGCAGACTCGGAGGAGAACTGGACGGACGAGGATCGTGAGTACCATGAGGAGTACAGAGATGACTACACTGAAGGTGCCACATCCCACCCAACCTCGTAGCACCTATTACGCATGGCTAAAATAGAAATGCTAGTGCTTTACTTTATTGTTGTAATCACACTATGATAGGACTTGCATGGTAGAATGCTTTCTTGATGGCCTTTACCTTGACGCAACCTTACCCCTGCTCACCCTACTGTTAGGCTAGTCACACGCTTGCTATTATATTTCATTGCTTATTACTTCTACTACGCTTGCACTACATTGATGCGTGGTGGAAACTGGTGATTGGGGAGAGTGCTGCGTGTGTGACTTGGGTGCGTGGAGGGTGAGGGTTGTGTCGACCAAGTTGGAGTATACGATGAGCCTAGGACAAGTCTTGCCGTGGGGTGCTACCTGGGCACCCTTGGAATGGATACCTATGGTGGGTAAATGGTATAGGAGGTGGCCCTGGGTGTGATCCTGTGATGGGAGGAGCCCAGGGTGGAGGTGCTGTGGTGGCATGGTAAATGGAAACCCTGATGAAGACATTCTGGCTTGGTCATCCCTAAGGACTTACTAGTACTCAGATTCACCGGGAAGCCTTACGTACCACTCGCCCTATATGGTGCGGGACGGCCGGACTACTTGGTAGGATATTGCCACTACTGCTAGGTTGTTAGCGGACAGTGTGAGGGAGGTAAGGGGTGCGGAGGATTCCCCCCACACCCTTCCGAGACTTCCTGGAGACCTTGTGGACCTGGTTCATGACTCACAGTTTCAGCCACCCCAGACCGAACTTGGGGTGTACCAGGGCTGAATGGTAGAGTGGCATTATCCTAGGCTAGCAAGTGGCTAGAATTAGCCCAGTTGACGACGGTCAGCGAGGAAGGCGGATCTTGTGGTTATGTAAAACCTCTGCAGAGTGTATGGTTGATCGATCGATACATATGCCGACTTGTCGGCTATGGACCTTTCCTGGGTTTCGCTTAAACTAGATAGAGAGATGAGTCCTTCTCTTCTCCCCCGGGAGTGAGTGTTCGGACGTAGCCAGGGGCTACGGGCCTTGAGACAGTGCCGAGAGGGAGTTGGCCTGTCGACTGAGCGATGGTATGGGTGTGGTATGGTGATGGTGTGGAGATGGTGGTATATCGATCCCAGGATTGAAACCTGGCTCTGGAACGGGAATGGGGTGGAATGTGTGAGAATGGTGTTAAAACTTGACCAACTATTATTATGTACTTGACATGCTAATACATAGGAAACTCCAGCCTTATAGGTTCCTTTTTGATTATATCCAACTTGCATCGAAATTCCACAAAGCAATGCTCATAGGGTTGGGAGTGGCCAGTACAAATCGTACTGATAAATTTTGGCACACAGGTTCTGCTGAGGAGTATAGCTCCGAGGAGTTTGATGGTTGAGGGGTTCGTTCCTACGCTCGAGTTTGGCGATCTTATCTTCAAGCTGTTCTGAATGAATGCTACTTTTAATTCCGCCAATGTGGCGATGTAATAATTTATGTAATTCCGCACTATTTGTACTATGATATTATCGTTGTATGGATGTGATATTCGACTAGAATTTGGGTAATATGATCTACAACGGTCTTATTACACTTCGACACTGTGGATTTCCCTTCGTGGAAATCGGGGTCGCTTCAACTAGTGCATGGGGTATCCTAGGCCGTGCTCATGGAAGGCAAGGAAGGAGACAACCTCGTCGGACCGAGGTCGTAGAACAGCCTCCCTCGGCGCAGGAGCCCTCCAGTGTGCCACCTCCTTCAATGAGAGCAACCCCTTCTCGGTGAAGGCGGCCAGCACTGCCTCATCTACATTGGATGGCATCTAGCTCGACATCATGCTTCGGACTCATGAACGAATCTATGAGTTCTCCTCCCCCTCGGTTTACCCTCTTTTCTCCTAGGAACCGCTACGGCACACGAACGCGCTTGGCGAGAAGGATGAAGAAGGAGAGGCAACAGTTGGAGAATAGGCGAAGGATTGAGACGAAAACCCTCTCCCTTCCCCTATTTAAGGAGGAGACGCAGTAGTTGGAGAAAGGTGAAGGATTAGGGCAAAAAACCCTCTCCCTTCCCCTATTTAATGTGGATAGGCATGTAGCAGGACACGTCCTGACTGATGGGATGCGCCCTGCCCAACAAAACTATGCCTAGTTAAAATGGGACGTGGCCTGGGCATGGCCCATCACTACCGCACGCCGGGCGCAGGAAACAAGGCGCAACCGCATGCAAACGGCCCTCCACCTTCCCTGGCAGGGCTTCCTTGGGCCCAACAATGGGATCTCCATCGAGGAGAGACCAATGGGCTTCTTGAGTCGATTGGATGGCTCAGGTGACTACTGAGAGATAGGTAAGGAGCAGTAGGACACCCCGTGTGGGCCATGCCATCTTCGTCATGAACGACGGACATAGGATCCCATTTGGACATATTCGATAAGAGCTCCTCAAACTCATCACTCGAGTCATCAAGGTAACTTTACCAAACCATCTTACTTTATCTTCTGATCCATGATCATACATTCATCCTTCATCATACATGCATTCACACATTCATCCATACAATCATTCATTCATCCCATACATCCAAAGCATTGCATATGCAATTGATGCATCACAATGCTTCGTGTTACGTCATGAAGCGATAGTTGCCTCATTCGACATGAGCAACGGCCAACCAGGGTTCGAAGGCCGGCCCGCGAAGGTCTTGAGGCCGCCTCGCATCAAACGGAGCTAGGGAGAAAACGCAGATGAGCCCTAGCGGCCCTCGCCTGATCTACCCAGAAGCAGACTGGGTCATCTCAACCTTCTCGTTCGATCCTAACCTCGAGCCATGCCCATAGAATCCCCATCGAGGGGAGGCCAGCAGGCCACCTAAGTCAGTCTTCGGAATGACCCGGGCATCTACCAGGAGGCGATTTAAGGAGCAGTGGAATGCCACATGAGGGCTATGCTGACCCCATCATGAACGACGGACCCAGATTCCGCTCGAACTTGCCCATTAGCGAGCTCACCGAGCGCGTCACTCGAGCCATTGAGGCAAGCGATGTTAGCTCAGCCCCTCTGGTTGTGGAAACCACAGATGGGGTAACGCACAGAACTAGACCAACCCCTACCGAACCCAACGGGGCTTAGAGGCTCAGGTCGCCCGATGCTGACTCGAGAAATCAATCGACCACGCCGATCACGGGCGGGACAAACACGGACGAACACCCTGAACGGTAGAAACACAGGAATCTGCGGCCCCAGGAAAGAGTACCAAGATGCTCAGCCTCCAAATGACTCACCATTTGGACGCAGGCTTGGGGGCTACACCCACCGGGTGCGCTCACGCGCACCCGCTGGCAAAACAAAAAATCCCCTAGACGATTCTACCCAAATCGCCTGGGGGCTCGGGGCCTACACCCACCAGGTGCGCTCGTGCGCACCCGCTGTCAAAAGGGAAAAAAATCCCCTAGACGATTCTACCCGAATCGCCTGGGAGCTCGGGGGCTCCTGTCGGGTTCATAAATCTAGGGTCTCTAATGGACCTGCTTCCCAGCAAAAGCTCGGCCCAACAGACGATGTTGCAAACAACACGCAACTCCTAGGCGGGCCTAGATACCTAACGATAGGCCGGAAGAGCGATCCAGTCTTCGACCAGAAGGCCTGGCCAAGGAGGGACGACGCTCGCTTCTGACTCCAACTTACCTCTTCGACCGAAAGGCCTGGCCAAGGAGGTAACGACGCTCGCTTCCGACTCTGACCTGCCACTCCGACCGGGAGTACACCGAACCTCTACTTACAGCTCTTCTCTGACTGGCGTGGTCGGAGCCAACTAGGAAACAATCGAATGGGGATGCCCACTTAGTAAGGACCCAAAGAATTAGGATGAGCAAGTAAGGCAGGGCGCTCAAGTCAAACCGCAATACCGAGGACCGTACCCTGCACACCTGTTGGACAGTACTGTCAGGTCATGACAGAAGGGTACTTTGTAACCTTCCAAACATGTCAGAACACAAATAGTGTTGTGGGCGCCGACATTTGTCCTACAGTATGGTAGGCGTCGACATTTGTCATACCAGAAGAACACGCTAGAACCTACCACATGCATCTGACCATCAACAGTATTGTGGGCGCCGACAAACCGTCTTGTACCCGACTACGTGGGCAACAAGACTAGGTAGCACACACACTCTCTCTCTTGTAAGGCCATCCCCTTCATCTATAAAAGGGGATGCGCTCTCTCCCAACAAGGACGATCGATTCCGACAATCGATTACGACGGATTCGTTCCAACTCTCACTCTGCTAGCTTTAGACATTCTGAGCACTAGAATAGCTTCCCTACTCTAGAACTCTAAAAGCTACACAGAGCATACGCCCCAATACTTAGCGCATGTAGGAGCTCCCATCACTCTCGGCCCTTCGGTCCAGAGTCTGACCGGACCTCTTATACCCCCCATCTCATTCCCACTCGTTGTAACCCCACAGCAAACTTTAAGCACCTGGGCTTAGAAATAAAGTCACTGACTGACTCAAACTGGATGTAGGGCACGTTGTATGAACCAGTATAAACCCTGTGTCATTAAGTGCTAGGCCACATCCGATCACAATGTACGGCAAAACGACAAATATTTACTTGTTGGTCACTTTTCGCACCGACAGGAAGCAAGCGCGGTGGCTGTGAATCATGGGATTTTGAATCCTTTCCATGCGGGCACGGGCGCAGCGGCGAGTTGCCATAGACGGCGTGTGCCATCGCCGGGACAAAGCGGGTCCTGGTTGCTAGAGAAAGAGGAGGGGGAGGCAGCGTGCTACGTGGGCGCTCGGTAGGCCTCCGCCTGGGCTGACCAGCACGCCGAGCTAGGCCGCGGTGGTGGGCTACGGGTGCGCACGCGTGTGAGCTAAGGAAGGGCGCCGGAGCGGGCCGTCGAGCAGGCTGCGACGATGAGCCGCTTGTGCGAAGGAGAAAAGGGAGGAGAGGCGCGGGGCTGGGCCGCCAGCATGCCTAGCGCAGGAAGGGGAAGGAGGAAAGGGCTAGGCCGGTTCTAGAGTTGGGCTAGAAAGGGAGAAAGAAGAAAGTTTTTCAAAAATAAACTCTTTTCCATTTCTAGTTTTCAAATCCAAGCCAAAATTCAAATGAAATTTGAATTCAACCTCAAACAACCTAGCCCTACACTCAACCAAAACAGTATGCTTTGGCATGAATGCAACAAATATGTTTTTAAACCTTATAGTAAATTTAATTAACCAAAATTTATTATTTGGCCTAGGTTAAAATGCATAGAAAATCAAATAAATGTTCAAATTTAATTATTAATTTGCAAATGAAATTTTAGGGTGTTACAAACCTACCCCCCTTAAGATGAATCTCGTCCTTGAGATTCGGGTGATTCAAAGAGATTTGGATAGTCAGATTTTAGATCGTCCTCTCTTTCCCAGGTTGCCTCATCCACCGAATGCCTGTTCCACTGAACCTTACACTTTCTTATAATCCTGCTCCTTGTGATTCTCTTAGCTATTTCTAAGATTCTTACTAGATATTCTTTGTATGATAGATCCTCTTGGATATCCAGTTCATCCAAAGGTAATTGTTCCTTAGGTACTCTCAAACATTTCTTAAGTTATGATACATGGAAGACATCACGAACACCTGAGCTTTTCCGGTAATTCCAACTAGTAAGCAACTTCTCCTCTCCTGTTGATGATCTTGAAGGGTTCCACATACCTGGGTGACAACTTTACCTTGGTATGAAACCTCTTAACTCCTCTCTTAGGTGAAACTTTGAGATAAACAAATTCACCAATCTCAAACACCAAATCCCTTCTTCTCGTGTCAGCGTTGCTTTTCTATCGAGACTGTGCGACCTTCAAGTTTTTCCTTATTGTTTGTACCTGTTTCTCCTCCTATTGCAAAACTTCTGGTCCAAAGACTTCACTTTCCCCTGTTTGATTCCAAAATAGGGGTGCCCTGCACTTTTTGCCATACAACGCTTCAAATGGTGCCATCTTGAGACTTTTTTGGTAGCTATTATTATAGGAGAATTCAGCATAGGGCAAGCTCTTATCCCAACTTGTCCCATACTGTAGAGCACAAGCTCTCAACATATCCTCCAAAATCTGATTTGTTCTCTCGGTCTGCCCATCTGTCTAAGGGTGATAAACTGAGCTAAAGTTCAACTTCGTGTCCATGGACTCATGCAACTTCTGCCAAAAATGAGATGTGAACTGTGTACCCCTATCTGAAACAATCTTCTTCGGTACTCCATGTAAACATACAATCCTTTCCATGTATAGCTCTGCCAACTTTGCACCAGAGTAAGTTGTCTTGATAGGAATGAAATGTGCTACTTTTGTCAGATGGTCTACAATTACCCAAATACAGTCATATCCCCTCTGTGTACAGGGTAATCCCGCTATGAAATCCATTCCAACTTCTTCCCATTTCCACTCGGGTATCTTCATAGGTTGAAGTAAACCTGCTGGCCTCTGATGCAGTGCCTTTACCCTCTGGCACGTATCACATATGGCCATATGTTCAGCTACATCTCTTTTTAGTCCATACCACCAATATCTCTCTTTAAGATCGAGATACATTTTAGTACTCCTCGGATGTATAGAATAGGCCGAGTCATGAGCTTCCCTCAAAATAGACTCTCTAATAGACTTCACTTCTGGCACACAAATCCTTTTTCCAAACCATATTGTTCCACCTCTAACTCCATAGTGTTAGCCACAATACCCAAATTTAGGTATTCAAACTCCTCACACAACTCTTTAGGTAATTGAGTTGTATAGGCCATGTTTACATAACTCCTACTCAAGGCATCTGCTACAAGTTAGCCTTTCCTGGGTGATAGTGTATTTCCAAATCATAATCCTTGATTAACTCTAGCCATCTGCGCTGCCTCAAATTTAGATCTAACTATGTGAATATATACTTCAAACTCTTATGATCCGTATAAATCTCACACTTATGACCAATTAGATAATGCCTCCAAATCTTGAGAGCATGTACCACAACTGCTAACTCTAGATCATGAGTCAGATAATTTAACTCATGTTTTCTCAGCTTTCTGGATGCATAGGCAACAACTCTACCCTCTTGCATAAGAACACAGCCTACACCTTGCCGTGAGGCATCACAATAGATAGAGACGCTTTTGGTAAGATCAGGTAAGACAAGCACTGGGGCAGAAGTCAGTCTCTTCTTCAACTCTTCAAAACTATCCTAACATTGCTTAGACCATACAAATTTGGCATTCTTCTCTAATAGAGCAGTCATAGGTTTGGCTAACTTAGAAAATCCCTCGATGAATCTCCTATAGTACCTAGCCATACCAAAGAAACTCCGAATCTCACTGACATCCTGAGGTGGCTTCCAACTCAACACATCTCTAACCTTCTTGGGATCTACTGCCACTCCTCCATTAGAGATTATGTGACCAAGAAAAGATACTTCTTTTAACCAGAACTCACATTTGCTAAACTTAGCATAGAGCTAATGTTCTCTAAGCTTCTGCAATACTAACCTCAAATGTCCCTCATGTTCTTCATTCTTAGAGTAGACTAATATATCATCAATGAACACAACAACAAACTTGTCAAGGTACTCCATGAATATTTTGTTCATCAAATACATGAAGTAAGCAGGTGCATTTGTTAGACCAAAGGACATGACTGTGAACTCATATAATCCATATCGGGTCACAAAATCGATTTTGGGAATGTCAGAACGCCTTATTTTCAACTGATGGTATCCAGATCAGAGGTTGATATTGGAAAACACAAAAGCTCCTTTCAACTGGTCAAACAGGTCATCGATTCTAGGTAGTGGATACTTGTTCTTAATTGTGACCTCATTAAGTGATCTGTAATATATGCACATTCTTTGTGTACCATCTTTCTTCTCTATAAACAATACTGGTGCACCCCAAGGTGAAGAACTAGGTTGGACATAACCCTTATCTAGCAATTCCCTTATTTGTTTCTTAAGTTTTGCTAATTCATTCACTCCCATTCTATAAGGTCCTTTAGCTATGGGTATAGTTCTAGGTAAAAGTTCAATTATAAACTCAATATCTCGTTCAGGTGGCATACCTAGTAACTCCTCAGGGAAGACATCTAGATACTCCTTTACTATCCGTATATCCTCTATGGTTGTGCCCTCCAATTGATTAACCGACAGATTTCTGAGTCTGACTGTGTTGCCACATACTCAACTTTCTCTCTAGATGGAGTGGTTAGATTCACAGAACTGTTCCCACAATTTATAACTGCCTTTCGAGACCTCAGCTAATCCATACCCAAGATAGCATCAATTCCAGACGAGTCTATGACTACAAGGTTGGCTTGAAATTCTACCCCCCTTATGATGAGACTAGCAGCTAAGCATATCCAATTTGCTTTCATTTCCCTTCCAGGTGAGTTTACTAACATGGGTTTCTTCATAACACATATAGGAATACCATGTTTTTTTATGAAAGTATATGCTATGAAGGAATGTGAAGCACCAGAATCGGAAAAAACTGTAGCTGAGTTTGAGTTGACCGGAAACGTACCGATCACCACATTAGGTGCCTCCTGAGCTATCTCTACAGTTACATGATTCACCTTTCCCCGGGCATAGTTTTGCTGCATATTAGCCATCTTCTTGGGGCATCTATTGGAGTAATGTCCTAATTCTCCATAGTTGAAGCATCTATTATCACTGACTGCATTTGGCGCCTTTGGTGCGCCATTCTTTTATGGAGCATTGGGGAAATTATTCTTCACAGGAACATTGTTGGTTTGCTGTTGGCGCTAGAGTGGTGCCTTATACTGTTGCTACTGCTGCTGTGCACACTGTGGTTGCTGGTTGTGGTTGTTCAGATTGGACTGAACCTGATAGCGCTGCTGTGGGTAAGCTTGCTAAGGAGCAATGCGGACATGAGAGTTACTCCCTTGCTGTTGCCCCTAGAATTTCCTCTTCTTGTCCTCCATTTGGCGGCGCTTGTTCTCTATAACCAAGGCCTTGTCCACTAGCTGCTGAAAACTAGCAAAGGTATGGGACAAGCAGTTGGTACTAGAGACCATCATTCAGACCTTCCATGAATAGCTCCTGCCTCTTCTCATCATCTTCCACTTCAGTACGTGCGTACCATGACAATTGTATGAACTTGTCATGATATTCTGCAATAGACATGCTCCCCTGTTTGAGAGCCAAGAATTTCTTCTTCTTCAGCTTCATCAACCTAGCAGGCACATGATGAGAGTGGAAGGCACTGCGAAATTCTTGCCAAGTGATGGGATTAGCTTCAGTATGGCCAAAGCGGAAAGAGTCCCACCAGTCAAGTGCAGCCCCTTACAGCTATCCAGAAGCATACAAAACCTTCTCTTTGTCATCACACTGTGCAATCTCAAGTTGCCTCTCAATTGCACGCAACTAATCATTGGCTTGGAGTGGGTCAGTGGAATGCTTGAAGACAGGCGGATGTCCCTTCAAAAACTCTCCCCTCTTGTATCTGACTTGAGGGGGTGCATTCCCATTCTCATTCCCAATATTCTGCATGCTCTGAGCCATCTGCTGAAGCAATTGAGTTTGCATCATCATCAGTTGCTCCATAGTGATAGGGGGTGGCGGCGGCAAGTCCTCGTCTCCCTGGTTGTTCCTTCTAGTATTCACCATCTGTAGATACATCATATAAGTCTCATATATCCAAAATGTATAACCTTTAAGAGATAATGGCCTAATGAGAGTAGGTATCACAATATCAAGACAAGAGATATATATATGTAGGGTATACAAGGAGATAATTGTTCTGAACTTTTTCGGCGAGTTGGACAGATAGCAGTGCAGTAAAATGAGCATATCTCACTCTATTTTTATCATATGAATATGAATTTTACCTTTATGGAAATCTTATGAAATTCTCTACAACTTTCATTTAGAACACATTCTTAGATTCTGACGTTTAATCAAGCAAAAACAGACAACAAGTAGTACTGTTCCAGAATTCTGACAGCACAGAAACATCAACTTATGACAGCTGTATCTCTCAATAGATAATAGGTATTGAGGTGATTTTAGTGCCAAAAGAAAGATGTAGAAGTCTACTTATCTCCATAAAATTTGCATGACAATAGGACATCTAGATCATGAGATATAAACTGATAAAGGTGGACTGCTCAGAATGATACAGAATGGACAGCAAGATAAAAATAAACCCAACTATTTATTCATATCATCCTTAAGCCTTATTCTTAACTAAATGACTGTGGACAGGCCCACAAATCATCACAATCATGACAAAAATCCAAATCAAACATTGTTCATCATGACAATCATCCAACCATTTAAGTGACAATTGTTCAATCATTAAAAAGAAAAGAAAAGAAACTAAACACTCTCTCGCACATCTATGCGTGTTTATTACATATTTTTGGGTAAATCCTCCTATGGGTCGATGTTGGTGCTGGTGTTGGGGTCTCCAAAGCCTCCTCTATTCCTTGGAGGTGATTGAGCAGGAATCCCTGGCGCTTCCACATCAGGACCTCCTTGATGCTGCTTCAACGTAGCATTCTCCTAGGCAAGCTGCAAGTAGGCCTTCCCCATGACATCTAGCTTATCCAAGGCTTGATCCAAGTTAGTGTTGGTCTGGGCCAAGCTAATCAAGGTAGGCCTAAGCCTATGGTTCTCCTCCCCAAGTGGTGTGGTGATGTTGCAGGTGGATTGCCCGCTCCGACGGCGGGGAAGATAACGATCCTCCTCCCATGCAATGTCGTCGAAGTGGCAGTCGTGATTGACCACCAACAACTGTCGAGCAGCATCCCGAATGGCGGCTGCATGTGTGAGCCATGTAATGATAGCACGGTGGATGTAGTGCACCTGAATCCCTTCGCGGATGTACACCACTGTCTCGCAGAAGCCGATGTAGTCGGGGTGGGTCCAATGCTCTGTCCGGAACTGCATAGTGCATCTGGTATGGTAGCGATGTATAAGTGAGAGAAGCTTGGGGTGGTAGTAGGCATCTCCCTGCAAATCATAGTGTATCTCTGCGGTCCACCCCTGAGCCAGCAGTGCATCATGGTAATCATCACCATCACTTCCACCGTCTCCTCCATCACCATCACCATCACCATCACCATCACCACCATCATCTCCACTACCATCTCCACCATCACCACCATCTCCATCACTACCATCATTACCCTCATCATTAGAATCAAAGTTGTCAGAATCATCACCATCATCAGGGTCACCAGCTCCATCCTGACCCCCCATGTTCAGCTTCCTCTATGGGCTCTTCCTCAAATTCTTCTATCTCTATAGGTTCCTCATACATGGGCCCCTCTTTAGTCTCTTCATCCATGGGTTCATCCTCCATCTGGTCCTCTAGAGGTTCCTCCATGGGCACCTCCACAGGCAGTTCCTCCTCCATGCTCCTCAAAGCCTCAACTAGGTGTGCAGGTACGTGCTTGCCAAGCGTGAACCTCATCCTCCTTGTTGGCATCATAATGGTATGCTTGCAGGGTGTCAACTTGGTGCGGGCCATCTATAAGATTGAAAAGGTTGAGTATTAGAATAAGATAATTTTTGCAACAGATAAAAGACAGAATATAAACAAAAAATTTATAGTAAATTAAAGGTAGCAAAATAAAGATAACGTGATCCTAAAAACGTCCATTTCTAACTAGGTTGATCGTCCTACAGTCAGTTATAGCTTTGATACCAATTTGTCGCACCCAATTTTGCATAGCAAAATCAAGTACTCATATATGTGCGCCTAGGATGTCCAAACACACATATACCATCAAATTGTAATAATATCAAAGTAAAGTACTTTAATACATCGCATATCTCATCATACTGTTATCACATAGTCTTGCTCATTGGCAACATTATTACACAAAGCGGAAAACTAAGCCCAAACTGCCACAGGGACTCCAACTGGTGAACATCAATCTAGTAGTCCTAGACATCCTCTGGAAACTCTTCATATTTATTATCTGTTACCCATCCGAGATTTTCATTGAATGTAAAACAAGTGTAAGCTCACCATGCTTAGCAAGTATATCAAAAGGATCTATGAGGCTCAAAGGCTAGGCACGGTTTGACTGCGGTTCGCAATTTTAGTTGTTCAAGTTTTAGCATCCTGAATCACTACTTTAGTGAATAATCCCAACCCAATTGGTAGCAATGAATAATCAAGATTATATCAAGTTCCCATCCATCCATGGTAACCACTAATCATGAAGGATCCAGATCGCTCGTATCCGTTAGCACGGCTATTATAATAGGTTAAATATTTCTACAGAAATTATACAACTTTGCCCACCGAGCCATGATTCCCAATGCTGGGGTTTACAAAGCCCACAACACCTCTACCTAGGAAGTGTGGTAGGGTTTCACTACGTAACCCTTTGCTAGTCGCACTAACAAGTCGTAGCTGCTAAGGTTTCAGCCGTCTAGCTGTATATGGCCCTCCTCTAGGAGTGGCACGCGTGGTCGCGGCATGGTACACACCCTAGCAGGAAAAGAAACATACCAACTAGTGCCCCCCTCTTGCCCTTATAGAAAGCTACAGATGAGCTAGTACAATCTAGTTAATAGGTTAAAGTCAGAGCCATATGACACTCGGGGTTGTACGAAACCTCCTGGGTGGCCGGTTCAGGATTAAGTCCTTATGGAGAGGCACTAGAGCACTCAACCCCGTACTCTAGCCCCCTAATTGTTGCTAAAAAGCTCCATTTTATCACATTGCATAATACCTTTAGTCATGTTTAACAATTATTTTATGCTGAGCGCTGCAGCATCTATCCAAAATGCATCCCAAACCATAGGTAATAAAGATATGTGGTACAAGTAGTAATCTAGGTAAAATCCTTAAAGGTAATTCAAATTTAGACACATGTCTATAAATGAATTGTAGAGTTCATAGGTACAAGGGACCTTTGCTACACTTACCTTCCTCAAAGTTTTCCTCCTGGTATTGTTGGTCTCCCTGCTGATCCTCAGTCACCTCGAACCGATCACCCTCTAAACGTGTTCTAATTCACCAATCAAGCATCCATTCCAATCATCACATGCATACAAATAGACTTCTATTAGAACAATACACCAAACAGTAGAAACATAGATTGAAAAGCTTATAAAACTAATCTACGTACTGCTACGAACACATGAGCTAAAGAATCACTCAAATTGGACATAAAACGCAAAAGTTATGCATAAAACAAGTTTCAATGGCAGTTCTGTAAATAAACTGAACTCAAATTTGAATTTAAACTAACAAAATCTGAATTTAAATGAATTATGGATGGCGCACACTATTTCCTAAAATTACAGGGGCTAAAACAGAAGAAAACATGACTGAAAAGTAATTCTTTTGAACTATACTAGACCGCGGGTTGATTCACTCAAAACCGAGGGGCTAAATTGCAAAAGCGCCGGCTGACTGCGGGTTGACCCGCGTAGATGCTGACTGGGTGCCATGCGGCTGTGCGTGATTGATGCGGTGCACTAGGTGTGTGTGGACATGGTGTGCTGACGCAGCGCTGCGGACCGAGTCCACAGCCCTACGGTGGACCGGCTACATACCGAACTGGTATGGCCTAATCGTGGCCGTCCATCCAAGAACGGACAACGCCAAATGAAGGGGGCGCGCGGGCCGCCAGAGAAGCAGCCCTACGCAGCCGCCGCCATTGACACCGGCACCTAAGCTCACCGGGAAAACACCAGAATGGTGATTCTGACGGCCAAACTCGACGTGGACTACACCTAGACGATGCGTGCAGTGACGCGGACTCGATACAACACCAAGCAAGGTGGAAGAACTCGTCGAGACAACGGCTCCGTGGTGGCGCCATGGCCAGCGGGCACTGGGACTTGCCGATACGGCACTCCCGAGCACCAAACACTAAATAGGAAGGGCGGGGAGGATGAGGGGTATACCACGAACTCGATGACGGGATTCTCGACATCCGAGAGGGCTTCTAAGGGGTTTGACGACGTACGACGGTGGCTGGAGAGAGAAAAAGGGCGTGGGTGAGTGCAATCACGTGCAATCCGAGGCCAAAACGAAGAGATGAGGTCACCTACGGGCGCGGTGAGTCATGGTGGAGTTTCGAGGTGCGTTGGCGACGTTGATTGGGCACCGGAGCAGGCGGGCTATGGGGCGGCGGTGCGAGCTCGGATGCGGCTGGAAAAAGGAGAGAGGGAGGGGCTCGGCAGTGGGCTTTATAGGCCAGATGGGCGTGCAGAGATGGGAAGGAAGTGCGGCGGGCTGTGAATCATGGGATTTCGAATCCTTTCCATGCTGGCACGGGCGTAGCGGTGAGTTGCCGTAGATGGCATGCACCATCGCCGAGACGAAGAAGGAAGGTGAGGCGGGCGGCTGACGAGCGGGTCCCGGTTGCTAGAGAAAGAGGAGGGGGAGGCAGTGTGTGATGTGAGCGTGGGCAGGCCTCCACCTGGGCTAAGTAATGCACCGAGTTGGGCCACGGTGGTGGGCTATGGGCGCGCGCGCATGCGAGCGAAGGAAGGGCGCCGGAGCAGGCCACCAAGCAGGTCGCGACGATAGGCCGCTTGCGCTAAGGAGAGAAGGGAGGGGAGGCACTGGGCTGGGCCGCCAGTAGGCCAAGCGCGGGAAGAGGAAGGAGGAAAGGGCTGGGCCGGTTCCGGAGTTGGTATGGAAAGGGAGATAGAAGAGAGTTTTTCAAAAATAAACCCTTTTCCATTTCTAGTTTTCAAATCCAAGCCAAAATTTAAATGAAACTTGAATTCAACCTCAAAGACCTAGCCCTACACTCAACCAAAACCAGTATGCTTTGGCATGAATGCAACAAACATGTTTTTAAACCTTATAGTAAATTTTAATTAACCAAAATTTATTATTTGACCTAGGTTAAAATGCATAGAAAATCAAATAAATGTTCAAATTTAATTATTAATTTGCAAATGAAATTTTAGGGTGTTACATGCGTCGAGATCAGGAAACTCGAGGGAAAATTCTACGGTATCGAGTACCACCACGTGGTACGAGACCAAAATTAGCTCGCCGACCACCTATCTAAGATAAGCTCTTCTCGCGCCGTGATTCTGCTTGGGGTCTTCGTTCAAGACCTCTTTATGCCATCTATTAAGGAAGAGAAGGAAATTTAAGAAGTTCCCCCCGCCGAGCAGCTGGCACTTACAGTACCTTCACCGGTCATAAACTAGAGGGAACAGTTCATCAAGTAACTCACCAGCGCTGACGTACCCACCGATAAGACTGAAACTGAATGTCTCATCCGTCGTAGCAAGCATTACGTGCTGGCAGATGGGAAGTTGATGAGGAAAAGCGCCAAGGGATACTGCAGAAATGCATCACCCGAGAAGAGGGTGCAAAATTACTTTAGGAAATTCACTCTGGTTTCTATGGCAATCACGCGGCTTCTAGAAACCTGGTCGGCAAAGCTTTCCGAGTTGGTTTTTATTGGCCCACGGCCATCGCTGATGCAGAAGACCTCGTACGATATTGTGAAGGATGTCAATTTTTCACCAAGCAAATACACGTGCTGGCGCAGGAATTGTAGACCATCCCAGCTTCTTGGCCTTTTGCATGCTGGGGACTGGACATGATAAGGCCTTTCAAGCCTACGCCAGGCAGTTTTTGGTACGTATACATCGCCGTTGACAAGTTCTCCAAGTGGATCGAATACAAGCCGCTTGTTCCAGCTACTTCAAAGAAGGCAGTTGAGCTCTTCGAAGATATCATCCATAGATTCAGTCTCCCAAACAGCATTATCACCAACCTCAGAACTACATTTACTGGTCACCATTTTTGGGACTTCTGCGAAGACCGATGCATCTCTGTCAAATACATCTCTGTTGCCCATCCTAGAGCCAATGGCCAGGTCGAACGGGCAAACGGCATGATCCTCGATGCCCTAAAAAAGAGACTATACCAGAAAGAGGAAAAGCATCCGGGCAGATGGCTCAAAGAGCTTCCAGCTGTGGTCTGGGGACTGCGCACTCAAGCTAGTCGCAACACCGATGTGTATCAATATTTTTTGGCCTACGGCTCAAAAGCCATACTTCCTGTGGACATTGTCTTCCAAGCACCTAGGGTGGAGCATTATAATGAAGAACAAGCCGCAGCTATTCAGATAGAGGACGTCGACAGAGCCGAAGAGGAACACCTGATCACTTGCATCCGCATGGCAAATATCTAGAAGGCCTGCGAAGATACTACAATCGCAATATCAAAGGTCATTCATTTGCGGTCGGTGACCTTGTTCTCTGAAGAAAGCAGAAAACCGAAGGGATGCACAAGCTCTCCTCCCCCTGGGAAGGGCCTTACGTGGTCAAAGAGGTTACCCGACCTGGGTCTTACCGGCTATGCAACATGGAGGGAATCGATATCCCCAATTCATGGAACATCGAGCACCTTATACGTTTCTATCCTTGAAATTCTCCAGATATGTACTCTTCACTCCCTAATGAATAAAGTTTTCACCGCCATAAATTGTCTCCATTATTGCTCTACTCTAGTTTACTCTCCATTTACGATCACCAACTCCAAGCTACGCCTCAATAAACTTCGGCAATTATATGTGATCTCCATAAACGATTCGCCCCGCTTCTCCATACTACAATATCTCTAAGATATTCCACCAACCGACGAGCAGCACACGCCCTGCTCTGTGTTCCTTGGAGAAAACCCTATCTTCGTTCTCTTCCTACACGTGCTACGGGCTCCAGCGCTCTGCGTTATGGGTGGTCGGCAGTGGTTCCTCGGTCACGTCTATCTCTCCTACATGTGCATGGGCTCTAGCGCTCGACGTTATGGAATACGGGCTAGCCAATGCCAAGAGCCCAGTAATGAACTAGCTGCTCAGACGCTACTTATACCACGTATAAATGCGTTAGGGTTAACAACATTACCTTTTCGGACAAAAGCGCCAGCTAAAATCGCCACAATACACATAAGTTGCTCACTTATGGCATTTATACAAATAAACAAACATTTGTTCAGCTATCGCCCTGTTAACTCTCCACAAGTTTCGTTCCATACAGGTGCCATCTCCATAAGCTATTGAGGCTAGGCGTCAACCTCTTCGCTGAACAGATCTACGTCGCTAGCCAATTTCTTCATAGCATCCTTCAGCTGCTCCTCCTTTGCCATGCTCGTCCCTCTGGCAAATCCAGCCCCTATCGCCTGAAGATTTATCGCCGAATAATGGAACCGGACCACCGCTAAGGCGTGCGTAACAACAGAGGTAGCGGCATCCCGGTTGAAGCTTTTGAAGTTCTCCCAAGCCGCATTGCATCTGTCGATGATGGTGTTTGGACGTGGAGGCCCCTCGCTGGGTACCAGGTCTGCTTCAAGGTCAACACAGTCTAGCACTGGTTTGACTGCAGCCACCACGACATCAAATTTCTCCCTTTCAGTCCTCGCCTCTAGCACCAGCACATCAAGTTGCGCCTTGGTTCTTAGTCGATACTCTGCAAATGCCAAAGGAATTCATCAAACGAAGGACTCATACCAAATGACTCCGACCACGAACTACTTACCCTCCATCTCTTTGGCCAGTTTCTCCGCTCGCCCAAACGCCTTTTCCATCTCCTCCTAGAGTTGGCCGACAACTTGACATAGCTGGCCGAGCTCCACATCTTTTTCTGCAAACATAGTAAACAACGGCTACATTAAGGCCGGTCGACAACACGGAACAAGCTCACCAATTGGGGATACCATTTTTCTGCTCAGAGATGCTCTTTAGCTACTAGGCAGTGTCCCTCAGCTGCTCGGAGACATTTCTCAACTGGTCGGATAGGGTCCCCTTTTGGTACTCTAGGACCTTGGTGTTTGATTCAGCAAGATCCCTTTCACACTGGGCCCACTGTATGTTTTTCTCCATCACCTTCATGGACTCTTTCAGCTTTTGGTTCTCCTCGAAAAGGGGCTCCATCCTTTTGACCAGCTGCTGGCACTGCTCAGCAGTCCGCGCTATGCCCTGCAACACGATCCATAAATAGACAAAGGGAAAGCAATGCTCAACACCAAGACAGACGCCGTTCAAGCCACACTAACCTCAATCTGCTTCATTGTAATGTTTAGGGTGGACCATAGCCGCTTCACCTCCTTGGTGGTGTCCTCCTCTTCTACAACTACGACTTCCTCTCCCCGCTTGTGGAAGATACGGATGGTCTGAGGTTGCGCTTCTTCGCGCCTGATCTCTTCAACTTCGTCCTCCTCGACAATCCATGGCACTTCCTAGGGGCTTGGCGGCCACACAAAGAGACCGACCTCACCATGTGGCCCCTTAAGGGCCGCCGCTCTCTCCACCGACGATGATGACCTCCACCCTTCAGACATAGGCATGGCACTGGTAGCTCCTGCCTCTGCCCCTAAAGAGCTAGCTAGATCCACTGTCGCTCCCGACATCTCTGATTCCTCGCCAGCCATCGCCGTAGACCGCTCTCCACCTCCAATTCCATCAGCAGCGGTGGTCGAATCCTCTGCAACCCGACGAGCGCTTGGGGACTCCAGGGCGGTGTCTGTTCGTAAAGCTTCCATGCTCTGGCCAACCCTCGGCTGCTTGCCAGTCTGGCCTGAAGGATTCAGATCCTTTGTGCACCCTGTTCTGCATCAGTTTAGCTCACCGATCACCGCTACTACAAAAAATGGATATTCACTGATCCCAAAGTAAAGATAGTTACACGTCAGCTTTCCAATGAACAGTTCTGAATCGACGCTATCTCCCCAAGCACCCAGGCCCGGCCCTAGGGTTGACCCGTGCATCCGGGGATTGATGCCTTGCGGCCCCTATCGTCGACATCTTCTCCGCCCGCTGCGGCTTGGGGACTCCTCCAGCTGCTGTTGGCTGCTCTTTGGGGACTCGCCCCTAGACATCTTCTCCTCCCTTCGAACGCACATCTACGCATGTCTGCTGCGCGATGACGCTTTGGTGCTCAGAGGCGAAGCTACCGGCACCTCGTCGTCGTCCGACCACTCAGACATCGCCGCACTCTGCGTCTGAGCGGTCCGACCACCACCGATGGAGATGCCAGCTGGCTTGCGGGGAGCTACATCTGCCGTTCTCCTTTTCTTTCGGGTTGACTCATTTTCCACAGCCCTTTTCCCCTAAACTTTGTCCGATATCGGGGAGGGACTCTGCTTTTGACCAGCGATTTCGCCTCTGGATTCGGACGTTGTGCTGGCGGCACCTTCCTTCGGCTGAGTGGTTGGCCTGGCATCCACTGCCTTCGGCCATTCGCTCCTCGGGACACCCGAGAAGTACGCCGCCCATTCCTGCCAATTGGTTTTTCCACAAGCGAATTAGTCCACTGCCCAGCGCCAGCACAGGAAAAACCACCAGGAACAACAGTCGAGATTGTTACCTGAGGAGGTGGGTTTGTGCAGTTAAAGGGTTTTGCCTGCCTTGGCATGGTGTATGGCATGTTCAGAGCGAAGAGCTTAGCAGCCAGGTGCAGCACAACCTCCTTCGTCAGTTTCTCCGTCCTCTCCCGGGTACCGTTAGTATCTCCCTTGAAGTCAAAGCCTGCATGAGCCCTCTCCTTGCAGGGCTAGACACGGCGCGGGATGAAGTTCACCGCCACTACCATTCCACCCATCTTTATGCCCCTCATTAACTCAAGGAGCTCCTTCACTTGCTCCATATCGGCACTGGTCGGCTTCTCCGACCAGCTCTTTTGATTCTTTGGAATCTGGTTGACATCACAAGGGACGGCAGAATCAGTCTATTTCATATAGAGCCACATGGCATTCCACCCCTTCAATGAGGTATTTAGAGGCACATGAATATACTCACTCACCATACCATCATGGAGCTATAGATACACACCACCGACAACTTTGGAACCGCACCATCCTTTCTTCTTGAGCCAGAAAAGGTGTTGGAAGAGATTGAAATGGGGAAGAATGCCCAGATAAACCTCGCAGAAGTGGATGAACACCAAAATGTGCAAAATAGTGTTTGGATGAAGATTACATAAGCTCACTCCCCAATACTCTAATAGATTTCGCAAGAAAGGATGTATGGGAAGCCCTAATCCACGCCAGAAGTAATCTTCGAAAACAACGAGTTCGTCGGTGTGTGGCATCGGATAGGGCCCACCGTCGGCCGAACGCCATCCGGTGGTGACATGATCGGGAAGAACGCCCACCTCCACCATCTTGTTGAGCTCCGTCTCCCCCATGAGCGATGGTACCCATTCCTTGTCGTGGCTCATCCCGGTGGCTGCCTTGTTCGTGCTTGCACCCCCCCTCTTCGATGCCATCTCTTAGATCTGGATCGGAACTGCTCCCTTCGCGCAAGTTTTTTAGCCCTGGCGGTGGAGCGCGTGAGAATGTGAATGGGGGAGAGCGAGGGCAAGGTGGAAGACGAGGTGATAGAGTGGCAAAGGTGGGTGCACGGAGTGCGGTGATGGAGTTATAAGGATACCCTCCCGACTTTTTGCATTAAAGGGTTTTTAAGAAGCCACACATGTTGATCTGTGCCCTTCTGAATTCCCCAAAGCGCCGTGCTGGGCCGTTACCTAGGCTTTCGCGGAAATACGGCCCATATCGCCCATTTTTTGACGCTACTACATATTGCGCACCGAATATTTGCCGACCTCTCCGCAATAGCATCATGACTCGGTAATTTCTACTGTACAGTCATTACTCTAGTTTTTTCTCCATGATTTGAGTAATTGGCACTTCTTGATTTATCCTAGATTTCAACTTGTGGCTCGAGGACTGCGTCATCATTATGATTCAGTTTCTCACCATACTAGGGACTTTCTCTCAGGATACTGTTGTTTCTGACCCTGGCACCACGTGACTACGTCACCTCATACCAGGCTCGGGGACTAAGTGGGCACACTTCACCTTGCGGTGAACGTGTGGCTAGTGTTGCAAAGCTACGGCCAAGAGCTAGTTTCCCGCCTGGCCAGTCTTTCAGGCTCTCAATATTTGACCCTGGCACCACGTGACTACATCACCTACTACCAGGCTTGGGGACTATAGTGTATACACTGCACCTTGTGATGCGTGTATTGATCTTCATGTCTGGTCAACGTCTCCATGTCTCTGAGCACCCAAATGGCCCACATCCACTCCTTGTCGAACGGAGTCTAAGTGGGCACGCCCTGCAAGACACCGGGAAGATATCCTGAAGATACGGCGTAATCTGTTAGGATATGTTACGGTCCTGTGATTCCTGTAAGTTGTTATTACTTACCGGTTATCTTGTAGATCTAACCGACTTGTAACCCTGCCCCCAGACTATATAAGGCAGGCAGTGACCCCCTCAAAACACATCATCATATCATACGATAGCCAATACAAACCGATAGACCATAGGAGTAGGGTATTACGTCATGCTAACGGCCCAAACCTGTCTAACTCTTGTGTCTTTGTTGCCTTCTTGTTCTTGATTACGCGCACCTCTGCCAATCAATCTACCTTCGTGGGATACCCCTCAGAGGACTGCCGATGATACTCTGTCGATAGTTTTGCAAGCTAAGGAATGAGTTGAACATATTGGATTTCTCAAATATGTGTTGATGCACCCCCACTTATATGACATGCCTCTCCTTCAAGCAATCCAAGGTAAAAGTTGATTGGCAAGGCATACATCCTTGCTAAGGACATGTTTAATGCATCTAGTCATTTTTCACATTTAATAGGCTCATTCATGAAAATCAAATGATTTTGATGCTTGTATGGTACCATTATTGTTTCTATGCTTGACTTGATCTAGTGGTAGCATATGACATGTTTGTGGGCTTGTAAACCTAGTGTTTGATCTAGAAAATGAGCTATAAGTGTTTAACTCAACATGGTACAAGATAACCCTTATTTGAAGGTGTGAAGAAGCTTGTCCTTGGATCAAACTGAGTTAAATATCTTTGGCAAGTAATCTAGATTGGACCAAATTTAGGAAAATGATCCTCACCCCATTGATTGACATTGATAATATCAACCTATCTATATTTTGAACCTTTGTGGTCATCGATGACAAAGGAGGAGAAATAGTTACAAAGATAGTGAAAAGATAACAAAGGGGGAGAAATTGAGAAATTCACATAGGGGGAGAGATATGACAAAGTAAGGGGATCCATAAAAAATTTTAAGCACACAAGTAGGGGGAGCAAGCTCATGAACTTGTATGGTGCATTTGAATGTGCATTTCATATATTTGCTTGCATAGCACAAGTTTTAAATTTCAATATCCATGCTCGTGTGATATATGCTAGTTGTAGGATTGAATGATGAAATGAAAAACTAGCATGCATATGTTAAGTAACTAGACTCATGCTCATATTATGAAAACTAGACCCTTGCTTCTAATGTTGATCTCATGGGGTATTCTAGTTTTTATGTATGTCTAGTTACCAATCGTGCTAAGGATGGTATATTTTTGCACTCCGATTGGTATCACGCTTCAAAGGTCCATCTCTTATACCTTAGCATCATTTGGTAGACATTGACTCCTATATTTCCTATCTAAACATATGTGCAAGCTACTATCCAAACTCTTAGTACATATGTAGGGGGAGCAATTGCTACCATTTGGGGTTCATGAAACTTGTCCATATCCTTGTACATATGGTAGAAATGCTTGGGCAAGCTACATGGATTTAATTGAATTTTAATTCATATCTTTGTAAGGGTTGTCATCAATTACCAAAAAGGGGGAGATTGAAAGCTCTAGTTTGGTTTTGGTGAATTGATGAAACCCTAAGTGCTAACCTAGTTCATCTAAGTGATCATGAGATAGGTAGCATTATTCCAAGTGGTGAAGCAACAGTGAAGATCATAATGATAGTGATGGCATGGTGATGATCAAATGCTTGGACTTGAAAAAGAAGAAAGAGAAAAACAAAAAGCTCAAGGCAAAGGTGAAACTTAATAGGAGCTTTTTTGTTTGGTCATCAAGATACTTAGTGAGTGTGATCACATTTAGGATTGATAGCCGTACTATTAAGAGGGGTGAAACTCGTATCAAAATGCGGTTATCAAAGTGCCATTAGATGCTCTAACTCATTGCATATGCATTTAGGATCTAGTGGAAAGCTAACACCCTTGAAAATGTTTGTGAAAATATGCTAACACACGTGCACAAGGTGATACACTTGGTGGTTGGCACATTTGATCAAGGGTGGTGAAGTTCGGGGTCAAAAGGAGAAGTTTCGTATTGACCGGACTCTGCCTTGGGCAGTGACCGGACTCTAACCCCGTGTCCGGTCAGTGGCGCACAGTGAAGGCCACCCTCGGTCCCTTGACCGGACGCTAAAGAGAAAGAGGGACCGAACACACAGGGGGTGCGTCCGGTCACCTAGTGACGTACGTTGATGTAAGCAATAGAGAGAGGCTGTGTTGATCGGATGTAGGACTAGGTCTAGTCATGAGCCACTAGATGCGTTCGGTCATGAAAAAACATCTCTGGAACCTTACTAGAAACGACTGGACTCCAATGATGGAGCGTCCGGTCACTTTGAGCAGCGCGTCCGGTCACAACTTAACACGTGGCGTGAAGTAGACTAGCCGTTAAGACTAGGCGCTCAGTATTTGATGCTGATGACATGTGGCGATCATCTAGCAACCGGACGTAGGGGTCCAGCATCCGGTTGCCCTGACTTTTTAGGGAACAGAGAGCCAACGGATCTATTCATGGGGGCTCTCTAATTAAGCCCCATGGCCGGCTCAAGCTCACTCTCTTGGCCATTTGCATTGACATAGCAACCTTGTGAGCTTAGCCAAAGCCCTCCCACTCATCTCCATCATTGATTCATCATCTTTGTGAGATTGGGAGAGAATCCAAGTGCATTGCTTGAGTGATTGCATCTAAAGGCACTTGGTATTCGTGTTTCGTTACGGAATTCGCTTGTTACTCTTGGTGGTTGCCGCCACCTAGATGGCTTGGAGCAGTGAGGATCGTCTAGCGGAGGTTGGTGATTGTCTCCGGCTCAGATCGTGGTGATTGTGAGGGGTTCTTGACCTTTCCCCGGTGGAGAGCCGAAAGGTACTCTAGTAAATTGCTCGTGGCCTGTGTGATCCTCATCTTGTGTTTGTTGTGCGGCACCCTATTGAGGGTTTGGCGTGTGATGCCAATTAGCGTGTGAACCTCCAAGTGAGTGAATCGCCACAATGAGGACTAGCTTGCCAGCAAGCAAGTGAACCTCGGTAAAAATCATTGTGTCATCATTTGATTCCGAGGTGATTGGTCTTCATTGGTATTCATTCTTGTGATTGATTGGTTCATTCCTCGACTAGTCGGTATAACCATCTTGCTCTCTCTCTTTACATTACCGCAAACTAGTTGTCAAGCTCTTTAGTGTAGCTAGTTGTGAGAGCTTGTTAGTCAGGTTAGTGTTGCTCTTTAGTTAGCCTTTGAGAGCACATTAACTTAGTGTAGTGACATAGCTATTGTGTGGTTAGAGACTATAGAAACTAGAATTGTGGTAGGTCGCTTGCATTTTTAGTAGGCTAGCGCAACACTCGCTTCACCTTATATTTGTCTAACCGGTTTGCTAAGTGTTGTTGTTGAAATTTTTAATAGGATATTCATCCCCCTCTAGCCATTAGGACCTTTCATAATCCCAAACTCATCACACAAATCATCAACTCTTGTGTTCTTGAATTCACTTCCATTGTCACTTCTCACTTTCTTGATGGTTGTTTCAAACTCGTTGTAAATTCTCTTGATGAATGTCTTGAAGGTTGCAAACACATCACTTTTATCAACAAGAAAGAACACCCATGTATATCTAGTGAAATCAACCACAATCACAAATCCATATTTGTTTTCACTAATGCTAGTTTATGTGGTTGGTCCAAACAAGTCCATGTGCAACAACTCAAATACCTTAGATGTACTCATCATGCTCTTCTTAGGGTGTGTGTTGCCAACTTGCTTTCCGGCTTGACATACACTACATAGCTTATCCTTCTCAAATATGACATCTTTTAAGCCTCTAACTAGATCATGCTTAGTCAACTTGTTCAATTGTTTCATTCCAACATTGTTCTTCACAAAACTAGTCTTGTGAGGAGCAAAGGTCGCCTTGCCTTTCTTAGGGGTATAGCCCAATCTCTCTTTGTAGAGAGAACTTCTTTGGCTACCCAAGCACATAAGCAAGTGGTTCTCACCACCGTAGGCTTTGCCTAAGGTACGAGTGAGCTCATTGACCTCCTTCTTGTGGGTCTCATTTTTCACCATTAGTGAGGCATCACAAGTGAAACTGTCACTTAAAGGTAAAGTGGAAGTAGTAGTGCTACAAGAAGGGTTAGTGGGAGCAACAACAATGGGCTTATAAAAGGATTCATCAAGAATATCACATGTCACACCCACATCACATGACACAATCACTTGCTCCTTCTTGAGTTGCTCGAGGAGGGAGGAGTGAGCTTTTTCAAGCTTGGAGTGAGCTTTGCCAAGCTTCTCATGGGCTTCCATTAGCCTCTCATGAGTGGCATTGAGCTCATCAAAGGATTGCTCAAGTGATTTGACCTTCTTGCACAATTCTTCGCACTCCTTTCTCTTCATCTCAAAGCAAGTATGTACTTGCTCACACATGTCCAAGAGCTCCTCCTTTGTGTACTCCTCATCATCACTCCTATAATCATCACTTTCACAATCATCATCATCTCTCACATCATATTTTACCTTGGAAGGCTTTGCCATGAGGCATGTCGATGGAGTGTCGAAGATGAAAGGCTTGTTGTTGATAGCGATGCTTGCTAGTGCTTTCTTAAGAGATTTCTTGTCATCATCACTAGAGTCATCACTATCCAAAGAGCCATCACTATCACATGTTACCACATAGCCTCCACCCTTCTTCTTTTGGAAGGTCATCTTCTTCTTCTTTTCTTTCTTTTCCTTCCTTTCCTTCCTCTCTTTCTTTTTCTCATCCTCATCATTGTCACTATTGTAGGGATAATCCGCTACAACATGATGCTTGCTCTTGCACTTGTAGTATCTTCTCACATAGTCCATGCTCTTGAAGTTGTCTCTTCTCTTTCTTGCACCATAGCCCTTCTTCTTCATGAATTTGCCCATCTTGCGCACAAAGAGAGCCATGGCCTCATTATCAATGTCACTAGCATCTTCATCATCACTTGATTCTTGTTTCTTGGACTTGCCCATGTTCTTGGATGATGAGCTAGTCTTGAATGCTACACTCTTCTTCTTCTTGTCTTCATCGTCCTTTTTCTCATCCTTGTCAACCCCTCCCTTTCCACACGGTATCTCTCTTGTGTCATGACATCACCTATTACTTGGTTAGGGGTTAGTTGCTTTAATCCTCCTCTAATGATGATCAATCTCAATGTCTCAAATCTTGAAGGTAAGCACATCAAGAACCGATGAGAGACATCATCATCATTGATCTTCTCTCCCAATGCCTTCAAGTCATTCATAATCACTTGGAGCCTATGAAACATCTCTAGAATGCTCTCATCATCCTTCATCTTGAAGCTTGTCAACTTGTCTTTGAGGATGTATAGCTTGGCACTCTTCACCATCGGTGTGCCCTCATATGTTTCTACCAATCTCTTCCACACCTCACTAGCTCTAACAATCCTTGATTTACTTAAACACCTTCGAATCAATGGCATTGTAGATGGTGTTGAGAGCCATTGTATTACATTGCTTGTTGGCCTTATCATTGTTGGTGAGATTGTCTGAATCAAGAATCACAAAATCACTCTCGGTCACATCCCACACTTGGTCATTGATTGAACCAAGATATATCTTCATCTTTTTTTGGTGAAATCGAATCCAAAATTTAAACTAGAACTCTTCGTGAATCGGCAAGAAATTGAAATTATGTTTAAAATTCCATTTTTTGTGAATTATATTGAGCAAAATAGTTTAATGGTGCTTGAATACTTTGCTCCTATGGGTTAATATGAAGTATGGACTATTGCGTGAAACACTTGTTGGTTGAAGTTAATAAGGTTTAGACAAATTAAAAAATTGTGGCAAAGGTGTTAATGGATGTTAGTGCAAGCCGACCTCTGGACCTTCTAAGACTAGAAGGAAGAAGACAATGTCATCTTGGCGTTTACGTTTTAACTAAAATACTTAAGCACTAGCTCCAAGATTTTGTTTTGTTGGTTGCCTCTAAGTGAGTGCTTTAGCTAGGTGTAGTTCACAGATGAGTTGGAGTTGTCCTGGTGTCGCAAAAATTTGCCATAACATCCTAAGAACGTGATGTGACCAGGCTATTGGCGCTCCGTTCATGAACCAACGCTTAGCGTGACGAACCCATGTTGGCACCTATCTATCTCCCTCGATGCTCACTCTCTGGCCATGCTCGTTGCTCGGACGAGAAACCCTTAGTACCTATTAGGATCTTGAACTCTTGTTTTAATCTCAACCGAGCTCTAATCGGTTGGTTTTTATGATTTAAAATTCATGCATGACCTCACCTCGGGGTGTGCATGGTCACCGTGCTCAGGAGTGCGGTGTTGCGCGGGGGTGCTCGCACTGTTGCACGCACGCACCACACGTGACCTTGCCGACGGCTGTCTCGTCGCTGCCCGTGCTATGTGTTGGGCCGAGCCGATCACGGCCACCTCGTGTTGGGCTAGCCAAGCCATGCCTTGGCTCATGTGCACATGAGCGCTGCGCCACACCGCTGCGCTGTGCCGAAGTGCTGCCACTGCGCTACGTCGGTGTAGCTGCTGCGCGGCCACGCTGCGAGGCGTCGTCGTGGTGCGGTTATCATGTGCGCTGGCTGTCGCCGCGATCATGCACCATCTTGACCATTGAGCCACGCGTGGGGCCGGGCCAAGGCCACGGCCATTGTTGTTGTTTCTACATGGCAGCCGCCTTTCCCTATGATTCAACTACCATGAGCCATGCCGCTGCCGCCATGTCTAGGTCAACTGACCCCAGTCATAGGGTGATGGTGACGCCTCTCTACTCTCCCGGACTCGCTAGCTGCCATGGGAGATCCCTGCTCTAGTGGGGCCGCTACAATTCAAAAGCATCATGCCAAGTCTCTTGGTCTCGCCGTCCATGCACGCATGCTCGTACTGCTGCCATCAATCGGGGCCGCCTTGTCTTAATCCACTGTCGGTAGGAATAGTGCACATAGCATTCGCATTAATCTCTGGAAGCTCGAGGGCTTTTCTACAAAACAGCCAACGCGCATGGGCACCCTCAGCCTTGGGCCGTACTGGGCCACCGCAACATGTGTGCAGCCAGGCCTTGTGGGGCTACTGGACCGAATCGATGGCCACCGGCCCTTTTCTTTTTCTTCTTCTAAAGCATTTTCTAATTTAGTTTTTAAGGTAAACTTGTAAATTCAATATAAATTTGTGTAGTTAACCAAAAATTATGAAACTAAATTTGTTTGGTTCCTAAAATTATGATCTATCTACTAGTATAATTGGTTCGCATAGCTTCATAAGTATTTTTAACAGTGATCTAATTAATTTTAGGTGCTTAATATTATTAAAATATAAACCCACAAGCCAAATAAGCCTAGCATATCCTTGGAGTCTTTTATTTTCCTCTTGTCGGGTAAGTCTTGTTGAGTACAATTGAGTACTTAGGGTTTTATTCCCCTGTTGCAGGTGACAAATGAATGGTAAACGGCTCTGGTGTGTGGAAACCTCCTGGTGGGCTTAGAGAGGATTTCTTTCATGCGGTGATCGTAGTATTTATTTATAACCCTCACTAAAGGTTGTTATAAGAAAAGTTTTTATAAACCACCATCATATCTTGAATAGAAATATTCACTTGTTAATGCTTCACATATCATTAAATAACTTTCTTTCCGCTAAAACTCTGATCACATGTTTAATTTTGCTATTGTATTAATCAATGTAAGAAATGGCTAAAAATATTGTAAGCTTTATACTCTCATTTATGATCCTGATGGAAAAATGTGGAGTTTCAAGCTCTCCCTCGGGGTGTGCTCGACAGAACTACATAGTTTAGTGTCATCGCTTGGCTACTCAGTGTCTAATGGAAGACAAGTACTCTTGAGAGAGCATTAGAATAGGCGGTTCTGCCACAGTCCCCCACTGCATAGTAGGGGGTACAAACAGTCGAGAGAGGGACTGGTCCCAGGTCTTTGATGGAAGGGTCAAAAGGAGGCCAAGAGCCTGGTGGCGGCTCGGCTGTGTATGTGAGTCGAACTGAACTCTCTGTGAGTTCGTCTGTATGTGAGTTGTCCGTTGAAAGTCGGACCCTCTAGTGGGGAGCCCTGTCCTCCCTTTTATAGACTAAGGGGGGAGCAGGGGTTACAGATGGGAGAAAGAGGAAAATACCAAGGGTATAGAAGGTCCTTCGAAGGATCCAGGTCTTCCTTTTTCCCTGCGCCTGCCCTGTATAACATGGCAGACAGTGTCAGAAGTGGCGTGTTCGTTGATCTTCGTAGGCCATGCCCTGGCCTCTTTTAGCAAGTGGGTGCATCCCATCCCGCCCCTACAGGTGGTGTGTCAGATAGGGTTGCTGAACCCTAACCCCGTAGGGAGCGGATGTCGTGGTGACTGCTCATTTAGCCATTGTAGTGGACGGGAGTCTCTCCTTGGAGCGTAGTGGTTGTCGTATGTCCATGTTGGGTTCTTCGCCTAGTGGTTTGAAGGCAGTGCCTACAACACTGTAGGGTGAAGAGCACGCGCCTACAACACTATTCAGGCTCTATTACGCCTGGAAGGGTCTAAGCACCCATCCCGTCATGTCCTGATGGTACTTTCCTATAGGGGCGCAGGACATGGTCCTTCGGTGCCATGGTTGACCCGAACGTCTTGTCTTACCCTATGCCTATCATCGTGAGGGAGCGGGGTGCGGTTGTCAGGTGAGGCGGGGTCAGTTGTGGGACATCGAGCGAGGCGAGGTCTGTCAGGCGAGGTGGAACCTAGCCTCCGGAGGTCGGGCGGGGCGGAGCCCACCCTCAGGGATCGGGCGAGGCAGAGCCTAGCCCTCGGGCGTCGGGTGAGGCGGAGCCTAGCCCTCGGGGGTCGGGCAAGGCGGAACCAAACTCCCATCGTTCGGGTAAGAAGCGCAGCGGTGCTCTTGTCCGTTCGGGAGTTTTTAACGTTCGATGGTTATTAGTTCCACCTCCTTGGGTACCCCGGTATTAGGTTCCCGACAGTAGCCCCTGAGCCCCTGGGTGGTTTGAGCAGAATCGCCCGGGGGGTGTTTCGATTTCATTGGAGTTAGTTTGCCAGAGGGTGCGCGCGAGTGCACCCAATGGGTGTAGCCCCGAGCCCCTAGGGGATTCAAGTAGAATCGCCCGGGGATGTTTCGATTTCGTGGAAGTCAATCCGCGAGAGGGTGCGCGCGAGCGCACCCGGTGGGTGTAGCCCCAGAGCCCTCGGGTGATTTGAGTAGAATCGCCCGGGGGGTAGTATCGGGCCCTCCGTGGGTAAGGCCGTAAGGCTTGGTTTTTTGTGTCAACTGGACATTTTTAAGGGAATCATGGTATCCCGTTCGCGGGGATTTCTTTCAGGGTTGGCCTGATTGGGGCTTGACTACGGATCGAGGCCCTAGCGATGCTTGCATCCTTGAGTCCTGGTTGTTTTGCGGGCCTATCCCTCGTTGGGACGACCCTTGGGCTCCAGGGTCCTAGGTGGGCCAAAGAGAAGAAAAAAAACTTTGCGGCCCGTATTCCCTTGGTGGGAAGAGAGTCCTGGTCCGCCTGGGGAAGGCGAACCGCTCGGCATGACTTTCACGGGAAGGGATAGGGATCGCGTGCGCGTGGCAGGCCCAAAGATCGAGACAGACTATTGCCCTTCTCGCATCCGTCACCCCTATAAAACCATGGGGTTCACCCCTAGGGTTCCGTATTTCGCCCCCTGGCCTTCGCGTCCGAAACCTCTACCGCCAATCGCCCTAGCCTCTTGTGCCCGCACCACCGCCATTGTTGGGTTCGCCTCCACGTCAAAGCCATCATTAAGCTTGTGCCCACCTCACAGTTTGTTGTTGAGCTGGCGCCCACCTTTCTTCCCGACGCTTCAATGGAGCTGTGGGGCAGATCCAGCATTACCTCTCAGCGTTTGGAGGGCCTTGTTCACTGCGGCCTTCTTTGCCCTCAGTCCGCCATCGTGGAGTGGTTGCTGCCTGGTGAGGAGGAGGCGCCGGCGCCGCCCGAAGGGTACGTCGTATCTTTTGCTATCTTCCATGAGCGGGGATTTGCCGTACCCGCGCATAGATTCCTTCAGGGGCTGCTGGATTATTACCAGGTGGAGTTGCAGCATCTTACTCCCAATGGGGTTCAACATATGGTGGCGTTTCTTGCCCTGTGCGAGGGTTTCCTGGGGATCGATCCCCACTTCGATCTATGGCGGCACTTCTTCACCGTCAGTCTGTCGAAGAGACGGGTTGGGGGGAAGGAGGTGAATGTGCCGATGGGCTGCGCCAGCATTCATTTGCGCCATACCCGATCGAGGGACTACCCGTTGATGCATCTGTCAACCTCCAACAAGGGGTGGCATTCGCAATGGTTTTACGTTAGGGATGATGTGAGTGCACCCCTACCGAAGTACACTAGGCGCCTCATCGAAGAGGCTCCGCAGTCGTGGCAGCGGGGCGTCTTGACTAGGGAGAAGAAGCACATCACAGACCTTCTCGCCGCCCTCCATGCTCTGAAGGAGCGGGGCGTGAAGGGGTCAGGGATTATCGGCGCCTACCATGCGAGGAGGGTGGCGCCGCTGTTGGTGCGTGTGCTTCCCCTACACCAGATGGTGCCTGGAGCGTCGTTTGAAGGGACGGTGCTTGTTGATGAAGCGCTTCCTCCCTCCAAGGTGGTGCAGCGCATCAAGGAGGCGATGGAGCCTTTGAAGGACACTACTAGTGCCGCCCTTGACCATGTGTATCCGGTGCCAGGGCATCCCCCAATGCGGCCAGAACCAGGGTTTTTGAGTTTGTAAGCTTTCTTTCCCCACGCTCCTCTTCTTACTTGAACTTTTTGACCCTTTGATGCTGACTTTGGGGGTGTTTGTGGACCAGCCGAGGAGGCTAATCTTCAAGGATAGCTCGGCCCCGATGCCGAGGGATCGGGTGCTGGTGGCATCGAATCGTATTGCGGCTGAGTGGGACAAGAAGACAAGGGAGCTCAAGAAGAAGGAGAGGCGACGGAAGCAGGAAGCACGGGATCGAGGAGAGGATGTAAGCAGTGACGATGACGATGACGATGACGATGATGGTGATGAGGTAGCTAGCGACGTGGATTGGGGTGTCCTAGAGGATGAGGGCATGCTGACAAGTGCCCATCCGTCCGTGCAGGAACCCCTCCCGTTTCGCGTGGAGGGAAGCGAGTCCGCGAGGTCGACGGAGGTGGGAGCCGAAGAATCCGCCGCTTCGAGCGGGGTGCCGGTGGAGGATCGATGGATGGGGGGAGATGGAAACGAGGCCGTCCCCGAGGTGCAGGTGGAGGGGGGCAGCTCCGATGCCGCGCCTCGTGAGCTGATGGAGGGGGGCGGTTCCGGCACCGCGCCCCCGGGGACAAGGGAGATGAGCCCCCCCCCGCATCGGAGCAGGGGGTAGGCTCGAAATGGTCTCACCCACATGAGTTGGAGCAGGGGTCTGAGGGTTCGTCCCTGAAACGTACCCGCCGCTCAAAAGCGTCAGAGTATGTCACAGTTTCCCTTCGTTTTTCCCTTTATTTTTCTGTTCCGATCTTACGCTTTTTTCCTATTTTGTAGATTCTTGCGACGGGGCCACCCTCTGGGGCCGACGCCTAGGAAGGGCCTTGCCCTTCAGGCGGGGCGGATGACGCTGCCCGACGTCGCCCCTGTTTCGGGTGCCGTGGTTGCGGCCTTGCTGGCCGGTTCGGCGGCATCCGCGGCGGCGCCCGTGCCCTCGGTGGTTTCCGAGCAGGCGGCTGTGACTATGCCAAGCCAAGAGCAGCTGGACGTAGCCATGGTGGTGTCCGAGGGGGTGGCGCAATCCAAGCCCGCGGCGGCCCATGTGATGGCGCCCGACGCGGGCCAGGCGGAGTCAAATGCAGCCGCGGTGGCGTCCGAGGGAGCAGCGTAGTCCGCGCCACCGGAGGCCCCGATGGAGGTGGCCACGACCGCAACAAGCCCAGCGGGGTCAGACACTGCCATGAGGGCATCTGAAGGGGCGGCGCAATCCGCGCCACCGGCAGTCCAGGCCGCGACGCCCGGGGTAGGCCGGACGCAGGAGGATACGGCCGGAGGGTCTTCGGGCGTCTTGGCTGTGGTGGAGAGGACCCGCAGGAGGTCTCCCCCAGCTCTGTTGTTGGGGGGCACCCGTTCCCCCACGCGGGGCGAGCCACCGCTCCAGTGGATGGATGCTCGGGACCCGACGTCGGCTCTGTTCTCGCTTGATGATGTTGCCGAGAGCATGGAGCGGGAGAACCTTGACATCGGGTTCTTGGCTGTGATGAATGCCTTGAACCAGGCCAATGGAGCCCTGCATGAAATCATCGTTCCTTCTAGCCGGGTATCCGCCTCGTTTTCCTCTTTCTTTTCGTATACTTGTGTTTTCGTATTTTTTATACTGGTCTTCTTTTCAGAGTCTTGTTGCCCGTAGCCGGGACAAATCCCGATTTCTCCGTGAGCGAAAGGCGGAGTGGGACCGCCTCACCGAGGAGGCCCGGCTATGAGGAGATGTGAGTGCACAGCTTGCTACCACCCAGCTGCGAGAGCCAGAGGCGCGTCGGGACACGGAGGAGTTCCATGGGATGTTTGAGGACCTGTCGGCGAGGATGAAGGTGGACGAGGAAGTGACCACCAGGCTTCGCAAGGAGCGGGACGAGCTGCTATAGAAGAATGCCGCGACCACTGAGCGGGCTGGCGAGCTCCTGGCGGAGCTGCAAACGAAGCAGGACCTCAAGCTGAAGGATGATGAGAGGTCCATGATGTTGCAGGAAAAGGCAAACCAGGATGCCGTGGTGGTCGACTAGGCCATCCGAGAGCGCGACGAAGCATGTCGAGAGGCCGAGGCACGCTGGGCGGATCTTGGAGTCAAGGTGGCCCGACGGCTGGATGCCGAGGAAGTTTTTGCCGGTCTGCGCGCTGATCTCGCTGAGGCGCAGGGGCTTCTTCAGGTCGAAAGTGATGAGTATGATCGCCTGTCTTCCACCGTCCTGGCGGTCTATGATGACCTGTAGGTGGCGCAAGAGGAGGGGGCTGGTTCCCTCGCGACTCGTGCTACTGGTATCACGGCGCGGGTGGGCCAGCTTGAGGAGAGCACCTTTTGCCTTGGGATCACCTAAGCCTTCACTGTCGCCCATTCCCATTATGCTCAGGAGATCAACCTAGGGGTGATGAGCCAGGGCTTTGCGCTTGTCTATGAAGACACTGAGCTGGATGAGATGGAGAAGGCGGTGACTCCCCTTGCGTGAAACCTGGTGGACAAGCTGAAAGAAGAGGTTCTCCCTTCACGGAAGTAGTTAGTGGAATTAGTTTGATAAACATTTATCTCTAATAGGTGAACAAGTGTCGGTTATTCGTGTTCTGGAACAACTTCGTGATTTTGTTTCGTAATTTCGTTTTGTTTGTTTTTACCTTCTTCCCTTTTACTGATAAAAGAGATTTAGGCGATTGACCCTTCCGTTTGTTAAGACCGCAGGGCCCGAGGTTTTTTAGGGAAAACCTTGATCGTGCTGGTGAGCAAAAATGCCGTAGCTGCCTGGGCGTGGGCTTTTTGTGGTCTTACCAATTTGTTCCCCCGAACCTTGCCGCCAGTCTTGATGCGAGGAAGAGGTCAGATGCAATGACTTTTGAAAAAGAAAGGAGGTAGCCGTACCTTTATCAGCCCCCGAGTGAGATCCGAGCCCTTGCGGTTTGCTGGGGTTGGATGTTACTGGAGACCGGAGCGAGGGAAGCGAACCTACGTTTGTATTTGCTTGTACCCCTTACTTAGGATCTTTGGCGATCGCTGCGTGACCGTGCGTTTGGCCTTTACTGCTGGCTTGGCCTTCCCCGAGCCCCCGCGCGTGGTGAGGATTTTGTCGAGGGCTGGCCTGTTTCATGACGTTTCGTCCCGTCCGCAATTATTCATAATTTGGAGGGGTTGGGGCGGTGTCACCTGCCTTGGTGGCTTGAATGATGTGCTTGATAAGTTCGCCACTCCTTGTCCTGCCTTCCAACATATTTCCCCTTAATGGGGACTCTATGGGCTCGGCAAGATGGTGGATTGAGCTTTAGAAGGTTGAGATGACCCAACCCGCCTTAATGCGGGTTGGGCAAAGGCCTCTGAGGCTCATCTCCGTTTTCCCCCGGTTCTTGTTTGACGCGAGGCGGCCTCGGACCTTTAGCGGGTCAGCCTTTGAATCTCTATCTTTGGATCGAGCGGCTCAAGCCCCCGAGCCCTATTAGGGTTTGATAGGGGTCGGTCGTATTTCGTGCGTTACCCCGTCCTCGATTTTTGTAATTGGAGGGGCTGAGTAGGCGACACTTGCCTCGATGGCTCGAGTATCGCGCTCAATGAGCTCGCTAATAGGTACGTTCGTGTGGAATCCGAGTCCATCATTTGCTGACGGGGTCGGTAGAGCCCTCAGGTGGCACTCCATAACTTCTTAACCCGCCTCCCGGCAGATGCCCAAGCCGTTCGATAGGCTCCGGTGGCCCGCTGGCCTCTCCTCAATGGAGATTCTGTGGGTTTGGCTCGGGGTTAGAATCGAACGAGAAAAGGTTTGAGATGTCCCAGTCCACTTCTGAGCGGGGTTGGGCAGGGCCACTGGGGCTCGTCTCAGTTATTTCTCCCTGGCTCTGTTTGACACGAGGCGGCCTCGAGCCCTTTGTGGGCCGGCCTTCGAACCTCGGCCTGTTGCGGCTCATATCGAATGAGGCGACTGCCGTTTCGTGATGCGACATGAAGCGTTGGGATGTAGTGATTTGTATATGCAATGTTTGAATGTGTAATTTTAATCGAAATGAAGGCAGGTTGGTAACGTTACCTTGGTGGTACGAGCGATGGAAAGCCCCTACCAAACGTGTTCGCGCAGGGTTCGAGCCCGACGTCTCGTGATGGGGCCGGTGCGACCTGCATGAGTATTTTTCGATTCTATATCTCGGTGGCGATTCGAGCCATTCGATTGACTTGGGCAACTGACAGCTTCTCCTTGGGGGGAGGTTCTATAGGCTGACCCCTCCGAGCCCTTCTCGAGAAGGTGGATGTCGAGGCTAGGGATGCGGGGGACTGTGAGTTCGATTTATTCCGTAGCCCTCGGGGCGTAGGGTCTGGTGGTTCATCCAGTTTTACTCAAAGTTTTACTCCCATGTACCGCGCCTCTGGTTTTTTAAACGTTCGGAGGGGTCGGGCGAAGAGGGTGTCTAAACAGGTAGACACCCACGGCAGCCCCCGAGCGATGTCCGTGCCCCTGTCGTTGTTGGGGTCGGAAGCTTGGTAATAAAATTGACGCGCAAAGTGAGTAAACAAGGGTGCTTATCTTTCGGCGGCCGTCGGTTCGTCGTTACGTCTAGGCCGTCCGATCGGGCCAGGTGGCTCGTTGGGTCCCCCTGGGTAGGGGTTCCGTTGTTGGGTCGTTTCGTGGTCCTGTCTAGGGAAGCAGAGGGTCGCCAGTACGCGTGTGCGCCTTGATTCCTGCGCCCAGCGTGCGGTAGTGGTGGGCCATGCCCTAGCAACGTCTTGTTTGACTGGAGCGCGTTCCGTCAGTCCAGAGCGCATCCCATCGGTTCCAGCGCGTCCCCTCGGATTCTCGTCGGCATTTATTTCCTACCTGCATTTGTATTGAATAGGGGGAAGGCAGAGAGTTTTTCGTCCCAACCTTTTGCCTTTCCTCAGCCGCTGAGCCCCTCTTCCTTAAATAGGGAGGGGGAGGGGAGTTCTCGTCCCACTCCGAGGGTGCGCGACGGCCGCCCAGTCGATCCAGATGTGTTGTTCATCACAGAATCGAATGAATTTCCTGTCGGTGAACTGCGTGTCGTTGTTTGTGATGATGGAGTTTGGTACTCCAAAATGATGGATGATGTCGAGGAAGAACAGCATGGCCTGCTCAGATTTGATCGTGGAGATCGGCCGAGCTTCGTTCCATTTCATAAACTTGTCTATGGTGACAAGTAGGTGGGTGAAGCCCTCGAGCGCCTTTTTGAATGGCCCAACCAGATCGAGCCCCCAGACCGCGAAGGGCCACGTGATGGGGATCATCTAGAGTGCGTGGGCCGGGAGGTGAGTTTGCCGAGCGTAGTATTGACACCCTTCGTGGGTGCGTATGATTTGCTTGGCATCGGCTACTGCAATGGGCCAGTAAAAGCCCTGTCGGAATGCGTTTCCAACCAAGGTCCTCGGTGCGGCATGGTGACCGCAAACCCCACCGTGGATGTCGCTTAGCAGAAGTCTTCCCTGTTCGTTGGGGATATAGAGCTACAGGATCCTGGGGTGGCTTCATTTGTAGAGTTCACCCTCTACAAGAACAAAGGACTTGGCACGACGTGCTAGCCGTCGAGCTTCCGTCTTGTCTGCTGGTAGTGCGTCGTGGAGGAGGTAGTCAATGTAGAGCGTTCTCCAGTCATCCGGAGGGTCGGGCTCCGTTGTTGGATCCACTTCAAGCTCCATGACCTCGGGGTCGGGCGGAGCCATCGGTAGATCGGCCCTCGGGGCCGGATCAGACGAGCCATCATCGGCCGGTTCTGTCCTTTCATAGCGCACCGAGGGTTTATGTTGATCGCTAGCGAACACACCCGTTGGCACCGGCTCTCGGCCGAACGTGGCTTTTGCAAGTGCATCGGCCGCCTCGTTGAGGCGCCTTGGGATGTGATTGAGTATGAGGCCGTCGAATCTGTCCTCCAGTCGTCGGACTTCTTGGCAGTATGTCACCATTTTGGCGTCGTGGCAGCTCAACGCCTTCATGACTTGGTTGACGACTAGCTGGGAGTCACCCCTGATGTCGAGGCATTGGATGCGCAACTCGATGGCGATTCGTAGGCCGTTGATGAGCGCTTCGTATTCGGCGACATTATTTGATGAGGGAAAGTGAAGCCAGACCATATACCTCATGCGGACCCCGAGGGGTGATATGAAGACCAGCCCTACGTCGGCCCCCTTTTTCATCAGCGACCCGTCGAAGTACATCGTCTAGTACTCTTGATCGACAACCGCTGGTGGCATCTGGATCTCGGTCCACTCCGCGATGAAGTTAGTCAACACCTGGGACTTGATTGCCGTTCGGGGTGCATACGCGATCCCTAGATCCATCAGCTCGAGTGCCCATTTTGCGGTTCTCCCTGTGGCGTCCTGGCTATGGACGACCTCGCCGAGGGGGAATGACGTCATGACTATCACGACATGTGACTCGAAGTAGTGGCGCAATTTCCTCTTGGTGATGAGTACGGTGTGTAGGAGTTTCTGAATTTGGGAGTAGCGGGTTTTGGAGTCGGACAGTACCTCGTTGATGAAGTACACTGGGCGCTGTACTTTGAAGGCATGCCCTTCTTCTTTCCATTCTACTACCAGGGCGGCCCTGACCACTTGCGTGGTGGCCGCTATGTATAGTAGGAGGGATTCTCCGTCGCTCGGAGGGACTAGGACCGAGGGCTTTGTTAGAAGTAGCTTGACCATGTCGAGCGCCTCCTGGGCCTCGGCCGTCCACTCGAAGCGGTCAACTTTCTTTAGGAGTTGATAAAGGGGGAGTCCTCGTTTGCCGAGGCACGAGATGAATCAACTGAGGGCGGCGAGGCACCCTGTGATCCGCTGAACCCCCTTTATGTTCTGGATTGGGCCCATCTTTGTGATGGCTGAGATTTTCTCTGGGTTGGCCTCGATGCCGCGCTCGGAGATGATGAAGCCGAGTAGCATGCCCCTCGGGACCCCAAAAACATATTTCTCGGGATTGAGTTTGATGCCATTTGCCTGGAGTTTAGCAAAGGTTTTTTCAAGATCGGCGACAAGGTGGTCAGCCCGTTGGGACTTAACTACGATGTCGTCGACGTAGGCCTCAACGGTCTACCCGATGAGGTCCCCGAAGCAGTTTAGCATACAGCGTTGGTAAGTTGCCCCAGCGTTCTTCAGTCCGAATGGCATTGAGATGTAGCAGAACGATCCGAAGGGGGTGATAAAAGACGTCGCAAGCTGGTCGGACTCTCTCATCGCGATCTGGTGGTAGCCGGAATACGCGTCAAGGAAGCAGAGGGTTTCGCACCCTGAGGTAGAATCAACTATTTGGTCTATGTGTGGCAAAGGAAACGGGTCCTTTGGGCACGCCTTGTTGAGACCTATCTAGTTGACACGCATCCTCCACTTCCCGATCTTCTTTCGTACAAGAACGGGACTTGCCAACCACTCTGGGTGGTGTACTTCCCTAATGAATTCGGCGGCCAACAGTTTTGCTATTTCTTCACCGATGGCCCTGCGCTTTTCCTCGTCGAAGCGGCGTAGGCGTTGTTTCACTGGCTTGGAGCCTGGGTGGATTTTTAAAGTATGCTCGGTGACCTTCCTCGGGATGCCCAGCATATCCGAGGGTTTCCATGCAAAGATGTCTTTGTTGTCACGGAGGAAGTCGACGAGCGTGCTTTCCTATTCTGAGGAGAGCGTGGTACCAATGCGTACCGTTTTACCCTCGGAGCTGCTGGGGTCAACGAGGACCTCCTTGGAGCCTTCTGCCGATTCGAACGACCCAGTTGATTTCTTCGCGTCGGGCGTTTTTTCGGCAACCTCCCTGAGGGTGGCGAGTTCCCTGGAGGCAACGACTGTGGCGGTGTGGCCGCAGCATTCGACTTCGCACTCGTAAGCGCGCTGGAAGGAGGTACCGACGGTGATGATCCCACGGGGGCCCGGCATTTTTAGCTTGAGGTATGTATAGTTGGGGACGACCATGAACTTCACGTAACATGGTCGTCCCAGGATGGCGTGGAAGGTTCTCGGGAATCCCACCACGTCAAAGGTGAGGGTCTCAGTCCTGTAGTTGGACTGATCCCCAAAAGTGATGGGTAGATCGATCTGCCCCAGCGGCACAGCCTATTTGCTGGGCACGACGCCATGGAACGGCGCTCGGATTGGGCGGAGGTTCGACTGGTCGACGCTCATCTCATCGAGCGTCTTGGCGTACATGATGTTGAGGCCGCTGCCCCCGTCCATCAGTACTTTCATGAGTCGCTTTGGGCCGACGATCGGGTCAACAACAAGCAGGTACCTTCCCGGCTGTGGGATGGCATCCGGATGGTCGGCCCGGTCGAAGGTTATGGCAGATTCAGACCACCGGAGGAAGGTAGGTGTGGTCGGTCCGGCCGTATAGACCTCGCGGCGCGTGACCTTCTAGCGGCGTTTGGAGTCGTAGGCCATTGATCCTCCGAATATCATGAGGGCGTCATTCGGCGTTGGAAAGGCGTTGTCCTTCTCCTCAGCGTCATCTATGGTGGGGGCAGGTTCCTTCCCCTGCTCCCCTTTGTTGAGGCCTCCGGACAAGTATTTGCGTATGAGGCCACAATCCTTGTATAGATGCTTAGCTAGGAAAGCATGGTTTGGGCACGGCCCCTCGAGCATTTTTTTCGAAGTGGTTCGGAGTGCCCTCTGTGGGCTTCCGGCCACCCTTGCGGTCGGTAGCGGCCACGAGCGAGTCGTCGCACCGTTGCTTCTTATTCTTTCTTTTGGCAGAATGGTTGGAGGCGCCTTCGCCGGCGCCCTTGTCCCGCCTTGCCTTGCCATCGGAACGGTCGAAGATTGCTCCGACCACCTACTCTCCTGAGGCGTGGCTGGTGGCGATGTCCAGGAGTTCCTTGGTGGTCCGTGGGCCCCTGCGTCCTAGTTTGTGGACCAAAGACTCGCAGGTGGTCCCAGATAGGAAGGCTCCTATTACGTCGGCATCGGAGACATTAGGGAGCTCGTTGCACTGCCGAGAGAAGCGCCAGATGTACCCACGGAGGGTTTCATCGGCCTTCTGGCGGCAGTTCTTGAGGTCCCATGGGTTCCTAGGGCACTTGTACATGCCCTAGAAGTTTCCCACAAAGATCTCCCTCAAGTCCGCCCAACTCTGAATGGCGTTCGACGGTAGGTGCTCCAACCATGCTCGTGCCGAATCGGCCAAGAATAGTGGGAGATTGCGAATAATGAAATCGTCATCATTCACGCCACCGGCTTGATAGGCAAGCCGATAGTCCTCGAGCCAAAGACCGGGGTTTGTTTCTCTAGAATATTTAGGGATGTTGGTAGGCGGTTGGTACCTTGGCGGGAAAGCAGCGTTGAGGATGTGTCGGCCGAAGGCCTGAGGGCCCGGCAAGCCGGGGCTCGGGCTCCGGTCCTCGCCGCTGTCGTAGCGTCCGCCGCGCCGAGGGTGGTAGCCGTGTTTGGCTCCTTCTCTTGAGTTGTTGTAGGCGCATCTGCGGGCATTGATGGTGTTGCGTGCGTCGCGGTTGTGGCCGAGACGTTGATGCACCGGAATGGGGGTGTGCTGCCTACCTCCTGGCGGTGTCTAGTGAACCGACGCATCCTTGGCGGGATGCACCGAGGGCGTGCGTTGGCTGGTGTTGAGCTCGTGTCACTGAGACAATGAGCTTTCCGCCTACTGCATCGCCGCACGCTCGAGCAACGTGCAAATTTCTCGGCGGGCCTGGCGATCCTCGGACGTCGCGGCCTCTGGAAGGCCGTGAAGCAAAGCCATCGCAGTGGCAATGTTTTGGCTTGCCCGAGCGAAGTGAGGGAGTGTCCCGTCATTGGTGAGGATCTTCTAGTGTACATCATGGGCCGTGGCGCGTGCGTGCCCACCGTCTCCGCGATGCTTGATTTCCTCATCGATCTTGCGGTACTCCCGAACTAGCTGTTGTCCGGCGTCATCGATCTCCAGCTTCCATGCTCTCAGCTACTCCATCCTTATGTGAGGTGGGGCCGCCACCTCCCCTTCGGTCCTGGCGTCGGGGTTGCGTGTCGGGGTAGCCTCCCCCTCGGAGACGCTTTCAACATGCCCCTCGGAGGTTTCCGCCATGAAGCATTCCCGAGAAGGGTGATGGCGCCCCTATTGGAGTCAAAGCTAGAGGATGATTCTGGCTCCTCGGTGAGGAGTTTGTGGATGGACTCCGTGTCGTGTTCAATTACCCCCACGAACTCGCTGTCCGTGGGTGGTTGAACCATGCATAGTGCCACGAGGTGGCAAGCGGTCGCCGCGGCGTAGCGGAGACCGAACGGAAACGCCATCAGGGCGCTTCGCACGTGGCGCTCCAAAGAGAGGTGCCCCTCTCTGGAAGGTCGTGCCACATCATCATCGTTGGAAAGGGCGAGATGACGCTGGTTCTCCCTAGACTGCTGGGGTCCAAGGGAGATGCCAAGCTGGCGCCCAAACTTCTTGTGGTCGAGGACGATGGAGGGGAGAGATTGGATGGTGGTCTACGCCCGTACCAACCCTCCTCCCACCGTGATGACAAAATCTAGGCTCCTGAAGCGCACGTGTGCGCCTGGGACCCAGCTGACGTTGTGGTTAGCCATCTGAGGCCTGGTTTGGAACGCGCAAAGGCCCCTACCTGGCGCACCAACTGTCGGTGTTTCGAACAAGCACCGGCTAGTAAATTTATAATTATGCGCGTTAGGCCCGGATGGTGCGCTAAAGGACACAAGGTTTATACTGGTTCGGGTTGAATGTTCCTACGTCCAGTCTGTTGCTGCTCATGTTATTAGCACTAAAAACAGTTCGTAGTAGGGGGTACAAACGGTCGAGAGAGGGACTGGTCCCAGGTCTCTGATGGAAGGGTCAAAAGGAGGCCAAGAGCCTGGTGGCGGCTCGGCTGTGTATGTGAGTCAAACTGAACTCTATGAGTTCATCTGTATGTGAGTTGTCCGTTAAAAGTCGGTCCCTCTAGTGGGGAGCCATGTCCTCCCTTTTATAGACCAAGGGGGGAGCAGGGGTTACAAATGGGAGAAAGAGGAAAATACCAAGGGTATAGAAGGTCCTTTGAAGGATCCGGGTCTTCCTTTTTCCCTGCGCCTGCCCTGTATAACATGGCAGACAGTGTTAGAAGTGGCGTGTTCGTTGATCTTCGTAGGCCATGCCTTGGCCTCTTTTAGCAAGTGCGTGCGTCCCATCCCGCCCCTACGGGTGGCGTGTGTGTCTATGTTGAGTTCTTCGCCTGGTGGTTTGAAGGCGACGCCTACAACACTATAGGACGAAGAGCACGCGCCTACAACACTATTCATGCTCTGTTATGCCTAGAAGGGTCTAAGCACCTGTCCCGTCATGTCCTGATGGTACTTTCCTGCAGGGGCGCAGGACATGGTCCTTCGGTGCCATGGTTGACCCGAACGTCTTGTCTTACCCTATGCCTATCATCATGAGGGAACGGGGTGCGGTTGTCAGGTGAGGCGGGGTCAGTCGTGGGACATCGGGCGAGGCAAGGTCCGTCAAGCGAGGCAGAACCTAGCCTCCGGAGGTCGGGCGGGGTGGAGCCCAGCCCTCAGGGATCGGGCGAGGCGGAGCCTAGCCCTCGGGGGTCGGGTGAGGCGGAGCCTAGCCCTCAGCCCTCGGGCGAGGCGAAGCCGTCCCCTAGCCGTCGGGGGAGGCAGAGCTGGCCGACGGGCATTGGGCGAGGCGGAACCAAACTCCCGTCGTTCGGGTAAGAAGCACAGTGGTGCTCTTGTCTGTTCGGGAGTTTTTAACGTTCAATGGTTATTAGTTCCACCTCCTTGGGTACCCCGGTATTAGGTTCCCGACACTACCTTTAAGCAATGCTCAATTTGCTAAATAACAATCATTCTCTTTCATCTCTATTTGAATAAATCTCTATAATGCTTTCATGATACCTTTGTTTACTATAGTATGCTTAAGGTTTGGAGTATGGTCTTACATCTTCTAAATTAGGCATGGTGCTTAGTTTAAACTGTTTTCCTAAATTAAATTAGACACGGTGTATAGTTTGATTCTTGAACCAAAAAGTGTGCTAATTTTACTTCTAAAGGCTTTTAAATTAAGCGTGGTGCTTAGGTTAAAATGCCTTCTTAAATCAAATTAGACATGGTGTCTAGATTGCTTTTTGAGCCGATGGTATGCTTTAGTAGGCACTGGATATTTTGTGGACTAACCCGTACAGGAAACTCTCACATCAATATTGGTAAGTCACGAGATGAAACTAGGCACATGATGAACTCTGATAACATTGTGCAAAGAAGACACAGCTCATTCATGATGGATGGAAGAACTAGATGAATGAATATGAGCTATGCCTGTTCATGGTTGGGCATGAATCTACAAACCCAGCCACCACTATAGTTATGGAACAAAGAGGAAGAAGACGAGTGCAGAAAACAAAGGGTGAGGCGGAAGGACCAACAAAGTGGCAAGATCAAAGAAGCAAAAAGATGACATGACAAAAGGGTGGTGCGATCTAGGAAACAAGAAGCTCATGAATAGCTCAACATGCGAGACTAGCCGAGCAAGGAAGACTTCAAGCAAAAGGAAAGAACCATCACGAGTCATCTACCCTTCGTCATATGGTGTCTTCACGCTCTAATGACAAAGGTAACATCATAAGGTAAATGGTTATTATTTAAAAAGCTTTTCTTGATTCTGGTAGGCACACAAATAAGAAACAAACATGTTTGGGTTACAACTCCATTACTTGATTCAACCTGATTAACTTAACATGTTAAACTTGTTCCTTGCACGACTTTCTTGATCTCATAGTTTTAACCAAATGAGCTAAAATGTTGCACACCTTATCTCTACAAGATGATAGTCATAATCATGTAAAGAGTTATACCTATGGACAATCTTTCCATAGATTAAGAAATTCAATCCTTTTGGCCAAATGTACTTACATGCTCAATCTTCTGATCTTACCACCCATGTTACAATTGAACAAAATGCATAACATCAACCTCATCTTGTCCCATGTGCCTAAGGTTAGAGAAGAATAAATAAAGTTTTTGGTTCTGTTAGTGTTTTCCCACCAACAGAGCACATGTACTTGATCTCTACCTTGTCTTCTGAGCAGGACACACTTCAAGCAAACTGTAAGGGAAAGATAGTTGACTCCCTAATTTCTACAAGTGAAGGTCCTGAACCTGTCAAACCAAAATAAAAACTCAAAATCAAGACATGTTTGGTGGAAGAAGGTGACATCACCATTAGAGGCGCCACCTCAAGAATTCTCATCTTCAGAGCAAACCAAGGTACTTGATCAAAGAACTTCACAAGGAGAAGTTCGGTTCGAAGGACTTACAATACCGAACCCTCACCGAAAGAGCTAGCTTGGGGGAGAAGCACTTCCGTGTATCCAGGTAAGTATTCTTTCCCCTTTTTGTTTTAATTTTAGTTTCTTTTTAATAGTTAAAAAATGATGAATGAAAAACAAAATAAAAATTTATCTTTACATTAGTCATCTATAATAATAATGTGTGATGTAGTAAAATTGAAAACAAAATAAAAAGTGTGTCTAGTTTGCTTTAATTTATTTGTAAAAGTTGAATAAAATAAAGAGAACTCAGAATAATCTCTTAAAATGAAAATGATGAATAGTTGCTCTGTTGTAATTCCTTTCAAGTACCTAGTTTTTAGCCTTGAATTCTCTCGAGTTTTAAATAAGATTGTTTTGATATAAGGATTTACTCTAAACTTGAAACTCATGGGTAGCACAGGGGCGAGCCTAGCAGGTAGTCTAGGTAGGCCTAGGACTACCCTAAAATTTAGCCCAAATATTTTTTAGTACTCTGTGCAGCCCATGAGAATCTAGCCCATTCCTCGTCTCTCCCACTCTGCGGCCAGCGCGAGCGCAAGCGAGGCAGCCTACCGCCGTCACCCACTCTCCCTTCCCTCCCGACGCATGCGCGAGCACGACCGAGGCAGCGAGGCTTCCCGACGCCTGGCCGCCGGTGCCTCACCGGCTCACCCAACCGGCCTCCCCCGCCTGGGCGCCTTGCCAGTGGTCGCCCGACGCCAGCTGCCAGCCCCATCCCGCCGGGGTAGCAGCGCGTGGGCAGCTAGCGCGCAACCTATGCCTTGTCTCTCCCAGAACGGCCCGCGGCTAGCAGGTGGCCGGGCTGGCTGACGCAGGCACGCAACGGGCCAACGGCCGTCCGCCCACGTCCCCTGGTGGCCTCTGCTATGGTGAGTTTCTCCACTTCTTTCTCCCAAATCCCATTCTTTTATGTAGTTAAGCCTTAGGGTTTGGATATTGGAGATTGGACTGTAAAGGCTTAGGAATTGTGGACCTATCATCTGTGAGCCTAGAATTAAATGAAATTTGTTGTCATTTTTTAGGAAGTTGAGACATGAAGAAATCAAATAATGCATTTCTTTTTCAGAAGCATATTGCTTCTATTGTTATTTGTTTGGTAAAGATCGCCGCTTTAGTTTTATTTGGTTTCATAAGTACCACTGGATTGAATATAGCGTAGAAAAGGATGCAGCATATTGATTCTATTGTTATTTGTTTGGTAAAGAAAGTGGAAATTTTATTACGAATGGCTGGTATAATTGGAAAATGAGAACTAAATCACTTGGCAAACATGAGTCTTCAACTTTACACAAGTTTGCTCAAGAGAAATACAGCTTGTTTGTGAAAAATGGTATAAAAATTGGATTATAATCTTATGTATGATCTATTTGTGCAAGTTTCGAACCTATTTATGTAAGTTTTAAACCTTTTAAATGTATTATCGCAATTTTGTTAATTTATAGCCATTTTACATAACTTTTTCTTTGACTTTTATCGTTCGACACATGGAATTTTTTGACTAGGACTACCCTGGTCTCAAATCCTGGGTCCGTCACTGGGGTAGCATATGCTTGATCTAAGTCTACTTAATTGACGGATATGATATGAGATGGTCTGAGATGTTGTTTATCTTGTTCCAAGTGACACTAAAGTTTTGGAGATTTATCTTTTGAAAAACACAAAAATACTATATGATGAGTTCATGTATGACAAAACTTGAATTTCCACCAGAGTCATACATGTTATTTAGGCTAGGAAAACTTTCACATATATGCTGCTTGCTTTTGTGTTGAGTTTTATCAAGCTTTGTTGACCCTTATGAGAGATATGTCATGCTCTTAAAATCAAGATCACGTACACACCACCAACATATGTACTACTCCTACACTAGGGGTAGGCGCAAAAACATGCCTTCCATCTAAAAATATTCTACTCCTACACTGAGAGTGAACCCAAAAACATGTTTGTTAGGTTTTTCATCCACCAAATAAATGCTCTAGGTTCTTATTGATATCTCTCTCAAAGTTTTATTGCAGAAAAGAGATATGGGGCTATGCAAAAGTTATTCAAAAGTAAAAAAAGAAAGAAAAGAAAAGAAAAAAAAGAGATTGAGAAAAAAATGGACAAGTGTTCGAGATATCTAAAACATTAGGTACTTAGATGCCCGCCTAGGAAAAAAAGATGAATAAGATAGCCCCTGCTCTCTAGCAAATATTTTCAAGTTTCAAAAGAGAGATATGTTTTCAAGGAGCAAAGTAGAATTAGGTTAGCCACCATTTATATCCACCATATATTCACACACATGCACATTTTGATTTGATTGTATGACTCAACTCTCTTTCTATCCGTTATTTGATTTTACAATATATGCATTGCAAGTATGCTCTAACATTCTCCCTATCTATGAACTCCACATAAGCCTTAGTAGTAGGAAGAGAAAAGGCATAACATCTTTATTGCCTTGGTGAGGATCCGCAAATACCACATATATTGAGAGACTTGAGAGTGTCATACAATGAAATCTCGAGTTTTATTTTGAAAACTTATAAAAACTCTGAAACAATGATGAAACAAAGAACTTGAGACATAGGACTTAACTTGATCGTTCTGTCTTTCAATTGCTCAAGACCCAAGTGAAGGTTAAGAAGCCCCATGGTTCAAGGTAATACGGGTAAGTTTGAAAGTGAGATCAATTTATTCTAATCTAGAGGAGAATTTTTGATTGAACGACTCCTGATCCATTGCTGAGTTTAGCTTTGCTTAGGGACTGGCAAAGGTTAAGCTTGGAGGAGCTTATTGACAGTCACTAACACCAATTATAAACCATCAACATAACCTGCATTTATACTTAATTCCATCACCAAACATAGGTATAGGGTTTAAACTAATAAATTCCATGAGTTTTAGTGAATCTGTGTTTTCAATAGGGTTTATCCAGAAAACCATCAAAGGGGGCCTATTTGTTAAAGGAAATTACAGAATTCCACCGTGTAAACAATGTGGGAAGATTCTAAAATACTTCAGGAGGCTCTCCACCAAAGCAGACCCCGAGGGGCTACCATGTGGGGCTGACCGGCCCCACCTACAGCCCGGCCGACCTATGGGACCCACGTGTCAGTCTCCCCTTCGAAAGTTGGTTCTCCACTGCCTCCAAAATTACATCTATGCCGTTCTTTTAAGTTGGTTTTATCCGAGGGCTCAGAATTTATGCTCTGGCCTATATATAGCAGCACCTACCCTCCTCCCTCAGGCCATCCTGAAACCCTAATTCATATTCTTTTCATCAGGATCAGAGCCAGCTATCAAGAGAAGATTAGTCCTTCATAGGCTCTAGTCATGTAAAAAATAGTGAGATGGAGAGTGAGGAAAGAGTTTGGAGGAGGTGTCGGCCTATCGGTGCCCTCTCTATAGCTTGTACCTTGGCGGATCCATATTCTATCTGAGCTTGCCTCTGAAATTTCTCTGAAAATCAACTTCTGATTCAAATAACCTTTTTGTTTATATTATTCATCAGGTTCACAACTTGTTTGAGTATTTTATTCTTTATCCGGGAAGAGTAAAGTAATAATTGTAGTGTAAGTATGGTGCTTAGACTCTGGTTACTTGTGGATGCATCCTGCATTCTGGATCGGTGGTAGCTCGCGAGGGTGACTCTTATAGCCTCGTTAAATCCTCTGTAGTCCACCTCCCGTTTGTAGGACAAGTAGGACACGGTTACTACGAGAAGCATCCTTTGTTGGTGTCTTAAGTAATGTCCCCAGTTGAATAGTAGAAGACATAGCTTACCCAAGTCAGAACTAGAGAACCTTAGTTTTCCTCTCTACGCTCCTATTTATTTTAACCTTGTTGCTATCCCTAGTTAAGTTAGATCGCAGTTAGTCTCACACGTTTCCCTATGGATACAATACTTGGAATACTTTCAGGTGAAAGCTACAGCGGCATCCGTGCGCTTGCGGATTTATCTATGTGTGTTAAATATACCAACAGTTCCTAAATGCATATGCAAGAATCATGTCACCTAGTGGCACTCGATAACCGTTTAGCCAAAAACTTTCTCTCTTTATAGTACGGCTATCGATCCTAAATCACTCACACTCTCTATGGTGTCTTGAGTGCAAGCCAAAAATGGTTTCTATCATTGTACCTTTCCCTTGAACCTATTTTTGTTTTTCTCTTTCTTCTTTTCCAAATGTGAAGCACTTGATCATCTCTTTTGTGGCCATCACCTTCACCATGACCATCATTTAGCTTCACCACTTGGATTGGACTACCCCATCTAATTCACACATTTAGATCAAAGGTTAGTCCTAGGTTTCATCAATTATCTAAAACCAAACTAGGGCTTTCACTCGTTACAGCGCTTATACAAATTAGCTTTCTGTATTGCTAATGTCCACCCAGCCTACAAATGGATTTGGAAAGCTAGTTGTACTCCCAGAATTAAATTCTTTGCTTGGTTGGTTTTGGTTGATCGCCTGAACACCAAGGATATGCTCAGGAGGCGCCATTGCAGCATCCAAGATGATGACCACTGTGTGCTTTGTTCTATAGGATTAGTGGAGGACCTAGAACATCTCTTTTTCTCTTGCAGCTTTGCTCGGCAATGCTGGCAAGCTCTGCAAATTCATTGGGACGAGCAGCTCGATCTTTTCCCAAGGATTGCACAGGCAAGAGCAGACTCCAACTTGCCCTTCTTCATGGACCTTGTGATGATTGCGTCATGGGAAATTTGGAAAACCAGGAACGACAAAATCTACCACGGAAGGCAGCCTAGTTTTAGTTTGTGGCTAGCAAATTTTAAGTTTCAATGTAACGTTCAGTCTGTTAGGTTTAAAGGAGACCTGAGGTCATCCTTCTGTGCTTGGCTAGATGCATTTAGCTAACTCCCCTATAAGTACTCTTTTTTTGCATCCTAAATTATAAAAATTTGAGGTACCGTGGGGATCTTCCCCATAGTCTTTTCAGTCAAAAAAACAGAGAAAATAATAACATGTGAAAGAAGCAAAGGAAAATCGAATGGGCACAAGGCTAAATCAGTCAGTATAGATCAAATAAACCACGGAGCCCTTTCCACATGTTAAGATAAGCTAAAAATAGTGGCTTGCCCCAGCTTCTGCATCCCCTACAGCCATGTACAAGTACACTGCCCCTTAAGTTGGTTAGAATTACAGCAAAATTGCCACTTCCCCTATCTTTTTTTGGTGCGGTGCCGGTGAAGGTGCCAACTCGGGGCCGAACAATGACGGGGAGGAGCGGCGAGCAGAGCTATGCGGGACGAAGGCATGCTGATGTGGGTAGGAGTTGGGTGGACCGACTACTAGTGGAGCAAAGCGTGGTGGTGGGTGGCGCAGGATAGAGGCACAGAGGGATGTCGGGGCCCGGTGCGGAAGAGCGTGGCCGACGCGGGATGATGGGCTACTAGCGCCGGTCGGAGGGAGATGGTGCAGGGGAGGCAGTGGACGTCGAGGCCAGCGAGTTGGGAGGGTTTCTTAAGACGCGAGGAGGAATGGATAAGGAAGAGGAGTAGGAAGGGGAGGTAAGGAATAAAAAAAGAAGAAGAGAAAGTGAAATAAAAAGAAATAGGAAGAAAAAAGTAATAAAAATAAAGGAGTAAGAAAACAAGGGTATTAAGAGTATTTGGCATCTTCTATCCATTTGAAAAATCAGGAGAAGTCATTCTACCAAATGTTTTTCCAACAGGACAAGCTCGAGCAAAAAAAAAAGCTACTTTTCTATATGAGCTAAACCAAAACTGTTTTGGCAGGAGTAGAGCCGTGCCAAATGAACCCTAAGCCTACTCACATGGGCCATAGGCCATAGTGGGTGACATATGCATTTACGACAGCACCCTGACGTGTGCATGTATTAAGCCGTTTGCCCTAGTGTAAACTCCGATCCCATGTTAGGTCATTCCTAGTGCAAAGTTTCGTTGTGCAGTTTCCTAAAATACCATGTCATATAATGATATTTGAGTTGATGAATAAAATTAGGTCTCGCAATGCAAAGTTTTAGTTCACGGATCCATAAGTTAGCATATAATTTAAATGTTGTGCTCAAGTGGCCAATAGAAGTTGATGAAATGTGTGGACACGAAACTCAAACCCTCTCGATGGGAGTTTGAAACAGTTTCCAAGGCATTGGTAACCGTGAAACTCACACCATCCCTTTCTTATAAATATTATGTCATGTCGTCTAATATGTATATGTCATCTAATTTGCTGATGTGGTAAAATAAAATTTTCATAAAACTTACACAGAGAATGGTCTGACAAGGACTTGTTAACTAGCAGCCATATTTTCAAACAATGTTTTGTTGGGGAATTTAATCATGTGCCCGCCATGCCAACGAAAAGCGTGGCCGGCTACGGCACGTTGGCAGCCAAGTTGACTCGAGGAAGAGTTCACTTGGATCGAGATGAGCCACAGGGGGCAGAAATAGCAAAATTCACTGTTGGTCTCCGAACTTGGGCGGCGGTGTCATCTATATTCCTAAACTTTAAGATGATATCTGTGGATCTCTAAACTTGACAGACGGTGTCATTCAGGTCCCTAAACTTTCAGGATGATCACCGCAGGTCCCTAAACTTCGCTGGCGGTGTCATCTCGGTCCCTGAACTTTCAAGGTGATCACCGCAGGTTCCTAAACTTAGCAAGCAATGTCATTCTAGTCCAAATGTAATAATATTTAAAGTTACCTATAGTATTAAAAGTTTTATCTATTAAAAGTTACTTCTAATTTTAGTATTATTTTAAAATGTTTAATAGTAGTATTATAGAAGTAACTTTTCTTTGTAATTAATACTATAACATTATTATTAAAACTTTTAATACTATAATACTATTATTAAAAATTCTAATACTATAATACTACTATTAAAACTTTTAAAATAATACTAAAATTAGAAGTAACTTTTAATAGAGAATACTATAGGAATTTTAATATTATTTTAATACTACTAATGATACATAAATATTAAATTAACTTTAGTATTTTTCTATTTTAGTTTAAACCTAATATATTTGTTGTTATAAATTATTTTAATACTTTAATTTATTTTTTGCTGATGTAAAATATTTTATATAATTTATATTTTTATGATAAATATTATATAAATAATGATTGATTAATTGACATATGTTGGATCCACGTCTAACGTACAGTCAACGTGCCACACCAGCTTATAGAGTAGGTTAGACCATATTTGGATAGGGACTTGAAAGTTCAGGGACCGGGATGACACTGCTGGCCAAGTTTAGGGACCTGTGGTGATCCTCTTGAAAGTTCAGGGACCAGGATAATATCGCTGGCCAAGTTTAGGGACATACAGATATTATTTTAAAAGTTCAGGGACTTGCATAATAGCACTGGCCAAGTTCAGGGACCGAACCTGAATTTTGCTTGGCAAGAAATGGTAGACCATGAATTGAGATTGGAGCCTACAATACTAGTAGTACCAAACAATCAGATCTATCCACTTGAATTGTGCTGGCTTGGAATCAAACCGTTGCATTGTCATGGGACAAATAAATGGTGTAACTGATACACTCTTGTGATATCGAGGTGGTCTGCCCACTTGATATTGTTCGGTGGTATGCATAGACAGCCTGTTGCTTTATTTGTTCTAAGAGCATGTATAATAATTGGTTTATAGTCAAGCAAATATTGATGTAGAAAAGAGAAGGGAGGAGAGAGAAGACAACTTAGTTATCATGCAAGCAACAAGCTGAACACGAAAGCATATATAGTGGTGTGTTCGTGCATTAAGTCAATGTGAGGAGCATTAGGGGCCTGTTCGGCAGCACTGAAAAATACTGTTTCGGCTGATTGTTGTGAGAGAAAAATACTGTTCTGGCAGGACGTAAATAGTGATTTTGTGAGGTGGCTGGCCAGCCGGCAATCAGCCAGCCAGCAAGCCGAACACGGCCTAGGAAAGAGAATGTGGGATTTGGCCAAAAGTAATAATAAAAAATTTTCTTATAAACAAATAAGAGACAACTGTTAATAGGACTTAGCTCTTCCAAGTTGGTTAATAGTCAAGCACTTGACTTTATTATTGGGCTTGCTCTGACAATCTTGGTTACCAATGCCTTGAAAACTGTTACACACAACTTGAGATTTGTTATTTTGGTGACAAATATAGGCTTGATTCTTTTCACCTTGTTAAAATTTGGCTGGTTGCGCTGGGTTGGGGCTGGCCACCAACCACGTGGGTCAAGTCTTATTCATATGAACAGTGTCTTTCATCATGCGAACATTATTTTCTCACATCCATCTGAGAACAGTATTTTGATTATTTTTTTCTCACACTCCTTTATCTTTTCTAGCAGACGTGGAGGTTGGAGCCGAATTAACTAATAATTATGCAAACAGATGATCCACAACTTGTGCTGGCCAACAGGCTTGGTCAGGCTGCACAGATGCTTGTCAACTGTTAGGTGAGGTTGATTCCTTTATCTTTTCTAGCAGACGTGGAGGTTGGAGCCGAATTAACTAATACTTATGCAAACAGATGATCCACAACTTGTGCTGGCCAACAGGCTTGGTCAGGCTGCACAGATGCTTGTCCATTGTTAGGTGTGGATGCTTTGTTTTTTCCTTTTGGATTAATCACGTATGATAGTTTATTGTAGGATTTTTAGTAGTTCGATATGCACAGATCTACTGCCCTTGTCTATAAATATAAGGACTTCTGATTTATTTTTTTGTCCTGAGTCAGATATTCTAAGCTAGATCTGGTTCAAAGGGGAAACCAACATTGAGCGTCCAAAGGGAAGCTTGTTACTCGGTCAAAAAGTCTGGATGAATATATCGTTTGTTCTACAGCACTACTTCAGCAATATTTTTTAGCAAATAAATAATATTTTTCTCTCATAATATTTTAGAATAAGCATTAACATAAGCCAAATTTCATCCGTATATACTAAAGTTCCTAGATTCGGAGCGGAGCTTCCTCGTGCATCCTGGCCCCACATGGAACCCGCGTATTGGCAGGTACATTGTATTGGAAGTATAAAATATATTTAATTTTTCCCTATGTATGAAAATAATAACTAACTCCGTGAACTACGTTCATCGGTGGTAGCACTACTATTTTTTGGACAGCTCTGTTTGGCTGCCGGTAAGTGCAGCTGCTGCTTGCTGTCAACACAGTATTTTTTGTGAGAGCCAGCTGGTCAGCTGGAGCAGCAGCAGCCAAAGCGGCTCTGAAAACCGGCTAAACTCGCAAAATATAATTAAATTATTCATTCTTTGCTAACTTTATCTATTACCTCTATCGACTATCACAACCAAAAATCAGTATAGCATAGCACGTCAATCCGGCAGCTATTTACTAAGACCCAAAAAGTCAATGGATTTCTAAGAAAAAGGTTATACAGTGCTCAGATGACGTACCACTATGATAAAAAAAAATATTTGAATTTAATATTGGATGCGATCAATTTGATTTTAGATTATATTTTATTTTTTATTTTCTTTGAGTATGGTAAGATAACAAATTCGCATGAAGTAGTCACGAGTGTGCGTCTGTGTATACGAGTGTCCGTATTCTGTTTTAATTATGTTCTTTGTCTGACTAGTTTTTTCTTCGCCAAATTATCCGAAGCTTATGCCATTTTTAACCCAATCGTGGATGTTATGCCTGTCATACCTGTATTCTTTTGTCTATTAGCGTTTGTTTGGCAAGTTGCTGTAAGTTTTCGATGAAATCTTTACTATTCTGCCAGCCAAAATGAATGATGTATTCATTAAAAAAATGGATAAGAGCTGAGAAGGTGGATAATAACCTTATTTATGAGTTTCAATTTGGTAAAGTATACCCCTAGAATAAAGAAGAAGGGGCTGAGAAAACTCACAAGAATAGTTCCAACCGATCATCTACTTAAATTTGAACGGGTTTTCAAAGCAGGAAAACGCATACATATGTCTATTTCAAAGCACAAAGAGTTCTAGATGAGATTCATTGGTGTTGGTGTTTTATAGACCGACTAGTAAATTTATACGAATGTCGCTTTGCTCCAGGAAGACGATGGTAGCATCCAAAACACACGAGGAGTTATATTGGTTCACGCCGGAGCCCTACGTCCAGTCCTATAGATGGTCGAGTGCGTGTTCCTCGCTTGAATACTCTGAAGTTCTTACAATGGGGGGTGCAAGAATGGTGGAAGAGATAGGAGAGCTAAAGCTAGGAGGTGGACCTCCCGAAGGAAAGCTTTGGGAGCCCAGAGGGTGTGTGGATGATCCAGAGAAGGGTGCCCTTACTGCCCTTATATAGAGTCCAGGGTCAGGCCACATACAAAGAAGAAGGTTCCCCGACCGAGGGGTCATGAGCCTGAGGGATGGGGCCTAGCTAACTTGGCTTGCAAGTAACACCGTCTTGTGGTGCACGTCGGTGCGTGACTGTCGTCATGGTCTTGTGCCCATGTCGCGGCATGGGTATGACATGGTGCTACAGTCCCGGTCATGGCGGCACTGTGGACGCGGTGGTGTTTCGCCAACCGTCTTGTGCGACGTGGTCTCGCCATGGCCTTCGTCATCGCCTCCTGATCATCGGGGGCGTCGTACAGGAGTTAGTAGCCGCCCCCGGGTCACCGATCGCCTTGTTGGTGGAGTTGGTGGCCACGATCCCCGGCTCCAGGGACGTGGTCCTTGCTGGCTTGGGTAACCTCTGAGTCAAGGCCACCGTCGTGGATCCCATCCCGTGGTGGGTGGAATCGTACATATGTCTCGTTATGTCGTATTTGGACGGTGGGTCTCCTACTTTCCATCACCACTGGGTGGTGTTGTCTTGTCTGCACTGCGTGGCACAGGGATGGCTCTGACCGGGCCAAGGTGACTGCTGCCCCTCAGTCCTTGCGGGATCAGTGCGGCGTGCCTGCTCCTGTTAGAGCAGGCGCGCTTGGTGAGCTCGATCTCTCCTCGTTCCTCGTAGGGGTCGGGACGGCTAGAGGTCGTGAGTTGATGCGTAGTGTGCGGCTAAGGCAGAGAGAAGGGCTCGTGGTGGACCCCGGCCTTAGTGTTTGGCCCAGTCCGCTCAGCTTAGCTGGGCCTTGATCGTTTGGGCTTATATTGACTGGCGTATTATGGGCCATCTGAGCAGCTAACTAATCGGTGTCTTGAGATATCTGGGATATCATAACCTCGACAGCTGGCGTTACTACAAGGAGACCGTGTATACAATTTTTTTGGCAAATACTATAAAAAAGATACTAGTAGAACCCAACAGCCTATCACAGCAGTGAGGGGGCACGAATTAGGTAGAGACATCAGGATTCAGATCAATGACTTAGGGGTGTTTAGATCTAGAGACTAAAGTTTAGAAGGTGTCACATCGAATATCATATCTATTGTTATATCGGGTGTTCGGATATTAATAATAAAACTAATTATAAAAGTCGTGACTAATTCGTGAGACGAATTTATTAGGCCTAATTAATCTATCATCAGCACATGTTTACTGTAGCACCATATTATTAAATTATGGACTAATTAGGTTTAATGGATTCATCTTATAAATTAGTCTTAATCTATATAATTAGTCTATGTTTAATACTTTAAATAGTGTTAAATATGTTTACCGTAGTCGATGTGTCAGGAACCAAACTTTAGGAGGTAACACTCCTTATTATTTTGAGTGGAAGGATGAGCAACGCACGCTGACTCGACAACGACGGCGACCGACGGCGGGCGGCGGGCGGCGGGCGGCCGGGTAGACTATACATCTAGGAGACCTGGCCGCAGTCGGCGATCTTGACCACCTTGGAGGTGGCGCCGCTGCTGCACCCCACATCCTCGATGATCTTGACGACGTCCATGCCACGGACGACCCTCCCGAAGACGACGTGCTTACCGTCGAGCCACGGGGCTTCCTCGCAGCAGATGAAGAACTGGGATGCGTTGGTGTTGGGCCCGGCGTTGACCATGGACACCGCGTACTTCTCGTGCTTTTGACTGAAATTCTCGTCGGGGAACTTGTCGCCGTAGATGGACTCGCCGCCGGTTCCATTGCCGCGGGTGAAGTCGCCGCCCTGGCAGATGTGCCCAGGGATCACGCGGTGGAATGTGGACCCCTTGTAGTGGAGCGGCCTCCCGCTCTTGCTGACCCCCTTCTCGCCGGTGCACAGCGCGCGGAAGTTCTCCGCCGTCTTGGGGACCTCTTTCGCGTACAGCTCCATCTCGATGCGTCCGGCCGGTGCGTCGTTCAGGGTCACCTCGAAGAACACGAGAGGGTTGGAGGCCGGCATCGATCACGGGGAGAAGGGAGGGCGTGCAGTGCAGTGGCAAAACTTGTGATAGCACTAGCTAGTAGTTTGGAGTGGTGGCACTAGCTAGTTTGGGGTGGCAGCAAGGATACAGTTAAAAGTAGGGCGGGCTAGTCAATGTCAAGGACAGGGGCTGGGATTAACCGAGGCGATAAGAAGAAGCGTGATGAGGAGTCAGCAAGGGAGGGCGTTCAGTGCAGTGGCAAAACTTGTGACGGCAACAGATGCATACACTGGCGGAGCCACCGCCCGGCCACCCCGGACTCCTCGCTAAAGTTTAAAATGATTTTTTCTTAAGATTTAAGTAGAATTCTGTAATTTTATAACTAAATATTTTTTGCATAATAAAAATTGTCCGGGCTCCTGAAAGCTAGCTTCTGGCTCCGCTCCTGGATGCATAGTAACAGGGCTGAGCTGCATTGCAGCCGCAGGTGGTGGAGAGGGAGAGAGAAGCTAGGGTTTCATTTTATATATGAGGAGTGGGCACATTTGTACTGTTGGATAGATGGAGATCCAATCATGGCATAGGGAAGCGAGGAGATAGAGGTGCTTGGCGCTCCTGCAATTAACGAGCTCTGCATGAGTTCCTATTTATGTGATGGGCGGTAATCTACGTACTCTTATAAAGCTAAACCCTATTAGATAGTTTTTCTCTTCATACCAGATGTTCACATCATTTCTCACTAAGTGATCCTACGGGATGTTCTATCTCTTCATGCAAGATGTCCACATCATTTCTCACTAAGTTCATGTCATCCCTTATTAATTAAAAAAATATCTATGTCATCTCTATCATGTGCAATACTTTTAATCTTTAATCCATTAACATGCAAGTCATTTACATCCGCTATTTATTTTATCACCTATGCATCTACAATGTAATCAAATATTCTATTGGTTTTTCTTCTATTAACTTACCAATTTTTTGACAGATCTGATATAATAAAATAACATGCAAGTTAAATTCATATATATACACAGTATACAGGATACTATATAGTAATGTTATTTATATAACAAATTTATTTTTAAGAAAATTCTAAGGCAACACGCGGATATGCTTCTAGTAATCTTGGATGTCAGAGAGAATATGAATGAAAGAAGGGAAAACAGACATGCCCTTGCTGCCACCGATGCGGCCGCGACTGCCATGGCGAGGTAGGCCACGTTGGGTGGAGGTTGACATGCACATTCGTGCCGTTGGATGGAGATGCAATCATGGCGCAGAGAAGCTGTAACATCTCACTTTTTAGAGTACTCCCTCTGGTTCGGAAAGAATCAATTTTTAGCTTAAAAAATTATCTCTAAAAGAATAGTAGATATCTAGAGGTGAACAGTCCATAGATCCACATTAATCTCTCTCGTAGTCTGAGTCGCATTTAACACAACCTCTCTCTCCTGTGTTGTTATTGGATACTCCAAACGACACTACTTAATTAGGCTTTTCGGTAATTAGAGAGCTATTAAGGTTCAGCAGTTTAATGAGGGGCAGTGTGGTCTTTTTTCTTCATTGCTAATATGTCCTAAAGTTGCTAGGAATTCATTCTTTCAGGGACAGAGGGAGTATTTAATTTAAAAATACGGACATTTTTTTAAAATAACTAAACATGTTTTTCTTTTTCAAATATTCAAAACCTTTTTACAAATAAAACTTGCATAAAGTACTAGCATATGTGTTGCATTTGATTGCTCTAGCAATCCTTCCTAAATCTTTCTTCTCAACCTTAGAAACGTTTCCTTGATAAACCTCCGCTTCCAAAAACCTTTTGAATAATATTTGAATTTTATTAAAAAAAATAATCCCATTCAAACCTTATGCTAAACTCCTTAATATCCAAATCCTTGATTCCATGTCAAACACTTTTTCACCATTAAATCCTCTAAAACTCCGAAATCCAAGGAAGAATATTTTCTTCTCCTAAAATCCTAGAATTAATATTTAAATCTAATTTGAATACTAATCCTACTCAAACCCCCCATGGAAACACTAGCTAAGCTCAAACATTTCCCTTTCTCAAACTCCTCCAAAAGCCTCAAATCTATGTCCAATAAAAGCCCTCACTACATACCCCATTCATTTCAAATTTGAACTCGAAATCCCTTTTAAATAAAAGAAAACCTTTTTCAAATCTTTACGGCCCGCAACCTCCCTTTCGGCCTGCTCCTTCCTCCGTCCTGCCCCGCCCTTTTTCCCGCACAAATCGGCCCACGTGGATTTGGAGCTTCCTCGTGCATCCTGGCCCCACGTGGAACCCACGTATTTGTAGTTTACATTATATGGAAAGTATAAAATATATTTAATTTTTTACGTGTGTGCGTGTGGTGTAAGTATAGAGTGTATGTGTTGTGTACGTCTGTCCGATAAAAAAAATTCCCTACACTATGTTCATCGGTGGTAGCCCTGCTACATTTTGGACTTTGCTTTCACTTCATAGACTCACAAAATATGATTGAATTATTCATTCACCGCTAACAAGTCATCGGCTTGGCACGGGGTGTTCGTATTTTTCTGAATTTATTTCAGAATTTAACGGCGCTATACTTTTAGTGGTAGACGACGTCTCCGTCGACAGCGATACGAGATGCTCATAGGGGTAGAGTTTGCGTATATGTGTTTATAGAGTGAAGGAACCTTCCGCGAAGGTCGATCTAGGTGGCCGTGCGGGAAATCAAAAATACGACCCACCTTAATAAAATTATTACATTAAAAAAATATGGCGTCCATTAATTTTCTGAATCCATCATCGAAGCCAGGAGTAACACTCAGTCAAACCTCGATGTAATTGTTGTAAAAAAAAACCTGGATGTAATTGTCGTTAGCGCTACATCAACCAACCTAACAAATGTGGCGTCCGACTGAATGCTCCCTAGCTACCCCATGCTAGCTAGCTGTCTTCAATAACCCGGCACACATGAGAATTGAGAATGCTCCCAAGCTACCCCGCTCGGCAATCCATAGCTACGCACACTCCATGCTCCATGAGGTGAAGAGGGTGTGTGCACAGGCCCGGTCCTGTCAGTTCAGACACATGGAGCGAAGCTAGGAAGGTGGGCCCTTTAATACAACTCTAAAAAATTATTCGCTGCCCTAGTTAACATCATATCCTGACTCCGTAAGGATTCCTAAATCCCTGTATTCTAATGAAAAAGATTAGGGTGAAAAGCAAATTAAATCTTAATTAAATATATATACTTGACATACATCAATCAAAGGGGAGCAATTATTGGATACCTCCGTACGAAACTTTGGATGTCTTGTCTACGACTGCCCTAGTGCCTGAACGGAGAGTGGGCTGGACGCCGCCGGCCAGCAGGGGGGCGCACGACCGATCGATGATGGCACAAGCACAACGCGCAGTCGCTGGTCGCAGCGGAGCGGCCGCGTGGCAGAAGGGCAAACCTCGATGCGCCGACGCGGAAGCCAAAACGATGGACGCGTTTCACTTTCACGTACGTGCCTCTCCGTGTCCTGGGCTCCTGGCTTTCCTATGGGCTATTGGGCTCTTATACCTACAACTTACGTACATGGGGTTGGGCCGAGGACGGTAGGAGCGAGCCCCCGTAAGTGATGGTTTGTTTAGTTGCTGCTCAAGTTTGGCCGCACCTAAGCTGTCTGAATCTCATCTGCGAGTGAATGTTCTCTTTGCTGCACCCGGTGATCTCTCGTCGTTGCTCTTCTTTGTGTGAACGTACCCCTCGTTCGGATTCGTGTGCAACTGTAATGTATCCTTCAGAGTTCAGACTTTCGGCATCTCGAGTCATGCATGCGTGCATCAACTGAGAAAAATTGAAACCGTTTCCCATCGCAGTTGTTCGATCGGGGAAGAGTTCGTTTTCTTTTTGTGAACCTGTTCCGGGAATAGTTGTGTTCATCTTTGAACAGAGGATGCATTAAACTAAACTCTTTGGAGAATCTAAGTTTATTGTTTTTTATAAGGAGAATGTAAGTTTATTGTTGGTCCCTTACATGGATATGAGTAATTAGCCACCGTATTTTTTTAATTTCCCCCAAAGAACAACGAATTATTATATTCAAGAGAAGCATGTTCGCTTGGGCAGTTGGGGCTACTAAAGCCACTGCCGGCGTCGCCCTTATCCGTTCCCCCCTTAATCCTTCCGCAAAGTTTTTGCCCAGTAGTCGGCATGTCGATGACTTTTCTACCACGTATAAACGTCCGCACGAACGGTCTTGCACCTGCCCACTCGCTCGTGCGGCCGGGGAAGTCTTCGGATTGAATCAAGAACCGAATCCGTTGGGGCCCCTTGAACTCGAGGGCCCTGTGCCACCGCACTGCTCGAACCCCCCCAGGGCCGGGGCTGTGTGTGCATGTTCCAAGTAGCTGTAGAAGCTAGCGCCGGGAATCATAATGGCCGACGTGGCGTTCGATGCCGTCAAGTTGGTGGTGAACTTCATCCGCGAGGAGGCCCGGCTGCAGGGCAGAGCCGGCGACGACGTGCGGTTCATCATGGACGAGATGGAGAGCATGAACAATCTGCTCCACCAGCTCGTGTCGATGACCATGCCCAATAATCGTTACACTGCCGGCGGCGGCGGCGGCGACTACAGCCACCTCCGTACGTGGATGAAGCAGCTGTTGGAGCTCGCGTTCGACTCGAGGAACTCCGTCGAGCTCTACATTCAGTCCGGCGGCGGCGACAGCCACTGCTACTGGCTGCCCTGGGCAATGGTAGCACGTCACCGGGTTGTTTCCCGGATCCGCGAGCTCAAGGAGCGGGCGCGAGAGATCAGCGAGCGCCAGGTGAGGTATGGCGGCGGTCTTTTGCCTGCGCAGCGCCAAGATGGCAACGCGGAGGACGCCGGCGATCGCAGTGCTGTGTCCAACTCCAACCAGAGGCAGAGGCGCGCCCATGCAGGCAGCAGCAGTGTTGTCCGACGCGCCATACTCGACCGCGAGTTTGTCGACAATAGCAGCGTTGATGAGGCTCTCAGGCGGCTGGAGGTGTTGATCAACTCTGACGACGACGGTAGCAGCGGCAACGAGTCCTCCGACAACGACCTTGACTCTGACGGCGAGCCAGAGCCACCGATGCAGTCGGACGTCAGCGACAAGCAGCAGCAGTCGGACGGCAGCGCGACAGCAGCAGCAGCAGCAGCAGCCGACGCTACCGGACACCGGCGGCAAGAAGCAGCAGTCGGACGCCGGCGACAAGCAGCAGCCGACGCAATCGGACACCAGCGACAAGAAGCAGCAGTCGGACGCCAGCGACAAGCAGCAGCAGCAGTCGGACGCCAGCGACAAGCAGCAGCAGCAGCAGCAGCCGACGCAATCGGACACCGGTGACAAGAAGCAGCAGTCGGACGCCGGTGTCAAGCCGCCGCCGCAGCCGATGCTATTGGACACCGGCGACGGCGACAAGCAGCAGCAGTCGGGCGCCGGCGAGCAGCAGGAGCCAACGCTATCGGACACCGGCGACAACAGGCAGCAGTCGGACGCCAGCGACAAGCAGCAGCCGACGCAATCGGACACCAGCGACAAGAAGCAGCAGTCGGACGCCGGTGTCAAGCCGCCGACGCAGCCGATGGTATTGGACACTGGCGACGGCGACAAGCAGCAGCAGTCGGGCGCCGGCGACAAGCAGCAGGAGCCAACGCTATCGGACACCGGCGACAAGAGGCAGCAGTCGGACGCCGGCGACATGGAGGAACAGCGGTCGGACGTCGGCGACAAGCAGTTGGATGGCAGTGACAAGAAGCAGCAGCAGCAGGGTATCAGTGTCGTCGCAATCCTTGTGCAAGACGGCACGGATGAAGCTGCTGTCGGAGAGACCGTGCTCAAACGTTACAACAGACTCAGACACGAACAAGATTGCCATGCCTTGGAATTGGAGATCAACGGTGCTCCACGTCTCCGTCCGAAGGCCTCCTGTTCTCTCGGAGATCAAAGTGCACATAGCTAGTCAGGCTAAGAAGCAGAGCCTGGAACGCTCCCGGTTCGCATATCCCCCCTATTCTCGAAATTCCCAGGCTGTTCCTGCTGCTGGGGACGACGAGGAGTTCAAGGACGAGAAGCAGGCCGTGGAGTTTATCAAGAAGTATAGTTCAGGACAAAGACTGCTGCTTGTTCTTTCCGGTTTGAGTTGCAAAAAGATATTGGACGACCTCATAAGTTTTCTGTGCCGATTACGTAAGGGTAAGTTTGCAATAGCACTCTGCACAAACGACAGTGCTGCGGCAAAAGATTGCTCTTACCCTGCCACAGATAACGAGTCTCTGATAAAATACTCTCTACTTGATATTTACTTGGAGAGAGCGGTCGCCCTGCTTCCGGGAAGCTACGACGACGACGACGATATGTCTCCAACTGTGCGTGATATTCTTAAGGAGTGCAGCCCGGATGAGGTTTGCATGAAGATGATCCTCTATGCCCTCTACTACAATCCTGACATGACGAAGAAGGAAATGGAGCGCCTCAAGGACAGCCTTGTTGGCACAGGTCACCAGGAGAAAGAGAACCGAATAATAACCTTCTGCTACCAAACACTGCCAAACGATTACAAGAACTGCTTATGGTATTCAGCTGTTTTCACCCGTGGAATCAGCACGCCTGGCGGCGGCGTTCGGAGGGCAAGTTTACTAAGGAGGTGGATTGCCCAAGGATTAATAACAGAAGAAGATGAAGCCAATCACTGTTTTGACGCCATGGTCGAACAGAAGCTTATTAATTCTCACCAAGTCAGTGGCATGGGCAAGGTAAAGAGCTGCGCCGTGCATACTTTGGTTGATGACTTGATTAAAAGGGACTCTCCCACAGTTGAGGATCTGTTGCTCAACAACCAGTTGCCAATTGAAAACCTGGATCTCCTCTACTCAATCCGGAATGGTATGCAGCTCCATCCGGCAAGCTCTAGTATCACAAGCTTCTTGAATTCAATGTCCAGCAATTCGATGTTACTGCTGAGAGTGCTGGATTTGGAAGGTCGCAACGACCTCAAGCCCAAAGACCTGTGGACCATATGCAAGATTCGCAAACTCAAGTATCTAAGTCTCCGGAACACTAATGTTGCCCATCTGCCCAAGCAAATAGGTCAGCTGGAGAATCTGGAGACCCTTGACATACGAGGAACAAAGGTACTGGTGTTCAACACGGTGCTGCCAAAGTTGAAGCATCTGCTTGCTGGTCGCATTATCGACTGCCAAGATAGAGACATTATCAAGTCCAAGGAATCATTCTCCACTGTGTGCATGCCTCGTGCTGTTGAAACCATGGAAAAGCTCGAGATATTGTCCCGTGTCAAAGTTACCGACAGTGCTAAAGAGCTGATTAACGTTGGTGACAAACTTGAGCACCTCAAGAAGCTGGGTGTGGTTCTATCTGGTAAGAAGGCTAGCTTGAAGGAGTTGTTCCTTCAGATTGAGAAACTCAACCGATGCCTTCGGTCCTTGTCAATCCGAATGGAACCACCAAGTAGTTGGGATGCTGCTGATGTTATTTTACTGAGACCTCCAAAGCTCCTGGAAAGCCTACACATCTGCAGCATCAGAAGGGGGCTGCCTCCAAGGATCAAGGAGCTCCATCACCTTGCCAAGATAACTCTCCGGGATACTTTTCTGAAGCAGGATGGTCTCTGTGTACTTGGTATGCTTCCTAAACTACGCTATCTCAGGCTCTTTTACCATTCATTCGGTGAAGGCACTATCACCTTCGGGGCTTCTGTTAGGGATCGGATCTTTTCTGAGGAGGATCTAAGCTTCAAGAATCTCACGGATATTGACATTGAAGATGATACTATCACCAGCGTCACCTTAAATATACTCCCTAAGCTTCAAAAGATGAGTTGGTCTTTCAGTTACATGGAGTCACTTTCAGGGGTCCAAGATCTCCGAAGTCTAACACACCTCGTACTCAATGGGGGATCATACAACCAGGAGGGACTGCAGACACTGCAAAGAGACATTGATAGAAACCGTAACCGTAATGGTATTGATTTCAAAATCGGTCCACCTCAGCGTGGTGAAGAATCTAGAGTTGTCGGTCCTGCTCCTTGATAATGCTGCTCCTGCTCCTGCTACTTCTAGAGTATTTCTATTTGTAATGCTGCTGCTGCACTGCTACCTCTACGATGGAATAAAGATGAACAGTTGTAGCTGCTACTCCTTGATAAACTACTCCGTTACTTCTGAAGTATTTCTGTAACTGCTACCTTTCCTACCGAAGATGAAGAGTTGTTGGTGTTGCTCGTTCATGCTGCTGCTCCTCCTGCTACTTCTGAAGTATTTCTACTTATGTTGCTTCTACTATATCTATTGAATAAAGATGATGAAGGTCCCTTCAAGTTCTTCATCTTCCGTGTCAATTGTTGTATCACTATCCTATATATATATTCAGCATGTCTGTGTTTGTGTTTGTATGCTGTTTGGAATGTATCTGTCTCCCTTTCGAACTGGCATGATTTTGGCTTAATTTCATGTTCCATTTGTCAGCAATGCTTTTGAATGAATTCTTTGTGCGCTGTTCCTGTGTTCATCTTGTCAAGAGTTCATTAATTTATCGACCACACACCACCATTCTAGTCAAGAGTTGACCAATTACAAGGGTAATGTTCTCACTGATTATTTGTCGAGCCTTCTTTCTCAAGTAGGTATCTATATATATTACCCAAAAAGACATCATTGATCAATGTTGGCGATAGCGGTCAAGCTAATGAGTAAGAAAGCAGTGAAACAAGGACAGTGCCTGCTGGAGGATGGACAGGAGGAAGATCGAGATTAAGGATGCTCTTATGAAGGCTGTTGAACTGGAAGTGGTGTGGTTCTTTTGGTGCTTCTGAGTCTGCAGATGTCTGCTCTTCTGGCCTGGAGGGCCTTTTAGTAGTTGTGATGCGTTACTTTTCTTTAGTTCTGTTATCTCTATCATGCCGCACTGTAGCTCGTCTGATGCTGGCGATGTGTCTGGAACAGTCGTTATCCTGCTTACCGCTCTTTGCTGCTTTCTGTAAACTCTCAAACAATGCAGTTCCGTTGCTATCAATGGGAATGAGGTGATGCCTCGTGTCGAAAAAAAAGACATCATCGACCATCTTCAGAATCGTTTTACCATGACCCTCAGCTATTTATAAGGAATTAGCAGCCACGATCCTGCTATATATTCATGTGCTCAATGTTTCGTCACAGAAGCTCTAAACGTGTCACGGTATCTTTTGATCAAATGGAGCATAAAAAGTTCAGAAACAGGCACACGAGAGGAACATGGTCATTGTCAACTCAGATAGTAAATTACTAATTCGCAAAAAAGTACTGTTTTACTTGGAATTGCAAAAGGAGGGCAAATCTTACCTGCACTAGAAGCGCCGATGTGAAAACTGCCCCTGATTTGGCGCAAACAAAATCAACAATAAAATGACCACTCACGGCCCAAGAAGAACGAAGCCACGGTGGCTTGGGTTCCAGCGGTAGACAAAGGAGATGGGAGCCGGTGTGAGGTAGATGATGACAAGCGGGATCCATATGAAAGTGGGACAGCGAGAGAGGAGATGGGTTGAAAGAGAGGAGACAGGGGCACAAGCGTCATTTCCCACGATCTATACACGCTAGCACGGTGAGTTGACTTGCCACGTTGTTCAAAGTGGCAAATATATAGCTTTGTCTACTGTTCATGTGGCAAATATGAAATTGCAAAACTAAAATTGGCAACTGGCCGAGTGCCTTTAGCAACGATGGCAAATATTTAAATTTCCCAGAGTGGTGGGGACGACGAGCTGAGCAGTAGGCCTTCCTGGGCTACTAGTGGAACAACAGGTAATGGGTGGCCCGAGGCCCAAGGCCCATTGCGTGAACAAGCCCGCGTTCTCTGAAGGTCTCTCTCAGGAGAAGAACACATTGCGAGGCTTAGGGAGTGTTTCCCGGTGACTAAACTTTAATTCCAGTCACATTGACAGTCCACCGGAAGCGGCAAGGCCTAGGAAGAGCACAAGGAAGAGGGCCCGTAATGTTCGAGTGACCGGCCCAGCGTTGTCATGTAATGCTTGCGCCAAGCAGCCCAGTAGTGAGGAGTGATATATTGAGGAGATGAACCCTGTAACTGTAAGGATACAATCAACTATCTACCAAATACAAACACACCGAGCAAACAGCCGGCTGTCGAGGAACCCTAACAACACGAGTTATAAGTTATAACCAATGGAAATTTTAGTCAGTAGCCAATACTGGGTTTCGAGAAAGTTTAGTCAGTGGCCAATACTTAGTTTCGAGAAATAACTAATTTCTGAAACCAGGAGTTTTGAAAGCACTCTTGATTGCCGTCGATGACGAGAAATACTTGATTTTCAGAAATAACGAATTTCTAAAAACAGGAGTTTTCGGAGCACTCTTGAGGGGCTCTATGATTTTTTTTCTCGAACGTGCCGTGTAGCACGTATTTCATTAAGAGGAAGTAGACAACACCGAACCAAACAACAACGACTGGCCGGTAATCCTAAAATTACCAGCACAATCCCACAAACACAAACGATACAGCAAGAAAGCACCGGGGGTAGGGCCTCCACCACCAAACCCTTACTGGTGAGCCTATCTGGGAAGACAAAAACACATTGGTAGCCTAAGGTGTAGTGTAGGCTGCTGCTAGCCAACATCCACCAAGGAAGCCAAGGGAGCCGGCACGACAACCGTGGCAAAGCATCCGCACAAGAAACGACCACGGCGGCCAAGCATCCACCGGAAAAGGACCATTACGGCAAAGCATCCGTGCGAGGGCCATCACACGCTCGATAGCTGAATGAGCGTGGAGACAAAAGCGACGAGGTGGCCAAGCATCCACCAAGCGACAGCAGTGGCAAAGCATCCGCCAACGAACCGAAGCAGCGGCGGCAACAACAAACACCGAAGGACAAACCAATGTGAAGATAGAGTTGAAGCACGAGATAGGCAAAGTAGAAGCGAGCAACAACACCGACGGTCCAGGCCACAGGACCGCCCGCCCCATGCCGCAGCGGCAGTGGAGAAGCAGCAGCACCTCTTGGCCTTCAAGAAGCAGCCTCTTGGCCTTGAGGAAGCGGCGAGTTCCTCCGGCCACGCCACCATGGCGCCATTGGTGCCCCTGGTTGGCTATTGCCGACCCACACCACCCGCGGCGTCGCGGCACTCATCCAAGCAAGCCGTTGTCGGCCATGCCACCACGGCACAACCGGCGACAACTGCTGCGATCGGTCGGAGTGGGAAAACACCATGACAACGCCTCCAAGGAGGGAGACGACGCGCGCGAAGGCGTCGCCGTCGTCTTGCCGACAGATCCGACATAGCTTTTCGCGGTGCTCGCCCACATCGAGCACAACAAAATAGGGAGTCTTGAAGGCACGCCACCCCTGCCCTCCACCGCTTGACTATACATGCATGCACAACACAGGATGGAGCGACTCCGGCGAGAGCAACGGGGGAGGCGGAGTGCATCAACGAAGCCATCAAGAAGGAAATGACATCCACGGACGCCAACTTCGTTGGGAGAAGCATCCAAGAGGGATTAACGTCCCCAAGCATGCCCCAGCAACCCCAACGGCGAACACTTCACCGGCCCCGACACCGCCAGCCACAAGCGCCAGCCGCGAAGTCCGACAGTCACCCCCACACGCCACCCACTCGCACCACGGGGCTCGGGGGGAGCCATGATGCAGCAAGGGGAGGATGCCGCCACCAGCCGCAGCGGGCCTGACCCGGACCCAGGGAGGGCGGATCCGGCCCCACCGGCCAGCCTACCCGCCGGAGATAGCAGGAGGGCGCCCGGAAGCTCCCAAGCGCGCCCCCGCAAGCTCGGAGCTAGATCTATGTTTTTGAAAGTAGAGCTAAGAGTGTTTGTTTAGAAAAAATTAAGAGTGAAACTGTTTTTTCAGATGTTGGGAGCTGTCCCGTTGTCCCAAGCACCGAAGTTTATATAAAGGTTGACACTCCCGCCCTCTTCGTCTATTGAGTCAAACTTTCACTGAGTTTATTCCTCACGAGACATATTTTCATAGTATATCTATTTTTGTGTTACAGATATTAATAATGTTTTCATAACCTTAGTCAAACCTTAGAAATTTTGATAGAGGCAGTTGGAATTATATCACAGGCTTGCTTGCCATCTTGTTGACAATCGGTGTTCCCTGGTGTCTGCAACCAGTTTTGGAAACTAGAAACACAAAGTCTTGTAGTCATTCGCTGGGAAGCTGGAAGACAAATACTTTTCATGCGAAAGAGGATAGATTCAAGCCGTTGATGGAGATAACACGCCTAGAGGCAACAACCTACGTCGATCAGCCCACGACTAGGTTCTCCGCTTCGACCTGCGCCAGGACATCATCTTGAAAGAACGCCTGATGGAGAGCTTCTACGAGTGCCTTTGCCTCGCTGTCATGGACTATCAGCGACATGTTAACCTGCTCAGGATGTAAGGGTAAGGCACGGTAAATGTCGGAGCCGGAAACATGCATACGGCAAACAAGTTTTGGGCAATTGGGTTTTGCGTTGACGATAGATGTTGTGACTGAGAATCATGAATGCAACAGGCACATAGTTACTCATTTGGTATGCTATGATTTCTCATTTCTGTTCAGCAGAGTGAATAAGACTGACATCATGAGCTATATGTTCAGTTCATGATGATTAGTAAAGCAAATGCCAAGCAACAATCAGTATAGCTTTAAAAGGTAAACAAAGGAAAAGAGGTTTATCTACTGAACCCCTAGTAATGCACTAAAGAGTCTTTCGTTTTTCGAAAGTATGCAACTGAAAGATCCATTTATTCACTGAGAAGCAGCCTGGCCACACTATACAGGGTTCAAGTCCTGAAAACCTGCTATAAACATGAAATATCCTGTACCCGATATCATTGTTGTTTAGTTCCAGAACTCTTCTCTTGAGCATTCAAAATATAATTTGCAGAAAGAATCATTAGTGATAAAAATGAATCATTGCATGTCAATCATAGCCCCTTTAACAATCCAAGATAGATAGTTTTTCTTGGGGGAAATGTTATTTTTGATTCTTCACTTAAAATGAATGGAATACCTGGGCACCAAAATAAGCAAGTTCTGTAGCCTCTTCAAATGTTAAGTATGGAACAGTCTTTGCATGTGGGTAGATATTTGGATCACAAGTCAGTACACCATCAACATCTTTCCATACCTAGCACAGGCACAGTAAGCTTTCAGACAAAATAGACAATGTATGGGGATAAACAACAATTTTCATGAAATGCACATGCTAGCTTAGTGATTAGCATCAACTGTTGTCTCAACTTTTTTTCCTCAGAAAGAAAAATATGGTTTATTCAATATCTATTCAGACTAAACATAGACCTGAATTTCTCTCAGTCCCAAGGCTTTACCAATGGTTGTAGCAGTCAAGTCGCTACCACCTCGGCCTAAAGTAGTTACAGCACCTGATTTCCAGCCCTGCAAGTGATGGCGGTTGCAATAAACAAGTTGCCTCATGGATGAAGAAATTGTTTGTCAATGAGATACCTTCCCAAGGAATCCAGTAACAACAGGTATCGCTGGATCCAGTATCCAGTCCCCATGAAGTCTCTTTGCAACAGCAGGATAGGTTGCTTCTAAGATATCCGCATTACCAAATTCATCAGTTGTCATGAAACCAATATCAAATGCGTCATACTGCACAAGAATTTCAAAATAAAATTAATAATGAACGTGAGTTCACATCATTGCATAATGCAGAAGACTTTGGGTATATATGGATACACTGGTGATTTGCAGCTAGGCTGGTTACCATTATAGGTCCCTGTATCAAATTGAGACATTAAATAAAGGGAACTCCAGATTGTAATCGAACAGTCAATTGAGTTGTGGGTGTATGACTCCACTATAATGGTTCAAATCCTGTTGTCCACATTTAAAGGATAAAATGGTGTTTGTGACTCTGGTTGGTGCAGAGGCCGGAGATTATCTCCATTATCTAAAAGGTTATAAGTTTATGGAAACATCGAATTAATCACAAAATCTAAAAAAATCTAAGAATCTTTTCCGCACACAAAGAAAAAGATCAATGAATGAATCATTATCGAAATATGAAATTTCCGCAGAATACTAGCGGCAAGCAACTAACATAATGAACTGAGACTTGAGAACATGTAGTGCATACGCAGTAAAAAAATCAATGACTAATCAAATTTTCAGGACATCCCCACCATAGGCAGGGATACTATAGCAAATTTTTGTAGGCTGCTGTATTCATAAGTTCATAACCTGAAAAGCTCACCGAATCACAGTGCAAATCAAGGAAACGTCAAGAAGTATCTGCGGTGCTTTGACACCAATTTTGTTCAAATAAGCAGCAAAAATCCTGGTGGACATGCATTCTCCAAATGAAACAAGGTAGTCGCTGGTCCTAGGCGTCAGCTCTTTCATCATAGCGATACCTTTCAATAGTTGCTCCAGTTCATCCAGCATGTCTACAGAGTTTGTCCACAGTTGTTACACAAAGGCCGAAAAATACAGAAGGCGGTCACATAAGGTTGTGGGTTTACCTTGTATTACAGATCTTGGAAGCCCCAGTTCATCCACTGTCCTGGTTTGACAGCGAGCAAGTCAACATCAATTGAGATTATTGCAAGTATTCTAATAGTTAGCAGCTCAAACAGAAAGTGGGATACTTGATATGTAGGTCTTTGATCATGTTCCACTCTTCGATTTCAGAAACATGGATCACTCCACACCCCACTGCCTTCTCTCCAGCCTAAAAACGATCACATATACCATGAATTTTAGGGTATACACGAAACAACGATTAAAATAACTCACGGCTCCCTTTAGCTCAAATATTTCTTATACAATGCAAACAGCATACCATGGATGAAGGTTCAGTATTTTAGTAAACTTAATCCTTGTTTCTAGGCATTTTTTATGCACCACTGCAGCAAACCATGGACAACACAGATTTTTCACCAAGCATCTACCAAGGCCTAGAGATTCACGATTAGATTGCTAATCATTACAAAAAAAATATGAAAAGTTCACTTTAGGTGACTGAAGATTCTTCTTGATGCATTCAACCAGTGAATTATGCAGCAGGCAAAAGGAACAGCAAACTTTTGGCAAAGCAAAGAAAGATTGGACAGAGCTAAAAGCCTAAAAGAAAACCAATCAAGAGCAGTGCGAAGCGATCGGTACAAGGAGAAGGTTGTTGGTGGTTTTCCCCATGGCAGCAGCCCCGGCCCTGGGGGGGTTCGAGCAGTGCGGTGGCACAGGGCCCTCGAGTTCAAGGGGCCCCAACGGATTCGGTTCTTGATTCAATCCGAAGACTTCCCCGGCCGCACGAGCGAGTGGGCAGGTGCAAGACCGTTCGTGCGGACGTTTATACGTGGTAGAAAAGTCATCGACATGCCGACTACTGGGCAAAAACTTTGCGGAAGGATTAAGGGGGGAACGGATAAGGGCGACGCCGGCAGTGGCTTTAGTAGCCCCAACTGCCCAAGCGAACATGCTTCTCTTGAATATAATAATTCGTTGTTCTTTGGGGGAAATTAAAAAAATACGGTGGCTAATTACTCATATCCATGTAAGGGACCAACAATAAACTTACATTCTCCTTATAAAAAACAATAAACTTAGATTCTCCAAAGAGTTTAGTTTAATGCATCCTCTGTTCAAAGATGAACACAACTATTCCCGGAACAGGTTCACAAAAAGAAAACGAACTCTTCCCCGATCGAACAACTGCGATGGGAAACGGTTTCAATTTTTCTCAGTTGATGCACGCATGCATGACTCGAGATGCCGAAAGTCTGAACTCTGAAGGATACATTACAGTTGCACACGAATCCGAACGAGGGGTACGTTCACACAAAGAAGAGCAACGACGAGAGATCACCGGGTGCAGCAAAGAGAACATTCACTCGCAGATGAGATTCAGACAGCTTAGGTGCGGCCAAACTTGAGCAGCAACTAAACAAACCATCACTTACGGGGGCTCGCTCCTACCGTCCTCGGCCCAACCCCATGTACGTAAGTTGTAGGTATAAGAGCCCAATAGCCCATAGGAAAGCCAGGAGCCCAGGACACGGAGAGGCACGTACGTGAAAGTGAAACGCGTCCATCGTTTTGGCTTCCGCGTCGGCGCATCGAGGTTTGCCCTTCTGCCACGCGGCCGCTCCGCTGCGACCAGCGACTGCGCGTTGTGCTTGTGCCATCATCGATCGGTCGTGCGCCCCCCTGCTGGCCGGCGGCGTCCAGCCCACTCTCCGTTCAGGCACTAGGGCAGTCGTAGACAAGACATCCAAAGTTTCGTACGGAGGTATCCAATAATTGCTCCCCTTTGATTGATGTATGTCAAGTAAATATATTTAATTAAGATTTAATTTGCTTTTCACCCTAATCTTTTTCATTAGAATACAGGGATTTAGGAATCCTTACGGAGTCAGGATATGATGTTAACTAGGGCAGCGAATAATTTTTTAGAGTTGTATTAAAGGGCCCACCTTCCTAGCTTCGCTCCATGTGTCTGAACTGACAGGACCGGGCCTGATGGCAGAGAGGACGACGACGGGGCGCTCCTCGGGGAACGTCAGGATGAGGCCGGCCACCTCCTCCATCCTCGCGGCCGACGCCACCGAGGACCCCCCGAACTTCATCACCACGCTCAGCTGATCCCCCAATCCCGCCATCCCAAGCCCTCGGAGAACAGGAGCCCGAGGACGCCGTCCCCTTGCTTGGCCCGACGGCGGGTGGAGTCGGCGACCACCATTGACAACCCTCGGGCACCACAAGGCCCGGTACGGGTACCAAAGCACGCCAATCCTCGGACATGTCCAGAGCTCGCCGGGGCTATCGACGGAACGAGGCGGCGGGACGCGGCCGCCGATCGCACTGGGGTCGCCATTTCTTGATCCTCCTCTGTCGGGCGTGGAGTGGAGACTGACCAGTAGTGGTAGAGAAGGCGGGTTTCCTTGTTTACATCAAGGCGGAGACCTGCATGAAATTGTCAACGACCGGATTAAGATTTGAACTCAAATTGACAGGACTTACCTCTGCCCCGTCCTCGAATAAATCAATTTCTAGATTTACGTTGAATTGAATATTTTTAAGTTTTATCAAATTTATAGAAAGGAACATGAAGATTTAAGACACTAAATTAGTATCATCGGATATATGGCAAAATATATTTTTATAATATATGCTCACTAGGTATTATAAATATTTGTCTTATTTTTAATACATTTGGCTAAACATAAAAAAAATCAACTTAAGAAAACTATAAGAATTGATTTATTCAGCGACGAAAATATTGGGCCCTATTAGCAAGAGGACGTCGCCAACATATTTTTCTTGAGAAAAATGGTGCAACATAGAATGAGGTACATCTTACACAAGAGATATAAATGGACTTTGGCAAAAAGAAAGGAGAGTATGCTTTGCCTAGGGTATTGTACGCACTAGGGTTTAAAATGGAGTTTTTAAAATTATACTTCCTCTGTCTCAAAATAAGTGTATTTTTTATAATCCTTTTGGAGGAGATCAATGTTACTTGAAAGTTACAAATTTGCTCTTATAAAAAAACTATTCTAGCATGTGATGATTGCACCTTAGAAATAGAGAAAGTAAAAAAAAAGTCTATTAGAATTAGGTGGACTATACCGAATGGCTAGAAGTACACTTATTTTGGGACAAACCTCAATACTAAAAACACACTTAATTTAGGATGAAGGGAGTACTTCATCCTTTCTCAAATAGATAAGAACTACTTCTGGTCTTCAAAATTGTCCACAAATATAAGAATTTATGAATGTCAAACGAAGAGATGACTAATTATGATTTGGCCCAACTATTAATTATGTTAATCAAGAACTATTTGCGCTTTAATGATGGGTGTGAATTTTTTCTGTCTACTTAATTTATCCTAAAAATCTCAAAAGTTTTTATATTGGTGGGTGAATGGATTAACGTAAGGGTCATGAGAGAAATATCTCAAACTTTTACATCATATTTCAGAAACAAGTGAACTAAACATGGCTTAGTAGGCCAGATCCTTGTAGTGGAATGTGTTCTTCTAGATTCGAATATCTGACTCGGCATGTGTGCACTTATTTTTAGTTAATTATTTTTCCGTAGTAAATATATGTTTCCGTCGACGAGGCACATAAAGTAAGTTTATCAGTCTCAAGATTCCAGCTCAATTTCTTAAAAGGATTTATTTAGGTAAGATGCATGTATATACCTACGTAGAAGCGAGTGTGCTGTATACATGAATTTTCACATTTGTAGTGTGATTTAGGGAAGAAAAAAAAGGCCAAAAACATAAGTACTACCTCTATCCAAGAAAAAAATGCAATTTTAGGAGCATTCTTGATTAACATGTACAAAATTTGATCATACATAGATAAAAATATTAATATTTATAACACCAAATAGATATAGTATGAAAATATATCTCATGACAAATCTAATGATACTTATTTGATTGAAATTTTTTATTTATAGTTAGTCAAACTCAAAAACACTTTATGTGCACTGAGGGAGCATATGTGAAAAAAAATCGACCTACAAATCTAATTTTCTCTTTTGTTGGACTCGACTTATCCTAATAATAATTATTTGATCTTTTTTTAACTTGTCAACCAAGGGAAGGGAGACTTTTCCACCTGATATACTCTCTCCATCCAAAAAAGATGTAATTCTCGTTTTTCGAATAGTCAAATAGTTTTAAGTTTGATCATATTTATACAAAAGAGTGCCAACATTTACGATACCAAATAAAATGGTTAGATTAATTATAAAATATATTTTAATGATATTATCTATTTGGAGTCATAAATGTCGATAACATTTCCCATAAGCTTAGCCAAACTAAAGAAATTTGACTCAATCCACACCTAAAATTACATTATTTTTTTGGAACGAAGGTAGTATTTCGTCGGGAGCGCAATCGAAATTGCCACTCAAAAAGAATTTACAGAACAACATTGTGGATGACAGGACGAGAGGAGCGAGACTGCTGAGAGCAGCACCAGAGAGTTACATGGGGTTTATATCTATTTCGATTTCGTGTTGGACCTCTTGGAATGATTTTGATCAGTTTTCTGTGTCACGATTCTCACGAATCCAGAGCAACGAATCCGGAGCATTATCGATTTTCCGTTCAAAGGGATAAAAAAATACATGTACTTACTATCTCCATTTTTTAAGGCTCTGTTTGGTTTAGCCGAGTCTCGTTTATAAGCTGAGCAGAATTATTTATCTGATAAGTTGCGAGATGTAGGATCTAAAAGTATCTCTAAGAGCATTTCTAAATCTCACTCTCTAAATTAATATTTGAAGAGTCATTTGCATAAAAATCGTTTTCTATATATTTTCACTCTCCAACAGCTTTTCTATATCCCATGCGCACTCTAGAGAGCCATTCTCGTCTTCTATTTTTGGCTAGCGAAAAATCCAGAATAAAAGATAGCTATATTTGGATGACTATTTAGAAAAGCAGTTGTAAGGTAGTTTTTTCATCAAAATCTCTACTCATAGTATTTAGAAAGAATATGAAAAATCTCTCGGAGATGCTCTGAGCAGTACGTTTGGGTGTACTGATTATTTAGGGTTGGATATTTTGCACTGGGATCCTAAACTTTTCTCAAACTGTGTAGCATTGTTCCTGAGTCTATAGCCTTACAGCTGGACCCAAATAAAAGTTTCTATTTCCATCCGGTCCTTCTTCTTCTACGCAGCGGACGGTGTGGAGCCGATTCCGGCTATGGGTGGCCTCAGATGTGGCCGGCGGCGCCGGATCTGGAGGAGAGAGGGGGCGGAGGGAGGTGACGCCAGGCCTTGGAGGGAGGCGGCGGGGTCGGACTTCGAAGGGACGGCGGCGGAGATCCGCCCGGACGGACGCGGCGGGGTCGGAGGTAGGACGCGGCGGAGATCCGCCTGGAGCGGGGAAGGAGCGCCCGCAGAGGTGGCGAGCGAATCGCGAGCTGCGTTTTCCAAATCGCGGGCGCACGCTCGCGTTTCCAACAACACTGCGGGCGATGGTCGAACGCGGAAGCGCGGTCACGATGAGCGGGCGCTCGCAGGGCGTTTGGTTCGCTTTTCTCGCTCAGTTGCCTCAAACGCAACACGAACGCGGTCCCAAACAGCGGCAGGGCCTAAATGGCAAACATTGATTACCACCTACCATGGCTATGTGTTTGAAGTCCGAGCCGTTAGCCCGTAGCCCTGCTGCAGATCTCGCAGTGGTCTGACTGACGACTGGGAGGGCCGGAGGGGCATGGCAGCACAAGGCAAGAACTGCATCCTGCAGGTTGGAGGCACCGCAGGGATCACTCAATCCGGGGCAGTGACGCAGCCAATGCCATCCACACTCCCCAGCAAATCCTTCCCTATTTATCAGCTACCAGCCGACTCATCTAGGAGCCTCACTCCAGTGCCCAGCCTACAGTCTTCAGTCTTCACATGGACATGGGGGCAGGATTCATTCAACGGGCAGGATTCACTGACCGCAATTCTGCAAAACAGTTGGCATAAATTTAACAAAGAAGCCAGAGAATAATTCATTTGATCAAGGATGGACCCATGACCATCCGGCTTGCCTGCCTCTGCCTGCCAGTCACAATCATTGCTGGAGATTCTTCAAAAAAAAAAAACAATCATTGCTGGACGCTGATGCATTCATCTCCCTGTGCATCATTTTTGACAAACAGGCACTGAATTTGATGTTAATTATCACATCACCATTCACCATTATACTATTGTTTAACACGCAGCATAGATTCTATTACACCACAGTATCAGAGAGAAAACCAACGTTAGGCTAAAGAAAATCCATAGTTACATCAGCACTCATGTCTCATGCCCGAGATGGCGAGCCTCATCTTAAATTCATCACTTGCCCCAGAAACCAATGGTCACCACGGCTTATGCCGCTTCTAAATCGAAGCCTGTAGAAAGGATCATCGTCCTGGTGGTGGCCTGTTTTCGGACCGGCTACATTGCGTTGTGGAGACCGGCAGTGTGCATCAGCACGGCCTTAATTTCTTCAGGCACCATTCCAGGACCATCCGCGCACTGCTGGAGGAGGCAACAGAGACATGAAGAGGGTGAGCAACAACGGTGGGTTTGGCTGAATTGAATTGAATCCATCAGAATTCAGCAGAAATGGTATTGGTGTGGTTACCACAGACCTCAGCTCGGAAGACATCCATTGCAAAGCCATTGAGGCAGCTGATGACCGCCTGCTCGATGTCGAGGCCTAGGCTGTCGAGGGCCGTCATTGTGGACAGCAGGATGCCTGGCCTACGCGCACAGAACATGTGGATATTGACTGCATGCCCTTCCCTCATCCTGACTTCAACCTGAACAAACAAGAGAGTAATGTCTCACTCAGAGTCATACGAATCGGTACCGTTACATGTCAGTGCTTGCCTGAACATTTCTCAAAAAAGAAATAAGGGGCGATGAAGACCTGCAGCTGATAAATGTACTAACACGGACTGTAAAACATTCAGTGTACGAATGTGAATCATAAAGCAGGCTTAGGTAGTGCTGTATCACAAAACTAAATTAAATGAGGTGCCTAAGTTAACATTAATAGCCAAATTTGGACTCACCGTGGCTTGTTGTCCAGTAGGGCTAGGGAATGAGCCTGGGCAAAGTTCTTCCTTGACTTGGCCAGGAAATGTCTGCAATGTTGGTGTTGATGTGTTGAAGCTAGCTGATGTTGGTCCAACAAACGAAGAGCTTGAAGCTAACGACTCGAGTTCATTGTGAAGATCGCTGATCCTTTGCAGAAGCTCCTTCAGATACTCAATTGCATCACCAAGGATAGAAGCTCTATCCATCTGTCACAGCAGAGGAGAAATGCTGATGAAAATCAACAACGGGATAAGAATAAAAAACAAACAAACTGTCCTGCTACACTAAAAAAAGGGTTACTGGCAAATGGTGTTGAATTGTTATGCTGCAACTCGTTACGTATCTCTCAATAGCTGTACTTCAAGTCTTTCTTTGTTGCTCAAAACCATCTTGATCAGTGAAAACAAGTTGATTTAATACCAAACACGTACTATCATGGTCGTCATCCAAGCGTGTGTGAATTGTTTAAGGAACACAACAATAGTTATAAACAAATTAAAGCCAGAAAAAACAAGAATTGTCAAGAAAGAAAGAAAGAAAGAAAGAAAGAAAGAAAGAAAACATGATTATTTTGCAAGCTATGCGTTGATGGGTCGCTTTCGACAACATCTTGTGCATGGCCCTGTTAATTTCACACCACTGAATCAGGGCGTGCCTCAGAATTTTTAGAACACCAAAAGTAATAAGAAACGACAAATCCCATGGCAACAAATTAATGCATGACTGAAAATTTCCATAGCGCGCTGGACAGTAAACCAATCATTAACAAGGAGCTAAAAAAACAGATTCCATTTCGTATTAACATAAGGAGTTGCATGATCAAATTTTACAAGCCTAGCATAAGGAGTAATCAAAAGAATATGGCCTTTTGCATATGATTTGCCATGGAAAAAGACCGCTTTCGACGTGTGAAGGCGCTATCTGCTTATCTGCTAAGAGCTGAAGCAAAGGAAAATAGCCACATAGGAATGCCATAGATCTACCAAAAGGTGTAGCTTTTGGATCTAAACATGGACAATTCAAGAATTCAACACCGAAATCCACACATACTTGAAGTGAAAAATATATCGTAGTATAGAATCCTACTCTAATCCTACTGCACCGCCATTATAGATAAATAACAAAACTCAGCATAGGTAAAGCATACTACTCCATATACATATACTAAGCACAGATGGGAAGCAAGATAATAGGAGATGAATGGGCGAGTCAGGTTGATCACCTTGCTGATCTTGGGCACCACCGAGCGCAGCATGTAGAGGCGGTCATTGAGCTTCTTGCGACGGCGGCGCTCGGCCATGAGGTTCTTGGCCGGCATCCCTTTCTTCTTGCCTCTCCCGCTGCCACCGCCGGCGCCACTTCCCCCCGCCGCCGCGCCCGCAGCATTCTCCATGGAGGCCGAGATGGCCATGGAGGAGGCGTCGATGCTTTGGTCGATCTCGTCCTCGTCGTCCCAGCTCATCCCGGTGTCGTTGAAGTCCGAGCCCGGCGGCGGCGCAAAGAACCCACCTTTCTGCCCCTGCTGCTGTGCCGCCGCCGCCGCCGGCAGCGGCGGGGGACCGCCGAGGAAGTGGCCGGCGTCGTCGAAGGGGTTGACGCAGCTGAAGTCGTGGAAGGCGGGCAGCGCGGAGCCGGCGGTGGCGGCGGCGGAGGAGGAGGGCGGGAAGGTGCTGTTGAAGTCGAAGAGCGCGGCGGGGTCCATGGAGAGGAGCAGCGACGCAGAGGTCGGCGTGGAGAGGACGTCCCTGGGGAAGGGGTACCCCGGGTAGGAGCCGGAGCCCATCCCGTCGGAGCCCAGGTAGCCCCAGTCCCCCTCCGCCCCTCCCTCTCCCGCGATCTCGTCCACCAGCTTCACCTCCGCCGAGTTGTCCATGGCTACCGCCACGGCCTTCCGCTCCTTGCTGATCTCCTCACTTATCCTGGCTCACTGGCAACTCCCTCTCTCTCTCTCTTTCTCTCAACACACAGAGTGCCGTGGCCCTGGTTGCCCTCTTATAAGGGGAAGGACCCGGAGAGAGAGAGAGAGAGAGAGAGAGAGAGAGGTGTAGACACTAGGCAGAGTCGGGTTTCCTTTATCGACCGAAATCTCTCGATATTTTCGATATATCTTGTTTATCCGTAGGTGCCGATAAGATATAATCTATCTTTTTCGTATAAGTTTTGTTTAAATTTACTTAAATTTAAATTAAATTTTATTTGAATTTGGTCCGATATTTCCGATATATCTTATTTATCCTCTTTATCTGTGACCCCCGATAAATTTCAATTTCCGAAAATAAAAACCTTGGCAGAGATAGAGAAAGAGAGGGGGTCGAGTCGTAGAGAGAAGTTTGCGTTACTGATAGTATTTGCGTTTTTTTTTCTAAGGGAGAGGGACGAAGCTTCCTCGCCTTGAACAAGACTTGCTCCACATGCAAACGGCCATGGCTCTTGCGTCATGTTCTAAATCACGGCACAATGCAATTTTGTACCCTTTTCACCACTTTCGAAAAAACGCCATAAAGATTATATTACCTCCAAGAAGGAAAAAGGTCATCAAAGTTTTACTTAAAAAAACTATGAAGTTTCTTGGAGCACAAAGTTTTACAAACTGCTATACTACATCAAGCGGCATTTGGTGGATCTAATGCAATGTCGTGTCATATTGATATGCTACGTGCAACAAAAACTGTTGCAACAGCTATTTGATCTGATCTGATCAGATGAGGGCTCACTCGGCAGTGATGTGGAACCCATCACCCATGCATGTATCGGAGCTTAAGGTTGCATGCAGCTTGGAATGAAGGTCGCTACGTTGCGACGAACGAGTAGGTTGGCATCTGGAGTATGCGTGTTTGTTAGGCCAGCAGGCGGTTGCGTCTCTCGTGCTGTCGATTTCTGCTAGGTTTCTTTGGTAGTGCCGTTGTAGGTGCAGCCTTCCGAGTGCACTGCCAAGAAAGCTTCTTTCGGTCTGTTGTTCAGCTTTGGAAGCTCCCGAGTCCTGGTGAAGGAGAACAAATGCCGGTGGCGATGGTTTGCTTTCGGTGAACCATTGCTTGTTTGCTTTAGTATTCATGATCACCTAATTTGATCCATTATATATGTACTTATCTCAACATTGGTTTTGATTATAGTACTTAAAAGGTAACTATACTATACATAGGGTGTATGGAATGAGTCTCGTTACATCACAGTGTTAGACCTAGGTAGCAAATGCCCTATTCGATCTTTTCTTTCTCCCATCTATTCCATCCGTTGGACCTAAACCTCACCACCCTTCGACCTCTCTCCCCTACTACACTGACACATTCTTATCCTCCCAGCTATTAGGTCAAGTGATTTAGTAACACACATGAGCGGAAATTTGTTGTGCTTTATAGTTCATTGAACTAGAATACTAGCTAGGAAACTAAACTCTAGCTAGTAATTGTCTTTTCTGCTACGGTTACCTTATCCTTTTTGTTACGTTATGAAGGCTTCAAACAACGACAATACCACGTGCACGTACTAGACTGAACTAGAAGAGGGTTAGCCCACCTAATAGAGTGTGACCCGACAATCAATAAAAGTAGTTTTTTACTTAATGAACCTACCAAAGTGTCGTTTTTGGTGTCACAAAAGCAGACATGACGAACAATCAACCGGCATAAATCTATGTGTGGCGGTTGTTCTGCAAATCGTATAAACACGTGCACTCAATGACTCTTGTAAGTTATTATGAAATATTTTGATAATTTATTTTTTGTATTACCTTGGTGGCAGGTGGTAACACCTATATCTTGCCATGCACGCCAGGTCTCCTTTAATATCTCATTCCCCTCTCGCATTTGCCAAACTTTCTAGACAACCATAGTTTTACGTGTGTGTGCGCGCGCGCGCTTGGTAGAGCTCTAGACGGCTCAGCTCTAACTTCGCTGTGAATTATAGTGAAATGTCGTTTTTATCTCTTCTTCTAAATGGACTACGAGCCAATGAAGCCACTATTTTTGGGCTTCACCGGCTCCTGCTCCTTCACGCACAGAAGTCGGAACTATTTGGAGCCCCGCCAAACATAGCTTTAGTCATACCTCATTTGCTTCATACATACAAGTTGATTTGTTTGCTAGTAGGATTGCTCTTATGCCACATCACAAATACTTGGCACAGTTTTGTTTCCTTCTCACCAACTTCGCCACAAAGTTTATCAAGATTTTGCATTCCGTCCCAGTTGTACAGCATGGCCAAGCATTAGTAGGTGTACTACCTTTTTTTTTCAAAACAGGAAATGTCCTCTACGTGACGTGATGCCGTGCCATGATGCAACAAAACTGTTGCGTTCCAAGCAGCAAGAAAAGGGCCCGCCTGTCCGGTGCGCAGAACACGTGTACGGCCGGATATGACCGCTTCATCAGTTTGTTTTGGCAGCCGGAAAACCTGCTGGTCCGATCGGTTGCTCGTCTTTTACCAAGAATCGGCCGGGATGCCGGCTGGTGGTGTGCTTTGCGTGTGGTGAGCCATTGCCAATTGGCGACTGTTGCGTTGCTTAACTATTTGGCTAATATAATCCTGGATTAATCCGGCTTGGGCTTTGGCGCACCCTTGATTAATTTGGTGAACAATAATTGCTTGCTAAGATCACCACATAATTATCTAGACAGTATTCATTTGATGAGCCAAATTAAATTCTTTCTGTTGAACCTTAAAATTATTACTATCCTTTGATATCCTCTAGGCACATTATTCCTGTCCTCCAAAGCGACACTACTTTTATAGCTAGATTAATAACTAAAATGCCTACTCTCTCCATTTCAAAAAAGAGCATCACTATGAGATTCATGCCGGTCAAACTTTCTTAAGTTTGACTAGGTTTATATAAATTATTAGCCTAAATAAATTTATTATGAAAATACATTCAGAAATTCATCTATAAGCATATTTTTATCTATAAATATTAGCATTTTGCATGTATTAGCATTTTCTCCAAATATTAGGAAATAAGTTTATTATCTCCAAATATTACCATTTTCTCGGTGCCATATACTTGGTTTCTCAATATATTCATTTCTATCCATAAGACGTATTTTTTGCGTGTGCACTCACATTTGCAAGTTCAATACTCCCTCCGTCCTGTAATATAATGCATTCTAGCATTCAAAATTTGTCTTCAAATATAATGCATTCTAGGGGATAAAAACCAATTTTACATGAAATACTTTTCATTTATCAACCAATCACCATTAATCACGTTAATGATATCGTCTGATTAGGAAATAAAATGAGGGTACATGAGTCTTTTATGTTCTCTTTTAATTTATCTTAAAATTCATATAATGCACTATATTATAGGATAGAGGGAGTATCGTGTACAAGATTTCCTTCACAAACGAGTTGAGGTCGATCTGTTTGGTTGTAGCATGGCACAGATGACGTCAAAAATACTTGGCACAATTTTGGAATTTTCTTTTCGATCTCTCAGCGCCTTTGCCACAAAGTTTGTCTATTAACATATAGCCATAAGGTGTGCGTACGTGTACACTACTCTTTTTGTAAAACAAATTTTGTACGCGATGTCGTCGTGTCATGTTGCATGCGGCAACAAATACAAATACAGTTGCATTTGCATTATCTGGCGTGATTAGGACTCGCTCAGCAGTGAGACGTGGAAATGTGGAATCCATGCTTGGATGGATGTACATGTACTCCATCAGAACTGGTAGGAGCAGAAGCAGACTGATCGAAAGGAAGCGCTGCGGCTGCGACTGCGGGCGCCGACCGCCGGGGAAAGGGTTCCGTGCACAGAAACAGATCGAATGCTTGTACAGCCACCTGTCTGGCGCATCGGTAATCGGTTTCTACTTGGCTGCCCTTCTTCTTTTGTTTTGGCAATCACAGGTCACAGCCGGGAAAAGCTGCTCCGATCCCATCTTTTTCAGGGAAAAACCGGGAACGGCCGCCGCACCGGCCGCTGCTGCTTTCTTTGCGTGTAGTGAGCCTTGCCTTGCCCGTTCCCACTTATCCTCCTTGCATTGGGTTTTGGCTCCTTTGAATCGTTTGATGATTAAAAAAAAATGTATATCAAGATTGACACGTACTCCATCCGTCTCAAAAATAAAGATACAGTTCTTGTTTTGTATTGAAGAGTCGAAGTTAGACTAAATTTATAAAAAAAAATACTTGCATTGATTATATTGAATAGGTATCATTAGATTAATCCTAGAATATATTTTTGTAGTATATTTGTTTAGAATCATAAATGTTAATAATATTCTCTATAAACTTAACTGAACTTATGAAAGTTTGACTCAATACAAGCCTAATATTGCATCATTTTTGGGACGGAGGTAGCATTTGTCTAGCACGCACGCATTGTATTAGTAAAACTTTTTTTTTGTCCCACTTCACATACTTTGCCACGTTGAGAAGTAAGAGGCTCTACAGGTCTTCAGCATCCGTTCATAGTTTGTACAATAATACCAATCTATCTATAGTCGTCCTACTTTCATACGTTATTATTATTTATTATATTATTACTGGAAAGATAGCATGAACACTACTGTACAAAATTATGAAGAGAGGTATGGTAGATCAACAATAGATTTATTATTAATTAAAATATGTTATGGACAAATAATCCTCATTCATTACTTAATATATGTTTCATTTCATGTAAACTAGAAATAGAGGAAAGGGCCATCCCGTCTCATCTTGCCTAGCAACATGTAGTTAGTTCATCACGGACACGGTAGAGAACTGAAGTAGCGAAATACTGAAATCCATCCCCACCCTCCATTCTCCAGAAAGTAGTAGAAGAAGAAGGAAAAAAACGGTAGAAACTAGAAAGAATGAAGCTAGAAAGAAACTGAGACGGCGAGGGAGCAAAAGAGAGATGGAAGAGATCATTCTGTTCACGGTTTGGGGATGACGGGAAGGGTACATGATTGAAATGAATTCATGCTGTGCTGAGCCCCTCGACCTCGAGCGTGCACAAGCGCAACGCAACCACGCAACGCGGCATCTCCCAATTACAAGCTCTCATGCATCCTGTGACGCTGCCGGACAGCCGGAGCAAAAAAAAAAAAAAAAAAACGGTCGCAGCGCAGCGCAAGGCAAGGGAATGTAAACCCGCGTGAGCATACCATACCAGCGCTGGGAGAGAGAACAGAGAAGAAAAAGGCTCGCCCTGCCTACCACGGTCCACGGCTCACGGGTGTTTTTCTTTTCTGCAGAGTGAGAGACGGATTGAGTCGTGCCTACCACCGTCTCGTGGGTTCGTCAGATGACAGAAGCAGTGGCGGATGCGGGATGAGAACAAAGGGGGCTAAATAATAAAGATTTATGGCTATAGCTAGAGATTAATAATGATTTGAGGCTAAGTAACCGTGGTCAAATGAAGAAATCAGGCTCACTGGAGGGTTATAGCCCCGGCAGGCCTCCCTTTGGATCCGCCCCTAGACAGAAGTACTATCTCGTCCTAAAGAAAAGTTCATTACAAATTTAGATTGAGCCAGAATTTTTAAAACTAATTAAATTTATGAAAAAAATATTATCAACTTTTGTATCATTTAATAGATTTTTATAAAGATATATTCAATGATTTATCTACTGATATTTATTACACATCATAATAAGTATTATTATGTATCAGAAATATTGGTCTCTTTTTATAAATTTAATTAAATCTAAGATTTATTTGCTCATTGAGAAACAAGAAAAAAAATTGATAGAAGAACATGTCAAACGGTTGGAAAGGAAATTACCATGTGTGCTAGTCTACGGGGCTACGGCCGCGTGAAAAAAAAAGAAACTTCAGGTCAAGCCGTCCAGAGTTCGCCTCCTGGTCAATTTGGTGATTTTACCGTGAATTGATGAATGTATAATATTATATATCTGGTGTTGGGATTTTGTATATATATATTTTTTATTAATGAGCGGTGCATCCAGCTTTGTCAGGATAGGAACTACAGCTATTGCCGTAACGCAGGTGTTACCGGTAGCGAAGGTTACTGATCCCTAGGAGAGACAGGTGTTTACTGGCAGTGTGACTTCCGTTGCAGCTTTCTCCAATTTTTTTTAAATGGCCACCATCAGTGAGATACTGCTTGCAGATATATATATAATACCTTTTATTTTTTTTTCATAACATGCATATAATTATATAAAAGATAAAGCATCATTAGATCATCTTCAAAGACGGTGTACAGAGGAAACCAAACACCAACACGTATCGCAACTTGGAGATAAGAAAATGTTTCCTCTGTCCTTAAAAAAAGTTGTTTAGGGTTTTATACATGTCAAACTTTCTTAAATTTAACTATGTAATATCTTGAAATGAGCTTATATTATGAAAATATATCCAACGACACACCACAAACGAGTAGAGGTGAAAGAAAAGAGAGGCCCGTTTTTTAGGTTTTATCACTTTTTGGAAAAAAAAAGAAATGAAAACAAAAACCACAAATGTGGAAATGATAACGGTTTCTTCCATTTTTGATCCAATTGGACTGGAAATTCCCAACAATATTATATTGTTTTTTGTGATAAATATTATATTGTTTTTTATATATACTACACTTGCACAATCCTATGTTATTTGAACAATTGGTTTACATATGTGTATGAGCTTGTATAGTTAGTATAGCATGTTTGTTAGCTCAAATGAACAATAAAATATGTTTGAAGACTTGGTTATTATTCTTATATATGGTGTTGTATAACTATCTTTTAGCTTGCATTATTGGTTACCGACCGATACTGATAGCCGATCGAATACCAAATACCGATGCTGTATTCCTTTTCATTAAAAAAATGAGATGAGAACAAGAACAATTTAGACGTCTTCCAATAATTTCTGACCATTTTATCCCTACCCACAAGCTCGACGGAGAAGGGGATGGAGGAGGCCTGGGTTCAGTTGATCTGGCAAAGCTACCGCAAGTTTTCACACTGCTGCTAGCCTAGGATGATTGTCTGGTTGAGCCATCGAGTGGCGCAAGCGCAACACATTGCTCACGGTGTATCTTGGTGTGTGACACGTGTGGTGCGGCCTGTGGCCCAAAGACCTTTGATTTGAGTGGCCACTTGCAGATGAGAGATGCATGTATACAGCAAGCACCAAGCAGTAGACCTGTCCATTTGCACATTTACGATTACATCCTCATCGTCGTTATGAGCTAAACCAGCATTACCACCACATAAACACACACTGCACAGCACAGCGCACAGTGCAGAGACACGAACGAATCTGGACTTCTGGAGCCACCAGACCAAACCGCGCGATCCCAGAGACACACAGCTGCAGCCCTAGTAGCCAACGCCAACCGTACCCGACGACGACGGCGAGGGGTGGCCTGTAGCGTGCTGGCGAGGGAATGAGCAGGCAACATGGGCACGACCGGGCGATGGATTGGGTGAATGCCCGGCGACGAAAGCTATGAAAGGGAAGCTGGGGGAATAAATAAGCGGAAAGGCGAGCGGCACTCCCAGGCTTCCCGTGACGGCCCTAAACCCATTTTGACCCCTCTCCCTCTCCAGCAAAGGCGAAAGGGCGATTAATTCTTGCTAGCTAGCCCATCTAATCGACGTACAAGGACGCCTCACCAATCGCCGCCGGCCAGCCGAGTCGCCGGCTTCCCTCCTCGCCATGCAACCGGCCATGGCTGGATCCCATTGAAACCGAAACAAATAGCGCGCGCCCGCTGCCGGATTGAGATCTTGGTGCTCAGGGTCTGGCTGGAACAAGCACCGGCTCCGTTGTCCGTCTGGAGAGTTGCACGGGCACGGCATACACATCATGTCTTGGTCGTGAAAACCAAGGGTGAGAATGAATGGGAATACTGGATGCAGCTAGGCACGCAGGCGGCGGTATGTTTCTGCATGTGTTGTCCGTGCATGCAAGTCTTGGCTGGGCACTGTTCTGCTGCGTGTTTGGTAATGAGGGCATGTGACGAGCGAAAGGGACGGGCGGCGCTAACAGCCAGCGCTTAGCGTACCTGCCGTGTTGGAGGCTTGCGTTACCCTCCAGGCCCAAGGTGATGATGAGAAATCAGCGAACCACGAACCAGCGTTACCCTCCATCCGATGGTGAGTTTGTCAGCAACAGTGCTACTGCAGCCACAAGTATGAAGGAGATCATGATCGACGATGGCCAGCCTGAAGATGACGAGCACATTCAGGCAGAGCTTGGGCCGCATCGAGGAAGGCGTGAACGCAGGCCCAACAATCATGTCCATGGGCCTGAGTGGGAGTGAGCGCAATAGCTGGCAAGGAGCTGTGTGCATCTGGTATATGTAACCCGAGCGGGAGAGGGGGGAGGATAACAAAAATTATGAACAAATTATTGTAACCCAAGCACTCTTCCTTCTAACGCTAAGAACTCATCCTTCGCCCGATTCGTGATTGTTCCTCTGTTGCTTCCTCTTGTTGATTGCTATTCTTCCTCCCTTCCACTGCCTGCCTACATCTGGTATCAGACTTCCTTCGATTCTCCTTTCGTCCTCTGCATTCACTCTTTAATCTCTGAATCGTAGATTACTTGCAAACGCCTCGGGTTGTCGAGTTCGATTCGCCGCTGCGATTCCGATCTCCGTAATTCCCAGGCACGCGAGTAATCCGATTCGGTTGTCGGCTCTGGATCACAGCACTCCACCACCGCCGCCGCACCCGCACTACACCCGGTTCGCTCGCAGTCGAGGCGCCATGAATCCTGACTCCAAGTTGCTGCTGGACGAGATGAACCGCCTTTTCAACGAGCAGAAGACACAGATCGAGCACCGATTCGCGGAATCGGATCGAAAGCTGGAGGAGCGTCTCACCAACAGCAGCCGCGACCTAGATCAGCGTTTCAGCGAGGTGGATAACGCCTTCACCAAGCGCCTCACCGAGGTCAACGACAACATCTCCAAGCGCTTCACCGATTCCGACCTCAACTGGGAGCGCCGCATCACCGACTCGGAGATCCGCCAGAACGCCCTCATCACCGAAGCTGAACAGCGCCAAGAGGGCCGCATCACCACCATCGTCAAGGCGGCGGGCGAGCTGGAGTCATGGCGCCATGCATCGGAGGGTCCCGTGGACGACCTCAAGCTGAAGGTGGACAAGCTCACCAAGTACTGGGATCGATCGCTCCTCGACAACGTTGCGGCGTCAACAAGCGTGATCTCCCACGTACCACCTCAGTTGGAGCAGACCGCCGCACGTCCTTCTGCGGGAACATCGGCTGCTCGGCCCAGCGGATGGTATTGGGGAGAATTCCACCCAATCCCATTCCCCGGCCAATGGTACGCACATTGAAACCAACCCCGAGCAGTTTTCTGTTTCATGGTGTTGCTTATGATGAACATACCCGTATCCATCCCAATGAAACCACTCAAACCAATCTAGGCAAACTACCCAAGCAAAATTTTCCAATCTATGAGGGTGAGACGACTCGCCTGTGGGTCTCTCAGGCCAAGGACTACTTCGACATGTACGAAGTACCTCCGTGCCAATGGGTTAAAATCTCGTGCATGAACTTTCGTGGGGCTGCTGCGCGTTGGATTGAATCCATTTCCCAGCCTGATCGCATTCCTTGGCCTGACTTCTGCAAGATGCTCCATGACCGCTTTGGCCGTGACCAACGTGACAAGTTGGTACGCCAAATGTTTCATATCTCCCAAACTTCAATTGTCACTGCCTATGTTGAAAGCTTCTCCACACTTTTTGATCAGCTCAAAGCATACCAACCCAATCCTGATATGCACTATTTCACCACTCGATTCGTGGATGGATTACGGGATGACATTAGGATGGTCATTACTTTACTACGTCCTTCTACACTTGATACTGTGTATTCATTGGCTTTGTTGCAGGAAGAAGTCGCTGCATCTGTGCTGAAGACTGACAACACTAGGCCGGGATTCAGGCCTTATCACAAGCTGGCAAATACAATGCCCAAGCCAAATGTAGCTGACAAGCCATTACCTGAAAAGACCTCACTCAAGAGCTCTGATGACAAACTATCTACCCTTTGAGCCTATCGCTGTGCTAGAGGCTTATGTGAAGTATGTGTTGAAAAATGGACGAGGGGCCACAAATGTGCAGCTACTGTGTCATTGCAAGCGATGCAGGAAGTGTGGGATTTCTTCAGCATTGAGCAATCTACTGATGATGCCGAAGATTCTAATGCGCAGTTAATGCTAGACTTGTCTCATGAAGCCAGGATGGGATCACATAGCCACCGCACCATTCGGTTCCACGGTTGTCGAGGACCTAATACCGGGGTACCCAATGAGGTGGAACTAATAACCATCGAACGCTGACACTTTCGGTCAGACAAGAACACTACCGCGCTTCTTGCCCGAACGATGGAAGATTGGTTCCGCCTCGCCCGACCACCAAGGGCTAGACCCCTCCTTGCCGAGGGCTAAGGGTTGGCTCTGCCTCGTCCAACGTCCGAGGGCGGGCTCCGCCTCGCCCGACCCCTAAGGGCTAGGCTCCGCCTCACCCGATGGCTCAGGACGGGCTACGCCTCGCCCGACGTCCGAGGGCTAGACTCCGTCTCGCTCGACCCCCGAGGGCTAGGCTCCGCCTCACCCGACGGCTAAGGACGGGCTCCGCCTCGCCCGACGCCAGAGGGCGGGCTCGACCTCGCCCGACGACCACACCCTAATCCTTCATAAAGATGAGCACAGGGTACGACAGGACATTCGAGTCAACCGCAACGTCAAGGGCTATGCCCTGTGCGCCTGCAGGAAGGCACCATCAGGATACGATGGGGCGGGCGCTTTATGCCCTTTTCGGCATAACAGTGCCCGAATAGTGTTGTAGGCGCCGACTTTTGTCCCACAGTGTAGTAGGCGCCGCCTTCAGCCCTCGGGCGCGGATACTAACACAGGCATACGACAACCGCTACAATCCAAGGAAAAACTCACATCATCTACAATAATAGGCGTATAGTCGTCTCCCCATCCGCTCCCCGCAGAGTCATGGCTCGATGCCCTGACACCCCGCACCGTCTGTCGGGGAGGATGGGACCTAACCACTCGCTAAAGCAGGGCCAGGGCATGGCCCTGTCAGGGTCAGTGAGCGTGCCATCTCTGACACGGTCTGCCATGATAGCAGTACAGGCTCAAGGGAAAAGGAAAGCTCGGCACCTTCGAAGGGGACCTCCACCTTAGTTTTTTTCCTCTTTCTCCCATCTGTAAACCCCCTGCTCCCCCTTGGTCTATAAAAGGGAGGGCAGGACTCCCCACGAAGGAGGATCAGTTCGACATACACACAACACATCACGCATACAGCCAAGCAGCGACCGAGCTCTTGGCGTCCTTTCGACCATTCCATCAGAGACTTGGGACCTTTCCCTCTCTCGACCGTTTGTACCCCCTACTATGAACCTTTTTCAGTGCTGATAACATGAGCAGCAGCATACTGTACGTAGGGATATTCAGCCCGAACCAGTATAAACCTTGTGTCCTTTAGTGCACCATTCGGGCCTAACGCGCAACAATTATAAATTTACTAGCTGGTGTTTGTTTGAAACATCGACAGTTGGTGCGCCAGGTAGGGGCCTTTGCGTGTTCCAAATTAGGCCTTGGATGGCTAACCACGCAATCAGCTGGGTCTCGGGCGCAGACGTGCATTTCGATGACCTAGATTTCAACGTCATGGTGGGAGGAGAGTTGGCGTTGGCCCATCTCGCCATCCAATCTCTCCCCTCCATTGGCTCCGGCTACCGGAGGCTTGAGCACCAGCCCGGCGTCTCCCTCGGACCCCAGCCGTCTAGGGAGGACCCACGCCGCCTCACCCTCTCTTCGGAACACTCCGCACGGAGTGCCCCAACGGTGTTTTCGTTCGGTCTCCGCAACGCCACGGTGACCGTAAGCCACATTGTGGCCCAGCGCATGATCCCATCCCCCATGAACAACGAGTTCATGGGGATGATCGAAAGCGTCACAGAATCCCTCCACGGCCTCCTCACGGAAGGTCCGGGGTCGGACTCTGGCTCTAACTCCGGCAGGGGGAGCCATCATCCCTCCCGGGAATGCTTCATGGCGCAAACCTCCGAGGGACACGTCGAAAGCACCTCCGAGAAGGAGGTTACCCCGGCAGGCAACCTCGGCGATGGAACCGAAGGAAGAATGGTGGCCCCATCCCACATAGGGGTGGAGCAGCTAAAAGCCCAAAAGCGGGAGATCAACGAAGCCAGACAACAGCTTGTTAAGGAATACGTGTTGGTCGATCGGGAGATCGAACGCCGCGGAGACGGTGGACACGCACGCGCCGTGGCCCAAGACGTAAACCGAAGGATCATCGCCGACGATGAAACCCTTCCTCACTTCACTCGGGTGAGCCAGAACATCACCGTCGCAACGGCCTTGCTTCGTGGCCTTCCAGAGGCCGCAACACCCGAGGATCGCCAGGCCCACCGCGAAATTCGCACGCTGCTCGAGCGTGCGGTGGCGCAGCAGGCGGGGAGTTCATTGTCTCGGCGACGCGGGCTCGACACCAGCCAGCGCACACAGCCTTGGTACATCAGCGCGCTGTGGCCCAGATACATCAGCGTCTCGGCCGTAACCGTGATGCGCGCAATACCCTCGACGCCCGCAGACGTACCTACAATGACCCAAGAGAAGGATCCCGCCGTGGCTATCACCCTCGTTGCAGCGGACGCTACGACAGTGGCGAGGACCGGAGCCCGAGCCTCGGCTTGCGAGGTCCTCAGGCCTTCGGCTGGCACATCCTCAACGCTGCATTCCCGCCAAGGTATCGACCACCTACTAATATCCCTAAATACTCTGGGGAGACAAACCCCGGACTTTGGCTTGAAGACTATCAACTTGCTTGTCAAGCCAGTGGTGCGGATAATGACGACTTCATTATCCGCAACCTTCCGCTGTTCTTGGCCGATTCGGCCCGAGCATGGTTGGAACACCTACCGTCCAATGTAATCCAGAGTTGGGTGGATCTAAAGGAGATCTTTGTGGGAAACTTCTAGGGCACGTACAAACGCCCTGGGAACCCATGGGACCTCAAGAACTGCCGTCAAAAGGCCGGTGAGACCCTCCACGGGTACATCCGGTGCTTCTCCCGGCAGTGCAACGAGCTCGCTAACGTCGCCGACGCCGACGTGATAGGAGCCTTCCTGTCTAGGATGACCTGTGAGTCCTTGGTTCATAAGCTGGGACGCAAGGGCCCGTGAACCACCAAGGAACTCCTAGACATCGCCACCAGCCACGCCTTAGGAGAAGAGGCGGTCGGAGCAATCTTCGATCGCCTCAAGGGCAAGGCAAGGCAGGACGAGGGTACAAGCGAAGGCACATCCAATCGTTCCGCCAAGAGAAAGAATAAGAAGCAATGGCGCGATGACTCGCTCATGGCTGCTGCCGACCGCAAGGGTGGTCGGAAGCCCGTGGAGGGCACTCTGAATCACTTTGAAAAAATACTCGAGGGGCCGTGCCCGAACCACGCCTTTCCCGTAAAGCATTTGCTCAAGGACTGCGGCCTCATACGGAAGTTCTTGTCCGGAAACTCCAACAAAGGAGAGCAGGGGAAGGAACCTGCCCCCACTACGGATGACGCCAAGGAGAAGGACGACGGCTTTCCAACGCCGGATGACTACCTTATGATCTTCAGAGGATCGGCGGCCTATGACTCCAAACACCGTCAGAAGGTCGCATGCCGCGAGGTCTACACGGCCCAACCGGCCACACCTCCCTTCCTCCAGTGGTCGGAGTCCGCCATAACCTTCGATCGGACCAACCATCCGGATACCATCCCACACCCGGGGAGGTATCCGCTTGTCGTCGACCCGATCATCGGTCCAAAGCGGCTCACCAAAGTACTGATGGACGGAGGCAGCGGCCTCAACATCATATATGCAAAGATGCTCGATGAGATGGGCATCGACCGGATGAACCTCCGCCCAACCCGAGAGCCTTTTCACGGCATCGTGCCCAGGAAATAGGCCATGCCACTAGGATAGATCGATCTGCCCATCACCTTCAGGGACCAGTTCAATTACAGGACTGATACCCTCACCTTCGAGGTGGTTGGGTTCCCCGGAACCTTCCACGCCATCTTGGGACAACCATGCTACACGAAGTTTATGGCCGTCCCCAACTACACATACCTCAAGCTGAAGATGCCGGGCCCCCACGGGGTCATCACCATCGGCACCTCCTTCCAGCGGGCCTACGAGTGCGAGGTCGAGTGCTGCGGCCACGCCACAGCAATCGTCGCCTCCGGGGAACTCGCCACCCTCAAGGAGGAGGTCACCGAAGAAACACCCGATGCGAAGAAATCGACTGGGTCATTCGAATCGGCAGAGGGCTCCAAGGAGGTCCTCATAGATCCCAGCAGCTCCGAGGGTAAAACGGTACGCATTGGTACCATGCTCTCCTCCGAATAGGAAAGTGCGCTCATCGACTTCCTCAGCGACAACAAAGACATCTTTGCGTGGAAACCCTCGGATATGCTAGGCATTCCGAGGGAGGTCATCGAGCATACCTTGAAAATCCATCTAGGCTCCAAGCCAGTGAAGCAACGCCTGCGTTGCTTCAACGAGGAAAAGCGCAGGGCCATCGATGAAGAGATAGAAAAACTGTCGGCTGTCGGATTCATCAGGGAAGTACACCACCCAGAGTGGTTAGCAAATCCCATTCTTGTACGAAAGAAGAGCGGGAAATGGAGGATGTGTGTTGACTATATGGGTCTCAACAAGGCGTGCCCAAAGGATCCGTTTTCTTTGCCACACATAGACCAAATAGTTGACTCTACCTCAGGGTGCGAAACCCTCTGCTTCCTTGATGCATACTCCAGCTACCATCAAATCACGATGAAAGAGTCCGACCAGCTCATGACATCTTTCATCACCCCCTTTGGATCGTACTGCTATGTCTCAATGCCGTTTGGTCTAAAGAACGCTGGGTCAATGTACCAGCGATGTATGCTCAGATGCTTCGGGGACCTCAATGGGCGGACCATTGAGGCCTACGTTGACGACATCATAGTTAAGTCCAAACGGGCTGACCACCTCATTGCCGATCTTGGACAAACCTTTGCGAAACTCCGGGCGAATGGCATCAAACTCAATCCCGAGAAATGTGTTTTTGGGGTCCTAAGGGGCATGCTACTCGGCTTCATCATCTCCAAGAGTGGCATCGAAGCCAACCCGGAGAAAATCTCAGCCATCACAAGGATGGGCCCGATTCAGAACATAAAGGGGGTTCAACGAATCATAGAGTGCCTCGCTGCCCTTAGCCAATTCATCTCGCGCCTCGACGAACGAGGACTCCCCCTTTATCGGCTCCTGAAGAAAGCCGACTGCTTCGAGTGGACATCCGAGGCCCAAGAGGCACTTAACATGGTCAAACTACTTCTGACGAGGCCCCCGATCCTAGTTCCTCCAAGCGACGGAGAATCCCTCCTGCTTTACATAGCGGCCACCACACAAGTGGTCAGCGCCGCCCTAGTAGTAGAGCGGGTAGAAGAAGGGCACGCCCTCAAGGTGCAGCGCCCTGTGTACGTCATCAGCGAGGTACTATCCGACTCCAAAACCCGCTACTCCCAAATCCAGAAGCTCCTTTACACCATCCTCATCACCAAGAGGAAACTACGCCACTACTTCGAGTCATATCCCGTGATGGTTGTGACGTCGTTCCCCCTCGGCGAGGTCATCTAGAGCCAGGACGCCACGGGAAGAACTGCAAAGTGGGCACTAGAGCTTATGGATCAAGGCATCACGTACGCCTCCCGAATGGCGATCAAATCCTAGGCATTGGCTGATTTCATCACCGAATGGACCGAGGTCCAGACACCACCGGTGGTCGCTGAAAGGTCCTAATGGCTAGAGGGGGGGGTGAATATCTTAATAAAAATTTCTACAACAACACTTAACAAACCGATTAGACAATTATGAGGCGAAGCAAGTATTACACTGGCCTACCAAAAAAAATGCAAGCCACCTACCACAAGTTTAGTTTCTGTTGTCTCTAACCACATAATAGCTATGGCACTACACTAAGTTAGTGTGCTCTCAAAGACTAACTAAAGAGCCACACTAACCAAACTAACAAGCTCTCACAACTAGCTACACTAAAGAGCTTGACAACTAGTTTGCGGTAATGTAAAGAGAGTGACCAAGATAGTTATACCACCGTGTCGAGGAGTGAACCAATCAATCACAAGAATCAATATCAATGAAGACCAATCACCTCGGAATCAAATGATGAACACAATGATTTTTATCGAGGTTCACTTGCTTGCCGGCAAGCTACTCCTCGTTGTGGCGATTGACTCACTTGGAGGTTCACGCGCTAATTGGCATCACACGCCAAACCCTCAATAGGGTGCTGCACAACCAACACAAGATGAGGATCACACAAGCCATGAGAAATCCACTAGAGTACCTTTTGGCTCTCCGCTGGGGAAAGGTCAAGAATCCCTCACAATCACCACAATCGGAACCGGAGACAATCACCAACCTCCGCTCGACGATCCTCGCTGCTCCAAGCCGTCTAGGTGGCGGCAACCACCAAGAGTAACAAGCGAATCCTACAGCAAAACACGAACACCAAGTGCCTCTAGATGCAAACACTCAAGTAATGCACTTGGATTCTCTCCCAATCTCACAAAGATGATGAATCAATGATGGAGATGAGTGGGAGGGCTTTGGCTAAGCTCACAAGGTTGCTATGTCAATGCAAATGGCCAAGAGAGTGAGCTTGAGCCGGTCATGGGGCATAAATAGAAGTTCCCATGAAATAGAGCCATTGTACACCTTCACTGGGCACAACGCGGGGTGACCGGACGCTCTGGTCATATTGACCGGACGCTGGACCTCAGCGTCCGATCACGCGATGCGTGCCACATGTCCCCTCTCTTCAAATGTTGATCGCCCGATCTCAACGGTCAACTAACAACCGGACGTAGCAGCTCAAAGTGACCGAACACTGAACCCCAACGTCCGGTCGTTTCCAGTAAGCATCTAGAGACGACTTTTCACGACCGGACGCGTCCGATCATGCTTGATCGGACTCACCCAGCGTCCGGTCACACGGTGACTCTTCTGTGCGCTGCCACGTCAGCAGGACCGGATGCACCCCTCCTGTGTCCGGTCACTAAGTGACCCAGCGTCCGGTCAGAGACCGACGCCAGCGTCTTCATGCTCCACCTGACCGGATGCGCCGGTCCTTCCGAGACCGGCTCCCAGTCACTTACAGTGACCTCTGTATTTTCTGTCCAGGGCGCCAGTGAAGTATCTTACCCTTGCTCAAATGTGCCAACCACCAAGTGTATCACCTTGTGCACATGTGTTAGCATATTTTCACAAACATTTTCAAGGGTGTTAGCACTCCACTAGATCCTAAATGCATATGCAATGAGTTAGAGCATCTAGTGGCACTTTGATATCCGCATTCCGATATGAGTTTCACCCCTCTTAATAGTACGGCTATCGATCCTAAATGTGATCACACTCACTAAGTGTCTCGATCACCAAAACAAAAATGGCTCCTACCATTTATACCTTTGCCTTGAGCCTTTTGTTTTTCTCTTTCTTCTTTTCAAGTCCAAGCACTTGATCATCATCATGGCATCACCATCATCATGTTTTGATCTTCATTTGCTTCACCACTTGGAATGTGCTACCTATCTCATGATCACTTGATAAACTAGGTTAGCACTTAGGGTTTCATCAATTCACCAAAACCAAACTAGAGCTTTCAGTCGTCGATCAAGAGTACTGGACGATGTACTTCGATGGATCACTGATGAAAAAGGGTGCCGGCGCGGGGCTGGTCTTTGTATCACCCCTCGGGGTCCACATGAGGTACATGGTCCGGCTCCATTTCCCCTCATCAAATAATGTGGCCGAATACGAAGCGCTCGTCAACAGCCTACGCATCGCCATCGAGTTGGGCATCCGACGCCTCGACATTCGGGGTGACCCTTAGCTGGTCATTAACCAAGTCATGAAGGAGTCAAGCTACCATGATGCCAGGATGGCTGCATACTACCAAGAAGTCTGACGGCTAGAGGACAAGTTCGACGGCCTCAAACTTAATCAAATCCCAAGGCGCCTCAACGAGGCGGCCGACACACTTGCGAAGGCGGCGTCCGGTCGAGAACCGGCGCCGACAGGCGTCTTCACCAGCGACCAACACAAACCCTCGGTGCGCTACGAAGGGTCAGAGCGGGCCGATGATGGCCCATCTGATCTAGCCCTGGGGGCTGACCAACCAACAGCTCTGCCCGGTCCCGATGTCATGGAGCTTGAAGAGGATCCAGCGACAGAGCCCGACCCTCTGGACGACTGGAGAACACTCTACCTCAACTACCTCCTCCGCGACACGCTACCGACGGACAAGACGAAGGCTCGACAGCTCGCGCGTCACGCTAAAACCTTTGTTCTTGTAGAGGGTGAACTCTACAAATAGAGCCACACCGGGATCCTATAGCTCTGTATCCCCATCGAACAGGGAAGACTTCTATTGAGCGACATCCACGGTGGGGTCTGCGGTCACCATGCCGCGCTGAGAACCTTGGTTGGGAACGCATTCCGACAGGGCTTCTACTGGCCCACTGCAGTAGCCGATGTCGAGCAAATCGTACGCACCTATGAAGGGTGTTAGTACTACACCCAACAGACTCACCTCCCGGCCCAGGCACTCCAGATGATCCCCATCACGTGGTCCTTCACGGTCTAGGGGCTCGACCTGGTTGGGCCTCTCAAAAAGGCGCCCGGGGGCTTCACCCACTTGCTTGTCACCATGGACAAGTTTACAAAATGGATCAAAGCTCGACCGATCTCCGTGATCAAGTCCGAGCAAGCTATGCTTTTCTTCCTCGACATCATCCATCGCTTTGGAGTACCAAACTCCATCATCACAGACAACGGCACACAGTTCAACGGCAAGAAGTTCATTCGATTCTGTGATGAACAACACATCTGGGTCGATTGGGCCGCCGTCGCTCACCCCCGAACGAACGGGCAGGTCAAGCGCGCAAACGACATGCTCCTACAGGGCCTCAAGCCTAGGATCTTCAACCGATTGAACAAATTCGGTGCATGCTGGGTCGCCGAGCTCCCTACGGTGCTCTGGAGCCTAAGGACAACTCCTAGCCGGGCCACCGGCTACACACTTTTCTTCATGGTATATGGTTCTGAGGCCGTCCTCCCAACGGACCTCGACTACAGAGCACCAAGAATTAGACCATACGACGAACAGGGAGCCGAGGCATCCCACCAAGACACCATGGACCAACTAGACAAAGCCCGCGACATCGCCCTCCTCCATTCGGCCAAGTACCAGTAGGCGTTGCGATGGTACCACGGCCAACGGGTGCGGGACCGAGCCTTCAACGTCAGGGACCTAGTTCTCCCGCCTCGTGTAGAGCAACAAGGAACGCCATAAGCTCTCCCCACCCTAGGAGGGGTTGTACGTCATTGCGGAAGTACTCCAGCCAGGCGCCTACAAGTTGAAAACCATCAACGGCGAGGTCTTCACCAACGCCTAGAACATTGAGCAGCTACGTCGTTTTTACCCTTAAATAAATGCATACTCTTTCTTATTAGTTTTTTCTTCAGAAATCCCCGATCTTTAGCGACCTCCGACCCCTGCAAATCGTGAGGGGTCGGACCTCACTTGGGGGCTGAAATAAATACATTTATCTGATAAAATACTCTCTGTGTTATCCTTGCAAACATTCTCTAAGTCTTCCCTCTTTTCTCATGGCAAGTCCTAAAGGCTAGGATTTCGGGAAACAAAATCCGAGCGTAGCTGGTAGGACTACGGGAAGCCCACGCCCCAGCGGCTATGGCCTCCTTGCTCACCGACGTAATCAGAATTGTCTCGCCCACACTCCCAGTTTTTTGCGACTTTGGCTATGAGAAGGATCGGAAGGCACCAAAATCTCTTTTACAAAAAGAGGGAGAAAAATTGAAAGGCTGTTTGTCATTGCGAAAGTTGAAAACTTATTCATTTTTCACACAAAATTCATTGCTTACAAAGTGATATCATCATGAAAAGGACTAATGTACTCATAAATACAAAGGACTATTCACTCGGGGGCTCCTCCACAAACTTATTCAATTACAGTCTCTGACCAGCTCTACTACGAGTACTGCTACGGTCGCCGTGCCACGCTTTCCATCGGCGACGTTCTACTGCTCTGTGTGATCTTCGAAGGCGCCGTCATCTGCAATGCCGAGCACCACGTCGTTGGCTGTGGTGCCCTCCCCGGGGCGTCTAGGGACTGCATCATCGTCATCAGCCGCAACCCTGACAACAGCACCTCTGTCGGGGCGTCTAGGGACTACGCCATCGTCATCAGCCGCAACCCTAACAAAAGGCACCTCCACCGGGGTGTCTAGGGACTATGCCATCGTCATCAGCCGCAACCCTAACAACGGCGTCTGGGCGGGGGCGTCTCGCGCCGAAGAGAGGCCACAACGAACGACGGCAAAGCCGATGACGCTCGGCACCCTCCAGTGCCCCTCCTCTTTCGGCGGCAGTGGCCCCTTCTCCGCAAAGGCGGCCTGCACCATCTCATCTACGTTGGATGACCTCTAGCTCGACATCACGCTCTGGATTCACGACTGGATCTGTGAGTTTTTCTCTCCCTGGCATTACCCTCTCTCACTTAGGAACCACTGTGACGCACGAACACATTCGGTGGAAAGGAAGGAGAAGAGGTGGCGGCTTAGAGGCTGGCGAAGGAGTGGGACGAGAACTCCCCTTCCCCTCCCTATTTAAGGAAGAGGCGCAGCAGCTGAGGAAAGGCGAAAGGTTGGGATAAAAAACTCTCTGCCTTCCCCTATTCAATGTAGATGGGAAATCAATACTGACGGGAATCCGAGGGGACGCGCCTAGACCAACAGGACGCACCCTGGAAGATGAGACGCCGCCTGGTCAAACAGAACGTTGCCCGGGCATGGCCCACCACCACCACGCACCGGGCGCGAGGATCGGGGCGCACCCGCATGCAGGCGACTCTCCACTTCCCCGGGCAGGACCATAAAACGATAGAACCCCTGCCCGAGGGGGCCCAACGGGCCTCCTAGGCCGATCGGACGGCCCAGGTAAAACAACGAACGAACGACCGCTGAAAGATAAGCACCTCTGTTTACTTACTTTGCGTGTTAAATTTCATTACCGAGCTTCCGACCCCTACAACGGTAGAGGCACGGACATTGCTCGGGGGCTACCGAGGGTGTCTATTTGTTTAGACATCCTCATCGCCTGACCCCTCCTTACGTTTAAAAACCAGAGACACAGGGCACGGGTGTAAAACTTTGAGTAAAACTGGATGAACCACTAGACCCTATGCCCCGGTGGCTACAGTGTTTTTGTTCACCAGCATAATCGAATTCACAGTTCCCCGTACCCCATGTTTTTGCATCCGCCTTCTCGGGAAGGGTTCGGAGGGTCCGCCTGCAGAATCTCCTTCGAGGAGAAGCTATCAGGTCGCTTAAAAGTCAATCGAACGGCTCAAATCGCCACTAAGAGACGGAAACAAAAATTACGATACTTGTGCAGGTCACGCCGGCCCCATCGTAGGTATCGGGATCGAACCCCGCACAGACATGCTCGGTAAAAGCTTCTCATCACTCATGCCACCGAGGTAACGTTACCAACCCCCGCTTTCGTTTCAATTAAATCGCACATTAATCCCATCATCCGAACGTTGCATATGCAAATCGCTGCATCTCAACGCTTCGTGTCACGTCATGAAGCGGCAGTCGCCTCATTCAATATGAGCGGGGACTGACCGAGGTTCGAAGGCCAGCCCGCAAAGGGCTCGAGGCCACCTCATGTCAAGCAGAGCCAGGGGAGAAAAACCGAGATGAGCCCTAGCGGCCTTACCCAACCCCATTCAGAGGCGGACAGGGACATCTCGACCTTTCTCGTTCGATTCTAACCCCGAGCCAAACCCACGGAATCTCCATCGAGGGGAGGCCAACGGGCCACCTAAGCCCATCGAATGGCTCGGGCATCTACCGAGAGGCGGGTTAACAAGTAGTGAAATGCCACAAGAGGGCTCTGCCGACCCCGTCAGCGAATGATGGACCCGGATTTCACATGAACATACCTGTTATCGAGCTCATTGAGCGCGACACTCGAGCCGTTGAGGCAAGTGTCACCAACTCAGCCCCTCCGGTTGCGGAAACCAAGGACAAGGTGACGCGCGAAACACAGCTGACCCCTATCAGACCCTAAAGGGTTCGGGGGCTCGAGCCGCTCGATCCAAAATCGAGAGGTCGAGGTTTGAAGGCTGACCCATGAAGGGTCCAGAGCCGCCTCACGTCGAACAAGTGCTAGGGGAGAAAAACACAAATGAGCCTCAGCGGCCTTCGCCCATCCCGCATTGAGGCGGATAGGGTCATCTCAACCTTCTAGTTCAATCCAGCCTCTAGCCGAGCCCATAGAATCCCCATTGAGGGGGAATCTGTTGGAAGGCGGGTCAAGGAGCAACGGAACGCCACCCAAGGGCTTTGCTGACCCTATCGCAAAGCAACGGGATCGGATTCTGTCCGAACATCCCCATTAGCGAGCCCATAAAGCGTGTCACTTGAGCCGTCGAGGCAAGTGACGTCGCCTTAACCCCTCCACTTACGAAAACCATGGATGGGATGATAGTCACAAAATGAGCCGATCCTTGACTGAATCCCCACCACGCGCGGGGGCTCAGGGAAGGCCAGGCCAGCGATAAGACCAAACGCACGGTCATGTAGCGATCGCCATAATCCTAAGTAAGGGGTACGTGCGAATGCAAGAGTAAGCTCGCTACCCTCGCTCCGATCTCCAGTAACATCCGGCCCTAACAACCGCAAGGGGTCGGATCTCACTCAGGGGCTGATAAAGGTACGAATAGCCCACGCCAGACCTTTTCCTCGTGTCGAGACCAGCAGCAAGGTTCGGGGGAACAGATAGGTAAGACTGCAAAAAGCCCACGCCCAGACGGCTACGGTAATTTTTCTCACCAGCACAATCAAAATCTCCCCCTGAACACCTCGAGCCCTACAGTCTTAACGAACGGAAAGATCGGATCACATAAACCTTTTTTCGAATGCAAAAGGGAAAAAAGTAAGCTCAAACGAACGAAACAAAATTACAAAATGAAATCACGAATCTATTTTTGGACACGAAAGTATCGACACTTGTCCACATATTACAGATAAATGTTTATCAAACTTGTTCAACTAACTACTTCCTTGAAGGGAGAACCATGTCTTTCAGCCTGTTCACCAGGTTCCGCGATGGGAGTCACTACCTTCTCAATCTCGTCCAGCTCAGAGTCTTCATAGCCGGGCGCGAAGCCAAGGCTCATTACCTCTAAGTTGATCTCCCGATCATAATGAGAGCGGACAATAGTGAAGGCTTGGGTGATCCTGGCATGGAAGGCGTCCTCCTCAAGTTGGCCCACTCGCGCCGTGATACCCGTGGCATGAGCCGCAAGCGAGCTGATTTCCTCCGGTTGTGCCACCTCTAGGTCATCGAAGACCACCCCGATGGCGGCGTGCAGAAGATCGTGCTCATCACTCTTGGCCTGAAGGATCCCTCGCACTTCGGCAAGCTCCTTGCCTAGCCCGGCAGAGATGCTCTCGGCCTCCAACCTTCAGGTCACCGTGGCCCCAAGATCTGCCCGGAGGGAGTTGACCACCTGATACGCTTCGTCGCGCTCTCGAATGGCTTGGTCGTGCTCCTCGTGGACCGTGCCGTGCTCTGAGCGGAGTCTTTCTGCAGTCTAGAGCAGCTCGTCTTGTTCCCTGCGCAGCCGGGCAATCGCCTCGGCATCTTGATCCGCCCTGCGCTACAGCGCCGTGGACCTGTCCTCGGCCTTCAGCTTGAGATTTCGCTCCGTCTCCAGCTCCACCAGGAGCTTGACGGCCTACTAGCTGGCATCGGCGTCCTTCTGGAGCAACTCATCCCGCTCCTTTTGGACCCTAGCGGCCACCTCCTCGTCCTGCTTCACCCTCGCCGATAGGTCCTCGAACATCCCATGGATCTCCTCCGCGTCCCGACGTGCATCGGCTTCCTGCTGCTGGGCGGCAGCAAGCTGCACGCCCACATCTCCTCACAGCCGGGCCTCCTCGATGAGGCGGTCCCATTCCGCTTTTTGCTCACAGAGGAACCAAGATTTGTCCCAGCTACGAGCAATGAGAGACTAAAAAGAAGACCGGTATCAAAAATACGAAAACACAAAAATACATGAAGAAAGAAGAAAGCAAGCGAGAAGATTAAACAGATACCCAGCCAGTAGGAATGATGACTTCGCGTAGGACGCCCCTAGCCTGGCTCAAGGCATCCATCATAGTCGAGAACCCAATGTCAAGATTCTCCTGCTCCATGCTCTCGGCAGCATCGTCGAGCGAGAAGAGAGCCGACGTTGGGTCTTGAGCAGCCATCCACTGGAGCGGCGGCTCACCCTGCGCGGGGGAGCGGCTGCCTCCTGACATTAGGGCTGAGGGTGACCCCCTGCTGGTCCTCTCCACCACCGCCACGACGCCCGAGGACCCTCCGGCCGTGTCCCCCTCCGTCCGGCCCACCTCGGGCTCCGTTGCCTGGGCTTCTAGAGGCGCGGATTGTGCCGCCCCCTCGGACACCACCGTGGCTATGTCCGGTTGCTCCTGACCTGGCGCGGTCATAGCTAACCTTGGGCAAAAATAACCAAAAACCGAGAACCGAACCGAAATAACCGGAACCGAAACCGAATTAACATAACCGAAAATTTTGGTTCCTAGTTCGGTTCCCAGTTCTCAGGAACCAAAATAATGTCGGGTAATTCGGTTCTAGACCTCGGTTAACCGAACAAAACCGAAGAACTGACTTAAAAGGCTCGCTCTTGGTTTATATCCCGGCCCAAACAAGCCCAGGCGAGGCCCGATAACGTATTCAAGTATAAATACAGAACCTTTAGGGTTTCTTGACTCCTCCCTCACTCTCTCTGTCTCACTGCACGCCTCCTCTCCCACCGAGCCACCTCTCCCTTCCGGCCTTCCCGAGACCGAGACCAAGCACGCCTCTCTCGGTCTCTCCGCTCTGTCCTCCCTCTCCCTCTCCACTCTGGCCTCCCTCTCCTTCTCCCTCTCTTTCTCTCCCTCTCCATTTCCAGAGCCTGGGGCGCATCCCCTTCTAGCAGCTGCGTGACGCGGGGGGCGTGGCCCCTCCTCCGGCGATAGCGCGACGCGATGGGCACGGCACCTCCTCCAGCGACGGCACGGCACGGGGTGCGCGGCCCCTCCCACACCCCAAAGCACCTCCACCACTTTCCCATGGCTGGATCCAGTGGAGGGCGACCAGATCTATGGTGGGCCCGCCCTCGGCGGTGGATCTAGGCCCAGCGCGCTTCGCGACAGCGGATCCACCGCCTCCCCTATCCCTGGTCCTCCCTTGTTGCCGGTGTCTGCTCTGGAGGTCGAGGTCGAGTCTGGTGCGTGCCCGCTACCCTAGAGGCCGGATCTAGACGAAGGGACGACTACCGCCGTTTTTTTTTCATTTTTCACCTTTTCTTGCCTTCTGTTTCGCTGATGTAATGTATGGCTTGGTTAGTTCGGTTCTAACCGAAACCGAACCAAACTAACCAAGACCAAATTTCCGCGGTTCCAAGTTCTCTAGCTAACCGATCGATTCTAAGTTTTGTGCTAACCGAATTTCGTAAATAACCGAGCAACCGAACCGATCGATTTCGGTTAACCGAATGCCCACCGTGAGTCGCAACCACCTCCGCTTGAGATGTCGGGGCCTCGACTTGCAGCGCCATGCCCACCGCAAAGGGCGCCACAAGCACGGGCGGCAGCCCCATCTGCTCCAATGTGGGCAGCGGTGTCACCTCCGCCGTCGTCTGCTCGGCGAACCCCGAGGGCGTTTCTTTAGCCCCGGCGCCTGCTTGACCCACCGAGGGCGCGGGCGTCACCGCAGGTGGCACCTGACCGACCAACGAGGCCGCAACATCAGTGCCACTCCTGCCCGAAACAGGAGCGACGTCGAGCAATGGTGTTCGTCCCGTCTGAAGGGCAAGGCTCTTCTTGGGCGCGAGCCCTAGAGAGCAGCCCCGTCGCAAGAATCTACAAGAGGTAGAAGGCACAAGGTCAAAACAGAAAAATAAAAAGGGGGGAAAACAAGGGAATCAGTGACCTACTCTGGCGCCTTTGGGCGGCGGGTACATTTTGGGGACGAACCCCCAGACCCCTGCTCCAACTCGTCTGGGTGGGACCGTTTTGAACCTGCCCCCTGCTCTCGGGCAGGGGGGCTCGTCTCCCTTGTCTCCGAGGGCGCGGCGACAGGGCCACCCCCCTCCATCAGCTCGTGGGGTGCGGCACCTTGGGGATGGCGGCAGATCCGCCTCCTCCCATCCACCGATCCTCCGCCGGCACCCCGAGTGTGGCGGCGGATCCACCGGCCCCCACCGGACCTAAGGACGGGCCTAGCTCTGCTAGCCTCATGGACTCACTTCCCCCCACATGGAACGGGAAGGGTCCCTGCGTGGACAATTGGGTGCCTGACAGTGAATCCTCGCCCTCCAGGACACCCCAATCCACGGCGGCTGCTACCTCGTCAAACTCATCGTCGTCGTCATCATCGTCGTCGTCGTCACTGCCTGTCTCCTCTCCTCGATCTCGTGCTTGCTGCTTCCGTATCATCTCCTTCTTCTTGAGCTCCCTCATCCTCTTATCCTAATCGGTCGCAGTGCGATTCGCTGCCACCAGGATTCGGTCCTTCAGCAGCGGAGCCGGGCTGTCCTTGAAGAATAGTCCCCTCGGCTGGTCCTGCTATCCCGAGGTTAGCATCAAGGGGTTAGAAATTCAAGTAAAAAGGGGAGCACGGGGAAAGAAAACTTACGAAGTCAATAAACCCCGGTTCCGGCCGCATTGGGGGATGCCCCGGCACCGGATACACATAATCAAGGACGACGCCAGCGGTGTCCTTCGAAGGCTCCATCGCCTCCTTGATGCGCTGCGCCACTTCAGAGGGAGGGAGCGTTTCATCGACAAGCACCGTCCCTTCGAACGATGCTCCGAGCACCATCTGGTGCAAGGGAAGCACGCGCGCCATCAGCGGCGCCACCCTCCTTGCGTGGTAGGCGCCGATAATCCCCGATCCCTTCATGCCCCTGTCCTTCAGAGTTTGGAGGGCGGTGAGATGGTCGTTGATGTTCTTCTTTTCCTTGACCGGGACACCCCACTTCCACGACCCCGAGGCCTCCACGATGAAGCGCCCGGAGAAAACTGGCAAGGGGGCGGCGGCGTCATCCTTGACATAGAACCATTGCGAATGCCACCCCTTGTTGGAGGTCGACAGATGCATTAACGGGTACGCTTTTGCCCGGTTGTTGCGGAGGTGGATGCCGGCGCATCCCACCAGCACGTGCAGCTCTTGCTTCCCGACCCGCTTCTTCAGAAGATTGACGGCGAAGAGATGCCGCTACAGGTTAAAGTGGGACTAATCCCCCAGAACCCCTCGCACAGGGCGACGAATGCTGCAATGTGCTGGATCCCATTGCGGGTAAGGTGCTGCAGCTCCACCTGATAGTAATCCAATAGCCCCCGAAGGAACTGATGGGCAGGTATGGCGAATCCCCGCTCGTGGAAGTGAGCAAAGGACACGACATACCCTTTGGGCGGCAACGGCTCGTCCTCATCACCGGGCAGCCACCACTCCTCGGCGGCGGTCAGCGAGCGGAGGAGGCCACGGTGAATGAGGCCCTCCAAGCGCTGAGGGGAGATGTTGGATCTACACCACGGCTCCATTGAAATGGTGGGAAAGAAGGTGGCTGCGAGCTTGACGGCGGTAGCAATACGGGTGCGGGAGGCTCAAGCGATTGGCGGCGGAGGTTGTGGATGCGAAGGCGAGGAGGCGAAGTACGGAATCTTGGGGGCGAACCCCATGGTTTTATAGGGGCAACAGATGCGAGAAGAGCAACCGTCTGCCTCAATCTCCGAGCTTGCCATGACACACCGCCGCGTCACGTCGCGGGATACGCGCCCGCGATCCCTATCCTTTCCCACCAAAATCGTGCCGGACGGTTCGCCTTCCCCAGGCAGACCAGGACTCTTTTCCCACCAAGGGAATATGGGTCAAAGGGCCCTTTCTCTGGCCCGCCTGGGCCTAGAAGTCCAAGGGCCGACCCAACAGTCTCGATGGCCGTCCCAACGAGGGTTGGGCCCGCAAGCGACCAGGACTCAGGGACACGAGCATCAGTAGGGCCTCGACCCACAGTCGAGCCCTAGCCGGGCTGACCCTAGACGAGATCCCCGCGAACAGGATACAAGGGTTCCCTTAAAACTATCCGGTTGACAAAAACCGAATCTCATAGCCTTACCCGCGAAGGGTCCGAAATTACCCCCGGGCGATTCTGCCCGAATCACCCGGGCTCGGGGCTACACCGCCAGAGGCCAGCTGCGCACCCTCGGGCGATTGAAAATACCCCAGGCGATTCGCCCGAATCACCCGGGGCTCGGGGCTACACCACAAAAGCTTGTCTGGCGAATTAACTCCGGCAAGTCAAAACACCCCCGGGCGATTCTGTCCGAATCACCCGAGGGCTCAGGGGCTACTGTCGAGGACCTAATACCGGGGTATCCAATGAGGTGGAACTAATAACTATCGAACGATGACATTTCTGGTCAGGCAAGAACACAACCGCGCTTCTTGCCCGAACGACGGAAGATTGGTTCCACCTCACCTGACCACCAAGGGCTAGACCCCACCTCGCCCGAGGGCTGAGGGCTGGCTCCACCTCGTTCGACATCCGAGGGCGGGCTCTGCCTCGCCCGACCCCTGAGGGCTAGGCTCCGCCTCGCCCGATGGCTCAGGATGGGCTACGCCTCTCTCGACGCCCAAGGGCGGGCTCCGCCTCGCCCGACGTACGAGGGCTAGACTCCGTCTCGCCCGACCCCTGAGGGCTAGGCTCCGCCTCGCCCGACGGCTGAGGACGGGCTCCGCCTCACCCGATGCCCGAGGGCGGGCTCGACCTCGCCCGACGACCACACCCTGATCCTTCATAAAGATGAGCACAGGGTACGACGGGACATTCGAGTCAACCGTAGCGTCAAGGGCCATGCCCTGCGCGCCTGCAAGAAGGCACCATCAGGATACGATGGGGCGGGCGCTTTATGCCCTTTCCGACATAACAGTGCCCGAATAGTGTTGTAGGCGCCGACTTTTGTCCCACAGTGTAGTAGGCGCCGCCTTCAGCCCTCGGGCGCGGATACTAACACAGGCATACGACAACCGCTACAATCCAAGGAAAAACTCACATCATCTACAATAACAGGGGTATAGTCGTCTCCCCGTCCGCTCCCCGCAGAGTCATGGCTCGACGCCCTGACACCCCGCACCATCTGTCGGGGAGGATGGGACGTAACCACTCGCTGAAGTAGGGCCAGGGCGTGGCCCTGTCAAGGTCAGCGAGCATGCCATCTCTGACACGGTCTGCCATGACAGCGGTACAGGATCAAGGGAAAAGGAAAGCTCGGCACCTTCGAAGGGGGACCTCTACCTTAGGTTTTTTCCTCTTTCTCCCATCTGTAAACCTCCTGCTCCCCCTTGGTCTATAAAAGGGAGGGCAGGACTCCCCATGAAGGAGGATCAGTTCAACATACACACAACACATCACGCATACAACCAAGCAGCGACCGAGCTCTTGGCGTCCTTTCGACCATTCCATTAGAGACTTGGGACTTTTCCCTCTCTCGACCATTTGTACCCCCTACTATGAACCTTTTTTGATGCTAATAAAACGAGCAGTAGCAGACTGGACATAGGGACATTCAGCCCGAACCAGTATAAACCTCGTGTCCTTTAGTGCACCATCCGGGTCTAACGCGCAACAATTATAAATTTACTAGCCGGTGTTTGTTCGAAACACCGACAACGGTATTATTCAGGGCCTTCCTATTGTCGTACTGTTAGACTCAGAGAGCTCTTCTTCATTTATGGCTGCTTCAATTGCTGACCAATTACCTTAGTTGTGTCGGGTACCTCTAAAGGCCACTGTGAAGATTGCTAATGGGCAACTGATGGGATGCACCTTAGTAATCCGAGACTGTCAGTTTACTTTGCAGGGTCATTCTTTTGCACATGATCTGCGCATTCTTCAACTGGATTCTTATGACTTGATACTGGGTATGGATTGTCTTGAGCGGTTTAGCCCTATGGAAATCCATTGGAAGGCTAAGTGGATTACTCTGCCCTATGATGGTCACCAGTTAGTCCTTCATGGGTTATCTACCACAGAAGCACCTGAGATGGTTTTCCAACTCTTTTCTGTGGAGATTCAGTCTTCTTCTAATGAGCAAGTTGCGTGGGCCCACGACATTGAGCAGATTCTGGATGCCTTTCCGCCAGTGTTCACAATGCCTGATAGTCTGCCACCGAAACGTGCCTGTGACCATGCCATACCTCTGATCAGTGGTGCTACACCAGTCAATATAAGGGCTTACCGGTACCCACCTCAATTAAAAGATGAAATTGACAGTCAAGTGCAGACAATGCTAGCACAAGGATTAATTCAGCCTAGTTCATCTTCATTCTCTTCTTCGGTGTTGCTTGTGCTCAAGAAAGATGGTTCGTGGCATTTTTGTGTTGACTATTGTTATCTCAATGCATTAACCGTCAAGTCTGTGTATCCCATTCATGTATTTGATCAGTTAGTGGATGAGCTTGGACAAGCAAAATGGTTCTCCATATTGGACCTGTATTCCGGTTATCATCAGATCCGTTTACAACCAGGCGAAGAGCATAAGACTGCCTTCTCCACTCATGCGGGACATTATGAATTCACAGTGGTTCCCTTCGGTCTTTCTGGTGCACCGGGAACTTTTCAAGGTGCCATGAATGGCACTCTCAGCCCTCTGCTTCACAAATGTGTGATCGTATTCTTTGATGACATTCTCGTATACAGTTCATCCTATGAAGATCATCTGAGCCACTTGCAGCAAGTGCTTACTTTGCTAGCTAAAGATCATTGGGTTGTTAAACTTAAGAAGTGCCACTTTGCGAAGCAAGAGATACATTACTTGGGACATGTTCTGAAGGATGGTGGCGTTCATACTGACCCTACTAAAGTCACAGCAGTACAAGAGTGGCCACAACCATCTAATGTCCGCGAACTTCGTGGATTTCTAGGCCTCGCCGGGTTCTACAGGAAATTTGTGAGGAATTTCGCAGTGATTGCCAAGCCCCTTACCAACTTGCTCAAGAAACATACCATATATGTCTGTACATCAGAGCATCAACTGTCTTTCGATACACTGAAGCAAGCTCTCTGTTCTGCTCCTGTTCTCGAGATTCCTGATTTTTCCCAAGTCTTCGCTATTGAAACTGACGCATGTCAAACAGGTGTCGGAGCTGTACTTTTGCAGAATGGCCATCCACTCGCTTATGTTAGTAAGTCATTGGGCACCAAGAATCAAGGTCTTTCAACATATGAAAAAGAGTATTTGGCCATATTAATCGTAGTCGATCAGTGGCGGTCTTACCTGCAATTGGCTGATTTCATCATTTACACTGATCAAAAGGCTTTAATTCATCTCAATGATCAGCAGCTACACACAGTTTGGCAACAGCATGTGTTCACCAAATTACTGAGGTTACAGTACCGCATTGTGTACAAGAAGGGAACAGAGAATAGTGTTGCCAATTCCTTGTCTCGCAGAGTCTATCATCAGGAAACTTGTTGTGCCATATCTGTGCTCACACCTAAGTGGTCTGATGACATTATTGCGGGCTATCAGTGTGATACACAAGCCATGACCTTGCTTACCAAATTGGCATCCTCTCCTAATGCAGTTCCCAGCTTCACAGTGGACAAGGGGCTCCTCAAGTACAAGAACCGCATCTGGGTTGGCAATAACGCTGCGTTACAACGCGAATTGATTCAGGCTCTGCACACTTCCCCGGTAGGAGGCCATTCTGGCGTTCCAGCTACTGTGAAGCGTATTCAGTCGTTCTTCGCCTGGCCGGGTATGAAGAAGCATATTACTGACTTTGTCCAGAGCTGCCCGACATGCCAGCAAGCTAAACCGGAGAGAGTTAAATACCCAGGTTTGTTGCAACCCCTGGAAACTCCTTCTACTGCTTGGCAAGTTATATCCTTGGATTTCATGGAAGGCTTACCACCATCTCATGGATACAACTGCATTATGGTTGTGGTTGACTTATTTTCCAAATACAGTCATTTTGTGGCATTGAGGCATCCATTTACAACATTGTCTGTAGCCAAGCAGTTCATGCAGCACATATATCGCCTCCATGGTCTACCCCAAGCTTTGGTGTCAGACCGAGATCGGATTTTTACCAGTAAATTCTGGCGTGAGTTGTTTCGCTTAGCAGGCGTGGACTTGCGGATCAGTTCAGCATACCACCCGCAATCGGATGGGCAAACGAAGCGTGTCAATCAGTGTATGGAGACTTTCCTCCGCTGTTTTGCCAATGCAGCTCCGGGCAAATGGTTTGACTGGCTTCACCTCGTGGAGTTCTGGTACAACACGACATGGCATTCGGCGCTCAACCGCTCGCCGTTTGAGGCTCTATATGGTCAGTCAGTCAGACAATTGGGCATTGATTCCTCTTCAGCTTGTTCAGTGGACGCTCTAGATGATTGGCTGCAACAGAAATCGACAATGCAGTCTTTGATTCATCATCAGTTGGGCCGTGCCAAAAACCATATGAAGACTCAAGCTGACAAGAGCCGTACTGAATGTTCCTTTTCAGTCGGTACATGGGTTTACCTCAAGTTACAGCCCTATGTTCAAAGTTCTGTCGCTGCTCGTGCTAACCAGAAACTGGCTTATGGTTTCTTTGGCCCTTATTAGATCATTGACAAAATCGGATCAGTGGCCTACAAGCTGAAGTTACCGAATTCTTCATCTATACATCCGGTGTTCCATGTATCCCAATTGAAGCTAGCTGTGCCGGTAACACATGATGTTCAACCATTACCATCTTCTCTCGATGGATTGCAGGTTCCTGACCGCGTGCTGCAGAAACGTGTCGCCAAGGTCCTGACCGCGTGCTGTAGAAACGCGTCGCCAAGGTCAGCACTGATGTTCGTCTTCAAGCTCTCATCCAGTGGTCGGGCATGATGTCGACTATGGCGACCTGGGAAGATATGGAGACTCTACATCAGCGCTTTCCTTAAGCACCTGCTTGGGGGCAAGCATGTCCTTATCAGGGAGGGGATGTCAGCAACCGTGCTACTGCAGCCACAAGTCTGAAGGAGATCATGATTGACGATGGCCAGCCTAAAGATGACGAGCACATTCAGGCAGAGCTTGGGCCGCATCGAGGAAGGCGTGAACACAGGCCCAACAATCGTGTCCATGGGCCCGAGTGGGAGTGAGCACAATAGCTGGCAAGGAGCCGTCTGCATCTGGTATATGTAACCCGAGAGGGAGAGGGGAGGATAACAAAAATTATGAACAAATTATTGTAACCCAAGCACTCTTCCTTCTATCACTAAGAACTCATCCTTCGCCCGATTCGTGCTTGTTCCTCTGTTGCTTCCTCTTGTTGATCGCTATTCTTCCTCCCTTCCGCTGCCTGCTTACAGAGTTGTGACCTGATCGTGATCAACCAGGCGCAAACATGTCACAAAACAAATGGGGACAGACAAAGACTGCAGGTGCATGTATGTATGAACAAATGTCTAATACAGACAGCAGAACTAACCTTGTAGTGTGGCCTTTCCAACTGCAAGGGAAGGGAGTAGCACAGGAACACACAAATGTTACGTCTTTTGCTTGATGATGAAGACTAACCATGAAATAGAGAATGCAGGATTTAAGAGTGATGGTTTTAAGATTTTAAAACTTCACAGCCACCAGCACAAAACTCATACTTTCCAGAGAATTATACAAAATCATTTCGTTCATTTGTTGCAGGAACACGCACGTTCCTTGGTGCGGAGTTGAGCTCGACAGCAGAGAATAAACAAAATGGGATAATCACAAAATTCACAATTGCTGGAAGTGAGGTCGTCGTTGTCATCGGTTCTCTTGCCAACGCAAAGCTAGTACACATTTCACAAAGCTATTTTAATTTTAATAACAGAAGAATGGCTTGCGCATGCACTACACAAACTCATCGGAATTTGGACAAAGTCCATCGCTCACACCCCGAGCTCGGAGCACTATTCTGTGACTGATACCTGATGATGATGCAACGGGCCGAGACCTGCTGGGAACCGACGTTCCCGTTTCTCCAAAACTGGGATGATACACAGCCATGGAAAATTCTCAAATTCTTACTGATTCTCCATCGCCAAAGAAGCTTGATCTATATCTGCTCGTGAGCCCTCCCACAATTGCTGCTCTATGCCCAATTTCCTGAGCTCTGTTAGACCCCTCTCCACTGCAGTCATAAAATTGACAGAACCGCAGTCAGAAGACAATGTAAAAGATGCACCTTGGACCAGAACAACTGATCTGATGCAAGAAGCCAAGAAGCCATGAAAAAACAACAAATAGACAGCATGTATAGAAGGGTGTGTTCCGCAAAGCAATCTTTTGCTAGTGTATGCATAAAGACATCTAAAACAATCTTTTGGCTTGCACTTTCAATAGCAATAAGACTGCCCGATCATTCTTTGGGGTCAAATGCTCAAAAGGAACTGCGGAGACTTAAGTCCACTCATGTGCCTCAAAAAAAAGAAAAGATTCGAGTCCACCCTATGAGCATCATGATGATCAGTAAATTTAACAGCAAGACCTGCCAATAGTTAATTAGTTTAGTAACTAGTAACATGCAAGCATCATACCATCTATAGCATCATGAGAATTTGGAGCTTGTGCGTTGCGACCAATCCAAAACTGAAGCCGGTCATCAGCAATATCTTCCTCAACGCCATAAGTTTTGGCTCTTCTCCAGAAGTATATAAGCCATGCCTGAGGTTAGGGCGAATCTCGTAAATCATGTTTAATAATAATGAAAGAATTGCAGAGTTCACATGGCTGAAGGTTTACCTGCTTAAAGCTAACATCTTCAGCCTCTTCTGGGCTAAGATCTGCAAAATGAAGAAATAGTCTCAGTTTTGAATCCAAGCCATACAAAAACCTGACTGAAATGCTTCTGGATGCATGTAGTGAAATACAGTAAAAGTGGAATTTCACAGAAATCCTATTAGACAAGGTGGAGGAAGTAGTACCAAATGCCTCCAAGTATTTAGGTTCACCAGGTGATTTGAAATCTGAAAAAAGTAGAACAAAAGAATTCACAACTTGATTAGTTTCTAACTGTGCAAACAAGAAAATAAATGCATTTAAAAGTAATTTTTCCCCTTGAAAAGAAAATCAAATGCATGCATTTGTAGATGGCATCACAGAACCCTACAGTCAGTAATTGTTTCATATTTTCATGAGATAGTTACTATCAGTGTTGGTGAGATAGTATTTGAATGAACACAATGCAACTATGCAAATGGATTTGGATGTCGCAAACACATAATTAACATTATGTAACCCAATTGCGAATAGAATAGATGTGCAAACTCAAACTTGCATTGAGACGTGTAACAGACGATAATTGATACATCAAATTTCATTAGTCCCGCACAACAGATGTTTTTTCAAAAAAAAAAGATGAAAAAGAACTACATTGCAAATGAAAGAGAACTAATCTGAAGCCCAACCATAAAATTTAATGCCATTAATATTTTACTTATGGTAATGAGGCAATTATAATCTCACTGGAATGAAGAGAAAAAATATAACAAAAACACCAAACCTGATGTGAACTGACGAACTATGCTAGGTCTGCGATGTTGGCCAAGTGCAACTACAACAGCATCTTCCACCTACATGACAATAGCAGGAATATGGGTTTAACATGCCAGAGTAGACAGCCAATAATTACACGTGGCGAGAAAGTGTGCAATAGTATAATGGCAAAATAGCCCATGTAACCTTTGTACCCAGTGCAGAGAGCTCCCGCTCTGTGCGGGGTCTAGGGAAGGGTGTTAGTGGCAAGCCTAACCCTCGCCTGTGCAATGCGAGGAGACCACGACTCGAACCCGGGACCTTCCGGTCATAGGCGGTAAGACTCTACCGCTTGCACCAGGCCCGCCCTTCCCCATGTAGCCTTTGTGATTCACTAATTTGTCCAACTTTTAAATAGCCTTTGTATAAAAAAAAATGGGTTACTTTGAGCGGTAGGAAGTCCTTCCAACTTTAAGCAGAAGCAAAACATAACCAGCATGCTAAGTTGTACATTCAGAATTTCAGATATTACGATAACCTGCCAACAGTTTCAGGATATTAGGATAGTTTATGTCTTCCCTCGTGTCTTTTCTTATGCAGGAGCTTGCCTCTACATTTGAGTAACAGCTACAGAAACATTGCCTTGGAGAAATCTAGAAACAAAAGGAAGTGAAGGTAACACCTTCAATGAAGAAAGCTCTCTAAGGCCCATTTCAACTGAAAGCATGCTCTCTATATTGCCTTCTCCCATTACGTCACTCATTTCTCGTGCAAGTTTATTTCTCCCCTGAGCATTGTCACCTACATGAACAAATTTCAAGCCATTATTTAATTGGGGTGCATGGAATAAACTAAGATCTACAACTTAAATAGTATAAGGATGCAAACTTGCCTTGTTTTCGAGGTTCCTCCTTAGCTTTTTGACCAGCGGAAAGAACAACCTCGAGAGGAAGAGGAGCCAATGATGACCAATGTTCATGCTTTGATACCGCAATTTCGGGATACACACCTTGAAGTTGATTAATCAATCATCAGACAATCAAGAATAAGGTGGGAAACAAAACATCAGCAGTTAAGTGCCAGATGCAGGCAGGCTATACTACGCATTTTTCAGACAAGGCCCTCCTTTCTAAATGCCTAGTGACTAGTTAGTATAATCAGAAAAATGTTCAAGAATCAAGACTTCTCCATTAAGATTTATCAGGCAACTTACCATATTGAACTGCTAAGCCCCAATAGCGTGCAAGCCAGCACCTTTTTAGGACAACCTCCTCCTATAAAGGTCTAACTAGATTAAAATCCATATCATCAAAACAAGAGGAGGATTGAGCAGTAATCAGGCTAACCATTTCTTCTTGAGTTAAGACCATTCTCTGAGTCATAGATCGGAGAGCCTTCGTTTCAGACTCTGCCTCCTTTAGCTGGTCCATTGCTGATGCAACCTCTTCTTTGGCAGACTATTCAAAACATGGTAAGTGAACAATAGGAGTCGAATAAAGCAGCATATACAACAAAGATTTGGACATTAAAATTTGTCAAAAAAATATTTACCTCAAGTTCTTGCCTTAGTGTTGTTACTTCCCCATCTCTACCATCCTTTGATTCTCTTGCAGCTTTTAGCGCAGCCTGAGGATGAATGAAGTATTGATGAAGAGTTACAAAATTAGCATAAAAGTGCAGTTAGGGGATAAGTAATTTTATCTGCAGCTATTTAGTTTATAACAGCTTTTTAAAATACATATTCTGAATTCTGATATTCATGTGCTTTCATAGTATATCATTTCAGCAAACTTCGAAGTAAGTATTTAGCACGAACAATTGAACATAATATATTTAGTGACAACACAGTGTAGGACTGGAATTGAAGTTCCGCACAGGAGTTATCCTCATTCTAACATTAAACAACATTTAAGATCTAACAGTTGAGACAATATGCATCTAAATATTGGCTAAACGAGCAGCATGATAACATTTGAATGACAGCAACCTATAGGGCTATAGCAGAACACAAGAAGAAAACTAACCTCCCTCTGTTTAAGTGCTGCTTCCTTCCTGCCAGCATGCATGGACATGTTTGTCATGACCAGTAGTGGATTTAGAAAACATGTGCATTCAAACACAGAACAAACCTGCTCAAGAGGCGAGCTTCTAATGATACTCCTTCTCCAAGAGCAGCTACCTGTATAACAAGAAGCAAGCATGCATATAGTTCACTACACAAGGAACAATTATTTCATAGATATAAAACCCTACATAGCATGGAAAGGCCAAATCCTTCCAGTATTTTAAGGTTCAGATTCAATTATATTAGAGATAGACTCAGACCACAACTTACAAATGAGGAAAGGTATCCCAATGAAGCGAGCAAATGCAAAAAAAATAACATGTTTTTAGTCAATCTTATCTCACCTGTTTCTCAAGCTCCTTGGCTCTAGCTTCAGCTTCCTCACATCTTTCTTCAGCATGTCGCAACTGTCAATCAAGATTAAGAAATAATTTATTGAAGCACCACATAGAAACAATGACTACATTATACTGTATATTAATGGTATTGCTGTTTCACCTTTTCTAGAACACTTCCATTCTCCTCTTGTAGCATATCAAGCTGTATAACAGTATAGCGTTAGTCTTTGACACAGATATACATTCTCAAGTATTTGATGTTATAGTCAGAACTCCTAACGGTTAAACAAGAAAAAATGAGTAAAAAAATATGTGACATCTTCAGAGAAAAAGGAACACCTCATCTTGAAGCGTGGATGCCTCTCTTTTTAGTCCCGATTCTCTTGAGTTATGAAGCCCCGCATCAAATCTAAAGAGAAAAGGAGGGTTGAATCACTATGTTTCCCTTATTTCTTTAAAAAATAAAGAAAAAAGTTGGGGGGAAAAAACTATAAGCAGCAATTGATAATGCAACAACATTTAGGGCCTGTTTGCTTTAGCTCCTGGCACTTTCGCCTGGCTCCAGAGCTGCTCCCAGGCATTCGATTCTGTCCGCCTGGGGACAGGATGCATACCTGGCTGGCCCTCTGCTTGGGAGGGCAGCAAGCAAACAGGCCCTTAATCCCAGTTTCCATTGTAACAAAACCAATGCAGCACTCACTGTAACATATAGAAAAGGTGTTTATCTGGCATCCATCCCAAAAAGAGTGTATTTCTAATTTTGTGAGAAGTCAAACTATCCTAAGTTTGACCGAGTTTATAGAGAAGACTATCAAGATTTAAGACACCAAATAAGTATCATTAGATCTATCATGAAATATATTTTTCATAGTATAGCTATTTGGTGTCATAATTTTGATATTCTTACCAGTAACCTTCGTCAAAATTTAGATAGTTTGACTTAGGAAAAAAAAAACTAGAAATGCACTTTTGGGGGGACAGAGTAAGACAATTTTCACCAGAAGATCTAATCTAGTACCTGAATTCCCAATTTAGTTGAGAGAGATTTCAATCACACTGGCACTGTAGCAATCATGCAAATGATTCTATAGATAAAACATCAGGAGCTTAGTGCTGCAACCGTACACAGTGGACAGAAATCTTGTTATTTCAAATTTATGCTACTGGTGTCATTCTTTAAAAAAAACTGTAACATTTCTTTGTTTGTCTATTTTTTCAGGTTAATTTATGGGCAATGTTGGTTACATTGCCCATAAATGCTACAGCTGACAGATGCAGTAAGTTAGTGGCATACTAGCATCACTTCTTCCAAAGAGTGGTACAACAAGTAAAATTCACTTAGTTTTGCTCCATTTGGTGGGACACTGGTACCACTGTCCACTGATCATGCAATCATTTAGACTAGTCTATTTTTAGTGTACAACATATATTCCACGTCTTTGAGAGGGAAATGTAATAAGTGTACCTTTTCGGCCGAGTGCGATCCACTGGAGGCTCCACGGCCACAGGTGGAATAGGGGATGGGGTTCGCAGTGTTGTGTTGGTTTTGATCGGTGGAACCACTGTGGTGGTCGGTCGTGATGCAACAGCTGGCCTGCCTGCCGATGATGAGCGGACGGTAGGAGGTGGCTCTACAATGTTCCGACCTAACTAATGAAAACATGAGGAGATCAAATTAGCAGAAAGCCACAGAGCAGCAGTTGGCAAATTGAGTAGAGCTGAGAGCCTGAGACACTAACACACTGCACTGATCAATTTTCTCCCAATTCTAACTCTAAATGATTTAACAAGCATTACTAGAAGGTGATCTAGCACTAGCAAGTGGGCACTATCTTCATTTGCAAATTCATCCAATCATAGACGGTTTCGTAACAATTTGACCTCAGTTTGACCAATTTGGACTAGTTTGCGCATAGCAGCATCCCGGAACGGGCGTTTCCTAAGCAGGGAAGCAGCATCAAAGGCAACGAGCAAGAGATCCGAAAGCAAAATACCGCAGGAGAGGGAGATCTCGCGGAGCGTCCAAGCAGGGACACGCCGTTGCTGCCGTGCGCTACCCTGCCACTTCCGAACCTCCCAGGCGGCGGCGGCGGGTGGTCGGCAGCGTAGTCGTCGTCGTCGTCGTCGTCGCCGGCGGCCGCGGCGGCGTTCTGCGAGGCCATGACCTGCGCGAGCCTCGCGGCCGCGGCGCGCGCGGCGACGTTCTGCGTGCGGCGGACGTTGGAGATGCCGGCCGCGCCCGCGGCGGAGGCGGCGGAGGAGGTGGAGGAGGAGCGGTGGTGCGAGGGGGAGACGCCGCCGGGGGAGGAGGAGCCCGTGCTGCTGCCGCTCCGCTGCCGCCCGTAGACGGGGCTCCCCGCCCGGAGACGGTCCATGCTGCGGCTCGCCGGTGGGATCTGGGGCCGCCGGGCGGCCGCGGCGCGGAGATGGCGAGGCCGGGGGCGAGGGAGAGTGGGAAGGAAGTGGGGGAGAGCACGCTCGCGACGCCGCTGGAGTTTTCAGTTTTTGCTCTTCTTGCAGTCCCCCCTCCTACTTTGTCGATTTATTTTTTGCAATTCTCTTGCCTGACAATTTATGTTTGTTCCGTACTTTTTTCTTCTTCTCTTTTTGGGTGGTTCGATTCATTCCACAGGGTCAAATACACAGAAATCGTGATGATTTTTTCTGCCCTTATACACGTAGCACCCTAGGTGTTTGTCACCAATGAAGTAATGGGTTTAAGCTCAACCATGGCATGTTAAGTAGTGATGGAGATGTTAGGTTAAACATATGAAAATGAGTCACCACTTAAACTTGGAACATGCACCATTGCTTACATGCTGCCCTTTCTAAAGAGTATGCTTGGGAAATACTGGATGTACTTGTTTCATTTGTCTCGCATCAATATCCATCTATATTGATCCATGGAAAAGTTTCATGAAGTTTGGAATCAAAAAATCACATGAAATGATAAGTTATATCCTTATTGGAATGATTTTACTAAGTGCTTGAATTGCACTATTAAGTGAATGAAAACATGAGATGTCAACCAAATCTTGCAACCTTGCCAAAATGACTCTAGATGAACTCTACAACAAAAGTCATGAAAGGTTCATGTTGGGCAAATACCAAGAAAATGCTCCAATGGATCAAAAAGGATAATTTAAGCTTCATCGTAATCCTACTTTGGTCAAAGTAGAACAGCAGGTTTTATACCAGTTTTGAGGTTGGACCTTAAATGAAAGTTATAGTCCATATCATGTAGAACAAACTTTGTTTTTGGACTAAGAGCTAGATCAGCTTGGAAGTAAGTCAAATCGAGGTCACAAGATTGAATTTGTTGTTGTTTTCAGCACTTAGAATTATTCCAAGTCTGGAATTCATTGTCATTAGGTTGGCATGCCGCGTTCTTGAGTTTTTGTTAAGCATCATGCTTTGACCCAAAAATAGAAGTTGGAGATATTTCATTAGAGAAGAGCATGTAAAAAGTTGGGTCAAGTTTGATCATGTTTTAACCAACAAATTGGAGTCCTAACCGAGCAAGGCTTAATCCTTATTCAGTTGTTGATAGTGGCATTTTAGGAGCTAATTAGTCGCTAATCTACTGCTCTAATGACCATGCAGCCTTAATCAAGTTTGTAGAGCATCTAGAGTAGAGCAACTTTGCTACTGGCGCCAAGGTCCGAATGTGCACGGAATATGCTGAAAACGGACTCCAAGTCGGGCTCCATCGCGCGCGCCACGTGTTTGACGAAATGGCGTCGTGGCAGCCATGCACCGGAGCGCGCCCCGCCATGGCTGATGCACGTCCAAGCTCTGCGCCACGCGCTGCCTCACGCTCTGCTCCTCCAAACTGAGCGCCCGAGCTCTCCGCGTCCACTGGCTCTCTCTGGAACTCCCTCGCGCACGCCTTCGCCCTCCTCCGCTCCGCTGCCGCGGGCGCCACGGCCTTGGCCGCCATTGCCAAGCGGCAAAGCTTCTCCCAACCACCGCCTGGCCCCTCTGCGGCGCCATGCCTTGCTGCTCGCTCCACCCGTCGCTCCCTTCTCCCTTCTCCACCTTGGCACGCCGCTTCCCTGGCCGCAGCGATGACCGGAGCCGACCTCCATCCGGCCGCCATCGTGGCTGGCGGGGCGTGGGCCACGTGTAGGTGCGTCCAGCCTCCAACCTGCTCCCGCACCAATTCCTCGCCGCCGACGGCAACCTCACCGGCCGGCCGACGACCTCCGCTGCCGTACTCTCCTGTGACTCCGTGAAGAAGAAAGAGAGAAGGACCACGCGTGTGAATAGAAGCTTTTCTAGGGGGTTAACTAAAGAAACAGTGACTCAGTTGAACAGTGCCGAAAAGGATCCATTTGTTCGTGTTTAATTTGTGTTTTCCGCAGGGACCCCGATGCAAGATTTCAATCCCTTTTCTCTGGTTTTTACAGATTTGAATGCTCCACTTTGAAAATTCGTAGTAATTTGTAAAAAAATCGTAAAATAGTAAATGAGGACTTTTTGGAATCCTTGTGAAATTTTCTATGCAGTAGATCTATAATATTACATGTTTTAGTTTAAAGGTTTAGCTGTGAAAATAGATTTATGCAGTTAGGTTTTTAATGCTAGTTGTATTTGTCTTTTTCATAACTGTAGTTCTTTTGCTCAAATAAATGTGAAATTTTTATGAAGTGCTCAAAAGGTGATTGTTGTTGTCTGGTAAAAATTTCAGAAGTGTAGGATTTATATTTTTAGAGTTATAAAAATAACAAATGTACTATATTGCTTTGCTCCAACCCTGAATAGTCATGCATGCTTGAATTAATTGGCTTAGTTAAGTTATGAATCATGACTTTATGATAATACATGAGTTGTAGTACTTTTATTAAGCTTTTCAAAAAGCTAAATATCATGATTTTTGGTTAAGTAGATCTTGAGTTATACTTGCTTAAATCTCTGTGGCTGTTTCTGCCCAAACCCAGAGAGGGTTTCCTTGTTCTTACAGTGGGGCCTTCTTAATAGTAGAATTAGCTTTAGGTGTTTACAACAAAGTTGTTTAGAATTTAATAAGCTTTCTAAAAAGTCTAGAACCACATTTATTGGACATGTATAACTCCATTTATAGCTGTTTAAAGTGGCATGTCAGTTTCTGTCTATGTTTTGGACAGAGATGCAATTATTGGATTAATTGACCCTTCTAACTGTAGAATCATCTTAATCTGAGAATAGGAAAGTTGTAGGTAACTTCCTAAGATTTTCAAAAAGTTATGGTTCATGTTTGTTGGAGGTCTAGAACTCCAGTTATGCTTCTCTGAAGTTCCTATCAGTTTTCTGTAGCACTGTTGTTGGGTTGCATTTGCAGTTTTGCTTGTGCAATTATTTTCGTTGTGTAAATGATGTTTGCTATGGTTGTAGTGAATACAAAAGTTGTAGAAAATTTCATGATCTTGCTTGTGTTCAACTTATAAGGACATAGGCCTGATAGTGTAGGAGTTACATGACTTTTAAGTCTTCTGTCAGGTTTTGATTGTATTCTGAGCAGATCTGAAAGATGCTAGTGTTTGATCTAGTTAGGGTTTGAATGAGCTTTTGGTGATAGTAACAAAGTTGTAGATAATTCATGTATCTAGCTTCTATTAAAATTTGGTGGTATTTGGTTTTGTGGTTTGTGAGTTATGCCTGTTTAAAGTTGGGTTACAGAATTGATTGCTCTCTGTCAATTGTGGACCAGTTTCTGTAAATAGGTATATTTGACTTAGTTAACTTGAGAATCATGCTAATATGATTAAAAATGAATTGTATACAATTTCATAAGCTTTCCAAAATGTCTTCTTGCAAGTCATTTGGATTTATGTAACTCCAGTTATAGCTAAATCTTGTAGCTGCTGTTTGCATGTCCAGAAATTAGCTGATTTCAATTATAGTGTTTGCTTGTATATTGCTAAGTGTGACTTATGCCTTGAATGATGACTGAGTTAGAGCATCTAAGATCTTGGGAAACTTGTGTCATGCTTGGTGTTGTCGTCTTCTTTGTCATCTTAGCATGATAGATTGTGTGATGTTTAAGTTAAGCGTCGCAAAGTACTTAAGTGTGTTAGTGTAAACTATGCTTGTCTTGCTTGCTATTTTGTGATGCGTCTCATGGTACTCTTCTTCATATTTATGCACTTGTATATTGCATCTCATCTAGGTACGCTAGATGCACCACGTGAAGGATGCGATGTTGGAGCCAAACCCGAAGATTTGGTTTGGTGGATATATCCCGAAGATGGAAGGACTAAGCAAGTGCTAGGACCGGAGATGTCACCATGACGGTGCAAGCTAACTGAACTGACTTGTGTCGGATCCCAGGCAAGCCCCGGAGCATATTAAGCCGCCTAATTTTCGAAATACAGTTAAAGTATTATTGTTACATATATATATATATATTGTTGCATTAAGTTTAGGTGTTGGATGCAAACACTTGTTGTATTGGTTATCCAATCCTTGTCCAGATATTGATACCCTGAATCCTGTGTAGCTCAGGCTCGTGTAGTGCTTAGCCCTGCTTAAACGCGGTAGAAGTCAGGTGATATCCTGTCACCTGCGAGATATAGGAATATACATGTGGCACGGTTGGCTATATTTGCTATCGTGGAAAAGAACCTGTCTTAATTTGAAATGAAGACCGGGCGGAGGCTTGCCGGTTTGTAGTGACTCCGTCTGTGTCGCTTAAGGACTGAATCTTGGAGCCTTTCCTGTTTATGTTGAACGCATGCCTCTCTCTTAGTTGGCCGTGTCCGAAGACCGACCACGAAGCCGAGTAGCTCACCTCAGGCCGGGAGTCGATAAGTATAAAGTGCGCCTCGGAAGGGAGCCGTAGGCGTGAGTCCAAGGGCAGGTGATTTAAAAGTCCTGATCGTCCTGGCAGAAGGATAATCTCTGAGAGTGCTGGCGCTGATCGAACCCGCGATTTGGTTCCTGAGTTGTCCCAAAGCTGACCCACGGCTACCCTTGCAAAGTATGCCAGGGTGAGAGTTAGGAATACCCTCTCAGCTGAGTTGTAATTCAATTCGAGTCGTCGTCTCTTCCGGTTAGTGAGAACTTGACGGGCTTATCTCCAAAGTAGATACACGAAATAACCTAATGGTTCAGAAATGATGATATGATGATGACAGCCTTATTATACCTGCTATGGTTAATATTGATTGCAACTAATAAGTGAGTGCTCTAGTACAGGTGCTAATCTAGTGGACAAGTAAATGATGATAAGCTTGATGCTAAGTTTAAATTGGTCACTATATTCATAAGCTCTTTTATGCAACTGTGTCAAGCTAGCCCACCTCATAAGCCTTGCATGACCCTTGGTGTCTTTTATTTCTGGTTTTGACGGGTAAGTCTAGCTGAGTACCTTCTCGTACTCACGGTTTATCTCCCACCTGTTGCAGATGACCAGTTCTACTTCGGTTGCTGCAAGTATTGCCTTCTCCCGGCTGGGGATGAAGACTAGACCGTTGGGCGCGGTCTCTCCTAGTTCTCGTACCTGATAATGCTTTTGTAGGACATGACTAAGATCTGGCAATGTATTCGAAACTATGAAGTTATGTACTAAACTATGTTGCTTCCGCAAATTTGAACTTGGTTTGTAATATTTTATTCGCACTCTGATGGATGTAATCCGGATGCCACTTGTGAAATGTTGTAATGAATGATGTGTTGTGTTGAATCACTATGGTCTTGGTTTGTATGTCGAGAGTTGTTTGAAATCCTTCGTGATTTCCGGACTACCGGGATTATGGGAGCTTAAGTACAGGAATCTAACCACTTCGGTGATTGTTTTTGTACTTACGTTCTTATAATTTGGTCAGTTCTGTTACAATACAAGTCAACTTTGACATTATTTCTATGATGTACTCGTGCATTGTTTCTTGGGAATTACTACTCCATATTAACATTGGGCATGTTCACTTCTCTTATGATTCGTCTTTTTCAGCTGGAACAGTGTTTTTCTCTCACGACAAATCAGCGGGAACAATGTTTCGGCTTGTTTTTTCAGCGAAGCGAACGGTGATTGTTTTAAGAGTGAAAACTTATTCATCAACTCGGTTACAATATCGCATCACAACAATACACTGCCATTGAAAATGAAAATTCAATGTTTTTTCCTGAGATATCCACCCTTAGCTAATGTCCTCTTGATAAACAGCAACCAGTGCACCAAAATGCATTAAAAAGTCAATTACATAGTATAGCTAAAATAAACGCGCAAAAAGAAGTGGTCTGCAATGAGAGTGAATGGAAGGGCAAAATGGAAAACGTTGAAAAAGGAAAAGGGAATGGGCTGAGGTGCAAAAACAGAATAGCAAGTTTTTCTTTGTTGAGAAAACTGGAAAGCAAAATTCCACGCTGGTTTGCACATCCCCGTTGTGAGAGCGACGTTCTCTGTGCGTGCTGGAGCCTCCCATCCGGTGAGCAGACAAGCCACACCATACACCTCTCTCCCTCCTTGACCACCGTTGATCCACCCGATATGACGGGCGTGATACCATCTGCAGGCAGGCGGGCGGCGCAGAGGATCCGCTGGTGATCATGGGAGGCAAATGCAGATGTGGTTAGTTGGGGGATATATCCTGAGAACTGAGCGCAACGGCCCAACCTCTAAACTTTGACGTCCTGATTCATGTCTGGGTATGGACTCTAATTGCAATTTACAATAGCGTCTAGTTACTCTTCAGTGTATGTTTAGTTATGCTGGAATTAAGGCATGTTTATATTAGTTAGGGGCTTAGGGCTAGTTAATAGCTAGGGCTAGAAATTAGCTCAAACTAAGTTTTTTCAGATAGTTGGCTAACAGCTAGTTGGAGGCTTGGCTAAAAAATTTAACACACCTGTTAGCCCTTTTTCAGATGGCCTAAAGCTAAAAAGGTAGCTAGCTAACGATTAATCCTATTTATCCAAACAAATCCTTAGTACATGTGCAAAATAGTTAGTGTTGACTAACAACTAATGAAGTTCTTTGACCGATGAAATTATTTTTGAGTTCGTAAAGTCCCCTGGACTCTAATACTTACATTCTCTAACTTTTTAAAAGGGACAAAATATCCTTTGACCATTTTAATTGTATGGTTTGAGGTCGTTTTCTCATTCATAACCGATGACATTATTTCTCCTATATAAAATGAACTTATTTCTCCCTTCTTCCGAATTATAAGTCATTCTGGTTTTCTAGATATATAACTTTTGTCATATGTATCTAGACTTAGCAAAAGTTATATATCTAGGAAATTTAGAATGACTTGTAATTTAAAATGGAGGGAATCCTTTATGTAATGCAATAGTTTTGTCACGTGAATTTGAACATGTAGTTGTATGGCACTACTAATCAGGATCTCGCTAAGCTCCTCTTGGATTTGAACATGCATGCATGCATGCCCGCCCTTATCTATAGCTTGTTCGTCTCCTCCTCTCTAAAGCTTAAAAGGCACCCAACAACAGCTACAGTTTTTTTTTTTAACAAACACACATATGTACATACAATTAATGAACGTGGTCCAGATTCCAGCTATAGGAGCACTTGGCTTGGCTTGACATCCACTCCAACTGCTTATGGATCGATAGATCCACCCATTTTGATGATGGCCCATGATTGTCAAGGGTCACTAGCTAGCTCGCTCACAGGATTGTACTGTGAAGCACAAGCTGCCCACTAGTTTGGCTTACACGTCTTGCCATTCTTGCATTGTATCGTCGTCGTCCTGAGAGTTGACACCGTGGAATGCGCGCGGTTTAAAAAAAACGAGGCCTCTCTCTGGCCGTCATGCGTGCAGTGATGAGGCATGCATGTATCGCATCAGGTAACCACCGTTTGACTGGCGTTGTCTAGCTGGCCGACACAAGCAATGGAAGAACGATCGATATCGATACGAATACGATGCACATGCATATGTGAAACAGTCGCTACGTGAAAAACAGTTTGTAGTAATAAAGCTTTTTTTAGGAGCGGCTGGCATTAGAGCCGCCCCTACAGTGGCGTGCTCGGGCTCCAGCACAGCAGCCGCCTCTACAAATGACACAGTAGGGGCGGCTGGTAATACGAGCTGCCCCTACAAATACGTCGATTTGTAGGGGCGGCTGATATTACGAGCCGCCCCTGCTACCAGCGAGCCACGTCGCCTCAATTCAGCCCAAATAAATTGATGCCTCCCTTTCTCGGGAAAAAAGGGCTCCCTCCCACGCCCGGCCTCCCCTCCCTCTCGTCTCGCTCACGCTCCTCTCGCGGCGTGCCGCCTCTACCGCTCACGCCCCGTCCCCTCCCCCGCCTGCGCCTCCCCTCACTCTCCCTCTCCTTCTCCCTCTCTACCTCTCTCTCTCGACGTGGTGGCGCGCCCGCCCGCCCGGCTTGAGCACCACCTCGCGTCACGACGCTCGGCAGGCGTGGGCCTGCGCCAGTGTCTTGCCATGCAGCAGCGTCAACAGGCCAGTGGTGGCCGCCTCCTGCCACGACGCGGCGCCTGCGAGCCCCGCCGCTAGCCGCGGCGCGTGGCTGCCCCCCGGCGCAGCCTGCTCCCTGTGGTCCTCGCATCGTCCCCTCCTCGGTTTGGTCCCCCCTCTCTCTCCTTACCTCTTCCTACCGGATCTCCCTCTCCCAGCGTTTGCGGAGGCTCGCCCCCCTTCACTATGGACGGTGATCTATGTGCAATTGTGCACACGAAATGTGCGCCTGTGCTACAGAAAACCCTAGCTTTACTGATGTTGCCCTTCAAATGGAAACTAGACCTAAATCTATCTATTTTCTGTGTCTATTGATATATGCTACAGATGTTGCAGGTCTGTACCTACTCATCGAATTGCTTCGACCCCAATTACTCAGGTACTTCTAATCTTGGACTTGGATTGTTAGACAGCCTGGATTAAATTCATGTGTGCTATGACCAGTGCTTGAGTGCTGTTGAAAACCTTCATAGTTGGTGCACTATCTTTTTGCTGTGTTGTTTTACAGTGTCACCTAGCACTATCTTTTTGCTGTGTTGCTTTACAGTGGCACCTAGAACTGTCATGACAGATTAAAGTATAATCTGAATTAGTAGTTTTGAGTATAGACTGCATGTTCAGAGCTACTAAGTATGCTTGAATGTAAATTGGCTCACATAAATTAGTGGCAGCGATCTGGTAACTTATTCATCATGTTCTATAAATAGCTTGTTTTGAGGATGAAACATAATGCTATCAGAACTCCTGTTTTTTGTAATTGCTGGTTCGAGTTCAAAAATCTTTTTCTGAAAACTTTCTTCTGTTTCTCCAGATGTTTGGTTAAATACTTGGAGTATCAGCTTGATTCGTACCTGGAATGGAAGGTCTAGTACAGGAGCATGTCCCAAGTTGAGTTTTATGTCATGTGCTTTTTTAAAGGGTATACATTTCACTGGCACAGCTGAAATTTTGCTCAATATGATGCTAGGTAAAGAAAAAAACTACCGTTCCAGTCTGTTGTATGGTGACACAGAAAATTACCCTTAATATATGATAGTTGCTGTGTTAAAAAAAGTTGATAGTTGCATTTTATCTTCATGGTGGTTAACTGGTTATTTGTGGCAAGTAATTTGATTGCTGTGTACTCTATCCTTTTATCCTTTTTAAGTCATTTTTTCTTGCCTGTATATATTACCACTACTGAGATCTAGTACCATATTAACTCTTTTTGCAAGTAATTTGATTGTTGTGTACTCTATCATTTTATCCTTTTTTAAGTCATTTTTTCTTGCCTGTATATATTACCACTACTGAGATCTAGTACCATATTAACTCTTTTTAAGGCTAGATGAGCGATGATAAGAGCTCTCACCTCCAAGGCTACGAAGAGTACAATTTATTACAACCCCAGATCTGATGCAGTAGGCTCATAGAATGATAGAACTACTTACTGTTTCTCGACAGTTGAAAATTTTGCCTTTAATTGCTATTAAATTTGTTGGTTATGTTTTTGTCGCTGCTTGCAGTTAAATTAAATATAGTGAGATTCATTAAGAGTCAGTAAATATTGCATTTGATGGGGTCTGTTATGGTGTGGAGCCTTTGTTTTGTCATAGCATTCTGTACATGTGGTCGTGCCATAGCTCATCTTTCTGTTTCCTGTTTCCTTTTTTTGGCATGATCCTGCATGAGCACAAGGCTTCAGAAGATCACCCGCTGGCACAACATAGACAAGTGCCGTGACAGAGGTCAGTGATCACACTCCCACTCCACCTCTTAGGCAGCAGATTTCAGGTGACTAGCCCCCCTTAAGTTAGGCGCTGCACCATTTTTTTTATCAGGCCCTGAGATTGCCTCCTCTGATCAGCTCAGTGGACACTAGGCATGTCTTTCTGAACCAAAAAATGCATGATCATTGACCATGTTGAAGTGTTCTTAATTAATACAATGATAGTGTCATACAATATATCTGTTGGAGCCTTTTGGAACATTTTGTATCAATTTGCACTTGTCTCATCATGCTGCTTATAACATTGTGTGAGTTTGCAAATTTCACTACATTTAAACACTTTTGTTGCCTGCTTACACTGCTGAAGATCAAGTGATGAGCAATTAACTGCTCCAACGATATGATTGGAGTTATTCCCCTATGATTCCCAAGTATTTAAGTCTCTGATGATCCCATCTTTGTCCTTGTGCGTCATATTCGGAGAAGCATTATACTAAACAATGATTGTCATTGTTTGTCTTGGAAAATCTCAACATTTTGTAATTGAGCCTCATAGCACTACTTGTCCTACTCCTACATCCATGTTGCTATATTTCTTGGGGATACATAGCTGGGTTTTTCTTGCCTGTTTCCATGGTCAGATGATGAGTATTAAACTACAATAATATGATTTGATATTATTCTCCTGTGATTGAATTTAAGTCATGATGGAGTTGTGCATAAAAAATATATGTTCTGGTCGAATTTGAATTGTAAATTTGAATTTTTTGTGTGGAAAAATGTACTGTAGGGGCGATTCTAGACTGAACCGCCCCTACAAATCGATTTGTATGGGCGGTCTGAGAACCGCCCCTACAAATGCATGATTTGTAGAGATGGTATGGTAGGGGCGGCTGGCCGAGCCGCCTCTACAAACCATCGCCAGCCGCCCCTACAAATGCTTTTTGTAGTAGTGAGTGCCGACATGTCGACATGGTGATAGCCGATGGTGGAGGTGGTACATATGCATGATGAATGCAGACAGTAGCGCTCCAGGTCTTTTTCTCCACGTGGGAGAAACACAGGCTTTATATAAAAAAGTCTATTTAATTCTTACAATTATTAGTAGTTGTCTACTTCAGTTCCTCATGTATAAAATTAGATATTCTACCTATTTAAACTGCATGGGTGCCAACACGTCAGTAAGTCAACGAACGATAGAAAAAATTTACATAACCTCCTAACATATCAGGAGCTGGCAACAAAACCTCTCAACTGTATATCGAACATAATATTGTAGCGCTTAAAGCATCTGGTAATGTTCAAATGACACTCCCCCTCTCCTCGGATGGTTTTGTAGGGCCGTTTTGACACCGTATCCCGCTACACTGGCATGAGTGCTCATGCTTATGCACAATAGGTCCATAAATCTATTGCCTCCCTCTTGTTCTTTCTAGGCTGCACCACCGCTTGACCGACCTCTTATCTCATGCTCCATCATCTCCCAACACTCTTCGATGGCATTGAGCTCATGCATGGCACGTGTGCCTTCGTCATCTATCCCCTTTGATCACATCCTTCACCCTCTCACTTTCTCCTCATATAGATATAGTTGTTAGTTTGATCTCTACTAATTGGCCCAACGGCCAATCGGACCCCTTGACCGCGTCCTGATTGGGGACACTTAACCGACCACTAGTCGGCGGACCCCTGTCACACAGTGTTATAAGTAAAGAGAAAGGTGGGGGCCAGGGCACGTGAGACGAGGTTCGACGCCACCACTGACCCACCGAAGTAAAACTAGAAGGCCTCTCCGATCATGGGCAGCGCTGCAAGTGACGGGAAGCCCCACCAGCAGCGCCCCCGTCCTCTAGACTCCACCGCGCCTACACTGCCACGACATCAGCGGCCATGTTGCTATGGCGCCATGGATGCAACTATGCTAGGGCGAGGTACAGGAACAAGTTTCCCTCTCCTGATTCATGCATTAAGCTAAGTTCTACTCACCGATCTACACCTAGAAGAGTTTTTTTATTCCTTCAATGGTACCAGAGCCAAGGTTGCTAGTTTGTAGATCTAGTTTGAGGTAGCAACAATTAGAAGGAGGTGAGAGATCCGATTCAGATCGAAGTAAAGGGTTCTAACCCTAACCCTAGAAGGGGAAGAACAACTAAAGAAAAGAGTAGCAGTGGGTTCAGCCAAACCCTAATCGACACTAACCCGCGTAGATCCATTGGGGGAAGAAGAACATTAGCAGATTTTTTGTGTCGAACCCTAACCCTAACCCGACCCGACCCAAACCCTAACCCTAGATCGGACTTGCTCCGGGAAGAAGAGAAAAGAAGATCCAATCAAAGAGAAGAAGGGGAAAGGGGAATGGCTTAGGAGACGACCTACCTCGTCACTGCACCACGCCGCTGCTTTGTTGGCGCGCGAGAAGAAGGCCGAGCCACTGCTGCTCGAAGGGCTTGCGCGAGCTCTAGCCAAGGGCGCCGCGGCTAGGCCGCTCGACAGCGGCGCGCTCACCCACAAAGGAGCGTGTGCCGGTGAGGGGGCCGGCGACAGAGCCACCACCTCTCTGCCTTCTCTTAGGGTTAGGGGAGCGGGGCCGCGTGGGGTCAAGTGCAGAGGGGCCCCGCGGCGACGCCACCATCTCCGACCGCCGAGTTTTTAGAGAAAGAAAGGAGAGAGAGCAGAGAGTCGGCCATCGTGGGCGAAGAGAGAGAGAGAGAGGGGGGACGAGAATGAGTTAGGGTTTCGGGTGCCGGTCGCCGCGTCGCGTTTTTGATCCACCGAGAAGACCGCGTGACTATCAATCTAGATCGGACGATGTAGAACGAATGGGCTGACTTTTTGGCCCAAAGTGAGGCTAGCTGTGAGCGGTATTGCCGCCCGAGCCTAGGAGGCACAGTCTTGCATAGCAGCAGCGAGAGCAGAGCGGCCGGGCTTTTGTCAGCCGGGCGAGCGACTGAGAAAGAATTGAATCAGTTTTTTGTTTTTTCTTTTTCCAGTAAATGTTTATTTCCTAGAAAATGATTAATGGCTCAAGAAAAATAGCATAAGAATTTTTCCTATGGGTAAAATTCATAAATTATGTTTAAGTTTCTACTGCAAAGTTTAATGTTGATAATCTTCTAATTAAATTCGAACCAACGGGAGAATTTGATTTGAAGAGCAGTTGTATTTAGTAAATTATGATTATGTTGATCCTCTAATTAAATTGGGGCCAACGGGAAAATTTAATTAGAGGAGTAGTCCGTTTTTTGTTTAAGTTAGATTATGGTATTGTCATTTTCTGACCAACGTTGATGATGACAATATTATAATGAATTCAAGTTTGAGTTTTAAATCTCTGATAAAATTCACACCAACATGGTCAATTTATCAGAGAGTAGACAAGGACCAAGAAATATTCCTAAACTAATAGAATGTATTTAATTAACATATTTCTGCTACGATGAAGTGTTGATTATCTTCCAATTATATTCGAACCAACGGGAGAATTTAATTTTGAAGAGTAGTTGTATGTATTTCAAGTTGATTTATGAGTTTTTATGCATTAATTCTATTTTCTACCCAACGGTGATGTAGAACTGATCAGAAGTATATTGTAAGTTTTATCTTTAACTGACGAAATCACTCGGTTGCATGCCAACAGGCTGCAATGCTAGGGTATGTGAATGGAAATGATTGAGTCAAGCTACTTTAGGACAATTTTTGTTAGTTTACCAATTTTCTGATTAAATTGGAACCAACGGAAAGATTTAATTGAAAAATGAGGTATAAGTGAATGTTTTAGTTGTCATGACTAAGTTTTCGTGTAGATGTATCCCGAAAGGGGAGATGTTTTGGCATAGTACTTATGCTAGTCAATCCTGCATGTCGGGAGAAGTTTTGTGATGACTCACATGTTTTGTATCCCGCATAGCGAGAGAAACTTGGGTAGCTCTTATGATGTCCTAGTATTGACCTTGACATAATAGAAATACATCGTCATGGTCAATACTGACCAAAGGATAAGAAAAGATACAAGCGTGACTTGCAAAAGTACAGCTAATGAAAGACCTCGTTGAGTTGTTGAAGTAAAATAAGGAAAGTGTACTCTTATACGAATCAAGAAATAACTATGTTCTCATGGCATAATCATGTAAATGAAGTAAGTTATATATGTCTCCTCGTTCACAGGTTTTCTGAATAGTTATCGAAATTATGGCAGTAAAGTTCATGTCATATTTCGAGGAGGGAATATTAAGATCAATTAAGAAAAATACACTTTATTAAGAGTGAGATAAAGACTATTGGAGGAGTACAACGGTTACAACAATGATACCCCTAAGCAGAGAAATAGTTAAATTCCTGATGAAAATAGCGTAGTCAGTTTTAAAAAATGTTAAGGTAGTGACAGGAAAATAGCGTAGTCGGTCTCAAAGATGTTAAGGTAGTGCTTAAAGCGTCATATAAGATTTTAACGGATTAAACCCAAAATAAGATATTTGAAGATACACTAGCTTTAGAAAAGATAGAAATATCTGGAGGGAGCATGGCATGTAGAGGTATGTAGAGACCTAAGACTTGAAGAGAAGCGGGACTACATGCCCACTTTAGTGATTTAGAAACAACGAATCTCTCAATGCCTGTTGATATTGTATGACTTATACAACACCTGTTGTTGGCTTTTCGAAGAAGATGAATAATGTAAACAATGATCTTATAATACAGGAGTCTGTAGAATCAATTGCCTCTTGGCAATGAGAGCGACAACAGCCCCATATGAATGTGCTAGTAGCTGAGGCCCCAAAAGGTCTCAAAAAATTAGTAAACCAGTTTTTTATGATTATGAAGTCTATGTTAGTAAAGAAATTCAAATGAAGGGTGATCCCACCTCACTTGAAGAAGCCATGAAAAGCGTTTACTCGTTTAAATGGCAAGAAGCTATGAAAGTTGATATGAATTCGAAGAATACCAACGATGTTTGGGACTTAGAAGTAATTTCTAATGGGGCCAAAACAGTAGGCTGTTAATGGGTCTACAAGACAAATTGTGACTCCAAAGGGAATGTAGAAAGATATAAAGCACGACTTATAGCAATATGCTTTATGCAAAGAGAATGAAAAGATTACGATGAGAGTTTTCTCTCCAGTCTCATGCAAGGATTCTTTAAAATCATAATGGTGTTCATGGCATATTACGATTTAGAAATACATCAGATGGATGTAAAAATGGCATTCCTCATCGGGGATTTATATGAAAACGTTTACATGGCATAACCCAAAAGGTTTTGTCATGGAAGAAAAGAACATAAGGGATGCCGCCGTAGAAATCCATTTATGGGTTAAAAGTAAGTCTCTAAACAATAGTATTTGAAGTTGATGAAACGATAATAAAGTTTAGGTTTTAAAGAAAATAAGAAGGACAATAGCATTTATGCAAAGCTCAAGAATGTGAATAGATGACATTCTACTCATTAGTAGTGATGTTAATCTATCATTGGAGAAGAAGTTTTGTCCTCAAGTTTCAATATGAATGATCTTGGTGAAGTGTCATTGGTTAGAGGAATCGAAGTTCACCGAGATAGAAGAAAATGGGGTATTAGGACTATCGCAAATGCATACTTAGAAAAGATTCTAAAGAAGTAAAGTATGTATGCGAGTAAACCTACGCCTGCTCCTATAGTCAAGGGTAATAGTTTTGGGAACTTTAAGTGTTTTAGGAACCGATATGAGATCGATCAAAAGAATATGGTTCCATATGTTTCAGCTGTTGGAAGCTTGATGTGTGTACAAGTACAAGTAAGAACTTACCCTGACGTAATTAATGTATCCGGGATATTTTGGCAGAAGTCCAGTTCACATATAGATCACTAGAATTGAGTTAAGAATGTCTTGTAATTTTACAAAGTATTATAGGCCTCATGCTAAGTAAGAAAGAATAAGAACTCTCAAATAGTTGAGGGTACAAAAGTTAAGTCTTGGCGAGATGTGTAGTGAAATCCATAGCAATTGCTAACACTCGTAGTTGGAGTATTATTGTGGAAAAGCTCCAAAGAAACAGTTGTGGTGTTATCAGTGATGCATACCATAGTATAGTTTGTCATGAGGCTTAAGGAATAGGCAAAAGAGGTTAAGGGAAATGTACCCGGATTTAACAATGGTAGACAACAGCAATAACCATTTAAAGTAAGTTAACTCCTAAGACAACAAGTCAAGTGTGCTGCCAAACACATTGAAATTAAGGTATATGTTGTAAAGGAGAAAATCCAGAATCATTTTAAAAGCATTGAGCATATAAGTACCGAGTAAGTACTTGCGGATCCGCTTACCAAAGGCTAACCACACAGTGCGTTCAGAGAACACACAGTCGACATGGGTTTATGAGAAAGCCTATGATTTCTGGATACTAAGGGCATAGTTGAGTATCTGTTTTAAAACAGAGAGGTGCGTTGTAGCTGTTTAATCTAATGGCAACAGACCGTGATGATTAGGCATGCTCTATGCACTGATCTGTGATGGAATGGGAACAAGATAAAGTAAGTTAAGTTTAAGTCATAAAGTGTGATCAACAGGAAGAATGTTAGTTTGATATCTACCGATTGGCCCAACGGCCAATCGAACCCCTTGACAGCGTCCTGATCGGGGACGCTTAACCGACCACTAGTCGGCGGGCCCCTGTCACACAGCGCTATAAGTAAAGAGAAAGGTGGGGGCTAGGGCACGTGAGACGAGGTTCGACGCCACCACAAAAAACCACCGAAGTAAAACTAGAAGGCCTCTCCGATCATGGGCAGCGCTGCAAGTGACGGGAAGCCCCGCCGGCAGCGCCCCCGTCCTCTAGACTCCACCGCGCCTACACTAAAACGACATCAGCGGCCACGTTGCTGCGGCGCCATGGATGCAACTACGCTAGAGCGAGGTACAGGAACAAGTTTCCCTCTCCCGATTCATGTATTAAGCTAAGTTCTACTCACTGATCTACACCTAGAAGAGTTTTTCGATTCCTTCAATAGCTACTAAAAAATGAAGGACTAAACGAGGGACTAGATAAACAGTGTGATAACGAGGGACTATCAAATGTGCCTTGGCTACCTAGAAGCCTTCGTCCTCAAATGTATTATCTTGTTCCTCTTGCCTCCAATGGCAACTCCTATGTAGCTGCAGGCCCATTGGAGCCCTTATATTACTGTTGTGACTTGAACCATGATGGCCGTCAATAAGTGGGCATCACTATATTGCCGTTGCATTATTATTGGCTACATACGCAATGCATGTCGACGTGCGCAGATTCATCGCTTTCACCGGGAGCTAATCAAGGAGGAGGAGCTCCATCAAGCTCGATCGGTGGTGGAGCGCAAGTGCCAAGTGGTGGGAACCGCAAGCAAGGAACAGCAGGCAGACAGACAAGCTAGCTAGCCATGTGCGCGTGCGCGTGCTAGCTGCATGTATGCCCAAAGCATATATGGGCCAGTTCATTGGTTGGTTTTTGGATAAGCCCGGCTGATGCTGGATTGTTGTGAGAGAAAAACACTGTTGGTTGCCTGATAAGCCCTGGCTAAAATCAACAAGCGAACAGGCTGTATATATATACCCCCGACCCCTCGTATCATATTTATTAAAATACTACTAGAATATTTCTGCTCTACTAATAATAATTAATCTAACCCGCTCACTCTGCACCCCACCTAACAGTAACAGCAACAATCTTAAGTATGTATATGCATATAGCAATAGCATATATGCCGGCCGGCCCGATGGATGATCTGTCGACGTGTTGTACCATATATACACGGATCGGATGGGAGGTGAGGTGGTTAGCGTGCCCCATCTATCGCCCATTGGACGCATCAACTCACATGACCACACGCCTAGCTACCAACAAGCAGCTAATAACCAGCATTCAGGCGAAAGGACCAGCCATTCGTACATATCATAGCCCTCCCTTCCTTGTCTGCATAGCTACCGGCCCAGTAGTACGCGTCCTCCCACTGCATACCATGTGTCCATCATTCATGCATGCATGCACGAGTTTTGTTTTCACATAGAGTGGATGCTTGCCAAGCAATAAATGGTTTACCCTAATTAACAAGCTCTGGCGAATTTGTTCCAACTAACACGATAACACCGAGTAGTACTAACTAACGGATATGCTTGCCAATCATTATCTCGTTGCCACTGCAGCAGGCACACAGGAAGAGCAACGGTGTCGAGCAGAGATCCGTCGGTACACCACCGACAGAAGCTGCAGTCGATATGTACAGACGAGTAACCAGGGAGGGATCAGAGACGCCACCTGGGCTGTCAGCCTCTCACCAGTTCATGTGCAACCTCCTGCCCAACACCAGTACTGCCTGACTGCCCTGCGATCGGGGACACACACATACTGTATAATATAAGGATCACTAGCTTTATTAATTCATCTGCACTCTCCATGTAATTGCTTGTAATCCCAGTGTGCATGCATTGTGCATGTGTGGGGCTTTGATACGTGTGTGTTGTGTTATCCCTTGACTGCAAATTGTTTGGGTTCTTGCATTTGCCTTACCTGCCGGCTGCTAAATTCTCACAGAAGGGAGGGAGCTCTGCTGTTACAGGACAGTGACACAACCAGTGGAAAAGGAATATGAATGCACAGCTACCTTGGGCTACATCTACATCCTACGCAGCTAGCCGGCAGGCTCATGCATGTGTCCATGGCTAGCTGGGCCATGCCATGCATGCGTCTCTCCATTACAAGGTCGAGAAAGCAACCTGCTGCCGCATATCCATTTTAAAAGGGAATCCAAGAGCGTGCCGCTCGTCGATGCTGAGAGCCTGAGAGCTCACATCACAACCATTTCAGACTTGTATTGAGAGGGTTGCATATGCTTAGTAGGTGATCATCGGTGGTGATCGAGGCTCTTGCGTGAGGAAGAAAAAATTAGCTAGCTAGAGAGACACATACAGAGTTCGATCGATCCAGATCATAGCCGAGACGACTGAGAGGAAGACGATCGAGCTAGGCATGATGAAGCTCTTGTTCCAGTGTCCCTGCTGCTCTTGCTTCTGCTTCATGAAGACGACCAGCAGCAGCAAGACCCAACAGGGCAGCAGCAAGAAGGGGGGAGGAGCAGGCCACCAGGGCACCGGTAACCTGCAATGAGGAGTAGTGGTAGGCAACAAGGCCATGGAGATGGTGTAGCTTACCATGCATCTGTGTCCAGTATCTGCCTATTCTTCTTTCGCTCCAGCTAGCAGCAGCTTGATGGCTCCAGCTCCACATTATGATCATTCATCTTGTGTTTCTTTGAGACAAGTTCTTTCTGATTTAATCCTGTGCTGCGTCATCTGTGTCCAGTACGTATCTGCCTGCAGGTTAGTGAATCATTAGGAGGTTCTTCGTAGAGTGTACCATACTACCATCTACTCTCAATGAAAGCATGCAGCACCACTTGTGCAATTAATAGCCTCCCTTGTTTGTTTGTTCTTTTATTTATTTTTATTGTTTTTGGGTTGTCATTACGTTGAAAAAAATATTGTTTTTGGGTTGTCCAATTTCGTCGTGCTACTTTGTTTCTACCAGAATTTCTAATCAGTCCAAATCATGGAAAAGCCTTTTCTTCGAGAAGTGTGCGGTACTTATACGTAAGCAATATAGATTGTCTTCAGAATTCTGAAGAATAGCAACGTTTTCAGATTTCGGTACGGTACTGTCAACTCTGAAGGTAACTGATGAACAGCAGGTAATAAGGCTGTGTTTAGTTCGTGAAATTTAGAAATTTGGCTACTGTAGCACTTTCGTTTTTATTTGATAATTAATGTTCAATCATAGACTATTAGGCTTAAAACGTTCATCTCGCGATTTCCAACCAAACTGTGTAATTAGTTTTTTTTTCGTCTATATTTAATACTCTATGGACGTATCGCAAGATTCGATGTGATGGCTACTGTAGTATTTTTTGGAAAAGTTTTTTAAAACTAAACACAGCCTAAGCATCTGTCTGTCTGCCGCTGCAATATTCCTTTGTTTGGATCTTGAAAGAGCACGTAGTATGTGTGTTATTAAAAATAAGTAACCCTTCCGTGGATTCAGCTTGTATTCGGACCGCTTCTATCTTACTATATTGGACATATTGGTACGCTGTTAGTTCGAGAGAAAAAATGTACCTTGCTTTACTTCTAGCACGTGGATACTAGAATAATAAACTTGCAGAAAATATAAATACGGATAAGTTATGAAGTTTTTGGGTATGCACATGAACAATCTTGCAATTGCAACTGCAGCCATCATTCTTCCACACCCACAAGTTAAAAGAAGACAAACTTTGTTGACCTGCTGCCTATGTTGTGAGCAACAGTTACCCGTTACTCTTTCAGTCGGAGTCGATCAATCTCAAATTTGATCAAATATATACACAAATATACTAATGTTTATGATAACAAATAAAAATTATTAGATTAATCGCACCATAGATTTTTATAGTAAATCTACCGAGATACAATTGTTAATACTATATTTTTATACATTTAGTCAAACTTAAAATCGGTTGACTCATCGAAATACGAGAATATTTACGAACGAGGGAACTTAAATTTAGTCAAACTTAAAATTGGTTGACTCATCGAAATAGAAGAACTCAAATTTAGTTAAATTTAATATTGTTATTAATATACTTGTTTTGGGATGAGGGAGTATACATAGATATATAGAGCTAAAAGAGAACACATTTTTTCCCTCTGTGTGCGGTCCTGCACCATGCGTCCATCCCAGTGCCCCAAGTTGGGCCATCGAGACGTTATTGGGCCGCAGAAATTCGTTTTATTGGGTTGGCCCGCTGGAGCATACCGGCCCGGGGTTGTCCGGTGTGGTGTGCGATAGGGCTTCCCTTGTCAGGCGGAGCTCCCACTCCGCCACCGCGCCGCGCTCGCCGCCACCGCCGCCTCCCGTTCGTTCTCAAGGTTCTCTCCCCGCCACCGCTCCGAGTCTTATATCCCAGTTATCTGCTGACGTCATTCGAAGAGAGCCGATTCCAGTGCTGCATCTGAATCAGCTGATTTCGATCTTTATGCAATTGATTCCTTGATTGACATAATCTTGGAAGCTTCGAGTTCCCGCGTTCTTCTCCTAAATTTTGGTGTAAACACATGCCCCCAATTTTGGGATAAAAATAATTTTATTATAAAATTCCTATTTATCTGTTTACCACGTCGCAACCGTTTTATTCCGAGATATATGCATGACTCCTGACTTCTCAGTTCGAGTCTTATATAATATCTCAACAATATCATTTCCAACTCACTCGTCCCATTTTCTTTCCCCCTTCTTTCTCGAGCAAATCTTAACAGCTGACGTCGCCATTGCCAGAGCCTCAACCCTAGCAAATCCTCTGCTTCATCAAGCTGTTCTTCAAGCAACTCTTCCTAGATTCAGATATATTTTGGCTGCAATGGCGACCAGCGACCACGTCTCTGAGGTATGCTTTCAAGTTCCCGCTTTCCAAGTACCAGCCACTACCCTGCATTTCCTTTCTTCTCAAATTTATTTAATCTGATTTCTAGGAAATGAGGAACGACATCTTGATTCAATCGGCTGTTGCTCCCAATGTCTATTTTCTCGGACCTATGGGTGACCCTGATCCATCTGATTTTATCCGTCAAGAAACCAATCAAATCCCCTTCAAACAATCTGTAGTGGACTTGTCCTCCTGAAACACCAAAACTCCTTTCAGAAACTGACCCAAAATGCCTAGGGGATGGAGAGACTGATTTCGTAGGGTATCCGATAAAAAGGCTGGAGATTGGGAGGTTTATGACTTGAATCAATGCTTGACACTCTCATTGTCTGAGATGGAGCGAAATGATTCACTCCTGATTTCCGCATCTTATTTCTGTTCTAACACCCTAAATCCTTTGTTTTTTAAGTGCTGAATCAATGTTATATGTTGACCGGCCTTAGAATAATAGGACCAATGACCATCACTTTAGTCGATGTTTATATGTTGACCGGCCTTAGAATAATAGGATCAATGTAACCTTATGACTTTTTAAGTGCTGAATCCGAGAAATTAGCCAAAATATTAGACTGCACAGGATGGGTAAGCTATATTCTGAACCATATTGGAGATGGGTCAACTGTTAGCGAAAGAGAATATGTAGCCTTCCTGAACATGTGGTTAGAAGATTCATCTTCTGTGGGTCATCTTGTGGTCCAACTTATAATCATAAACTCATGGCAGAGCATCTGGCAGTAAACGCTGAAATTCCTCTTGACAAATATCTGTTGGGATCAGCTTACCATTTGATGCATCAGGTAGCCGCTCAGCTGCTGAAGAATGAAACAGTGCACACCATCAGTGGCCCTTGGTGGCTAATACAAATGTGGTTAAACTTGTATATGCATAAGATTGTAAGGCCAAATCTCCAGAATTTGAGCTTCCCTTCCTCCAATTTTGATGAGGAATACAGAGGCAAAGAAGGAAAAACCCGCCAGTGCATGAACTATGGTGAAGCCGCATCGGCCATAACAATTGATGTCGATGTTGGCCATCTCTTCAAGAGGTATTATAGAGGGTTTGATACAGATACCCTGACTTGGCTACCCTATGATGAGGATGAGAACAGTGAGCTGGTCTTTCAATTCAAATTTCGATTTGAATCAGGCTGCTCAGACGAAACGGCAGCTGCAATCTTCAACTCCTTCATCAAACCTTGTGTTCTTCCAGCCGAATTTCATCATGGCCGAGGCAAAATGTCTACAGGTTCCTTTCTTCTAGACAACCTTCCAACCTATGAGTTTTACAACCCATCTTTTGTAGCTCGTCAGTTTGATCTTGGTCAACTGCCTCCTCAACTATTTTTCAAGGATATATTGAAGCCAAGAGAGGGTATTAGTGAAGTACTGGAATCCTCCAGAGTCTTCCAACTAGGATCAGATCTTCCTTCCTTTTTCTTGCATGACTGGACAAGAATCAACTTCTCTTTCAACCTTTTTGACTCTTGGTGGCAAGAATGACACTCCCATCTCTTCTATGGGCCGGTCCATCCTAGATGCATAGCTCTAGATGGAGAGTTTGCTTCTGACAGTGAGGTAACTTACCATTTCTTTTTTAGAAAAATTATTTGATGAATTCCCCCACCAACTGTTCTAATAGACCTTTTTAGGACACCGAATTTGATCCCCCAAGCTTGGATAGGAAGGGGCATCCTATAGATTATTAGCCACCATGCCTAGTTTCAAGAATAGGATCAGCTGCACCTCCACTGAAGAAGCTGATGAAAATTCATGCTACCTCCACAATCGTAACGTATCAATCTTAAAAGTGCAAGGTGGCCCAAGAGACAACCCAGAAAACCGTTACTAGGAAAAGACTTCGTAGAATGAGACCATCGACTGCCCAGGTAAAATAATTACCCCTTATCTCAAAGTGATATTCAACTTCTAATCCTGTTCCTTTCTTCATAGTTATCAACCATTGTGTCTCAACCTGCTCTGGGTGCGGAACTGTTGTCCCAAGCGTTCAAGTCATCATCAACTAAACCTTCATCGATCGACCCTCAAAAGGAGCCGATTTCGGTTCAAACAACCAACGTTTCAGTAGAAAATGTGAGTCCTTCCATTTCACCCCCTGATGCTGTCACGGTATTTTTTTCAAAATTCTCGATTTTTATTCAGTTTTCACCTTTCTCTGGACATTTACCATGCCAGACACTCCCTGAGGATATACTCACGCAAGAGCAGGAGTCTGACAGTCTTCCTATTGAAAATGATCCTGTTAGCATTGAAAATAATCCTGCTATTTTCGATATCCAGACTGTCGATTCCCCAGTTCAGCACACAACTGATGGTAAGAAAATCATATTTCTATTTTATCCTTCTGCAACAATCATGAACTAAAAATCTTCTTTGATGTTTGTAGATACCAATATTGAGAGTTTAGAGCCAATTCAACCAGATACCATTGGTGCATCATCAATCATTCCTTCTTCTCAGATGGAAGCTGTCTCAGAGAAGGTACCATACTTACTTCATCATTTATCTTATTATCAACTGATTCAATCCTCCTAACAAGATTTCCTTATATATAGGTACTTAATCTTTCATCTCCGAGCTATTCTTTCAGTGTTGAGGAGTATCTATATAAAGATGAAATCAGCTCATCAGCCACCTCTTCTAAAGAAGCTTTATCAGAAGAAACCAAAAATCGGCTAAGGGAAATATTTCCAATGCTTGAGAAGAATATAGCCGATTTGGTCTAAGATGCGGATTCAATGCAAACGGTCTCCTTGGCCTTTAAGGATAATTCATCCCTGATTCTTACTAAGGTCTTGTCACCTTTGTCCATCATCGAAGATCAAGCCCCAAAGGTAAAAAAGGCTCAGAGGAACCTATCTAACCATGAAGCTTTACTGGTCAAGAAGAACTTCAACAGGCAAGAGGCCAAAGAGCTGACACAGCTAATCGATGATTTGAAGAACTCTCTCAGGATCGATCCAGAGTTGACCCAATAGGAAGCCAGGCATGCAGAACTTGAGAAGGAACTGAAGAATGTGAAGGCTGCCATTGATCGCCACAAGTCCAACCTGGCTCAAATACCTGATGCCATTAAGCAGAAGAAACAAGAACTACTGGACAAAGTCAGAGAAGGCAGGGCCATCTGCAGCAACCTTGAGGATATTCCTGGATCAGCCGAAGAAGGCAAGCAACAGATCGTAGAAGTCGATGCTATCCGGTTAGAGGCATTGAAAGCCATCTAGGATGTTCTAAACTTGTAACCTGTATATCAACATGTATTTTGTGTAGAACCAGTGATAATCATATTTTCTGTTGCCTTATTGTATTTCTTGTTTCAGCTAAAGAGCCGATTTGAAAATAGTCGATTCTAGACTTCTAACCTTCATTCGATTAAGTCTGAAAACACAGCCTTTATTAAGAAAACCCCTCAATCTTCTGTCCTCGGTCACCAATGCCCCATTCTCTTTGGCATTAGTGAGGTGGAGCTTCGCCTCCTATTAATTGCGGTTGCCTTTTGCACGTCCTGAGATGACCACCACCTCGCTTTGTGGCTTCAAATACCAGCCAAGGGCTCCAGCCTTGAACACATCCATACTCGCAATTGTTCTTGTTTCTTTGCACTTCTCCGCCCTTGCAAACCCTATAGTGGTTTTCTTCCCCCTTCTTGTAGATCCAACCAAACATCATGGCCAGTGAGGACAACAGAGGCAAACATGCGGCAAAGGAGATTCCGGAGGAGGACATGCCGGTGAGCCAGTGCCTTCGACGCATGAGGTGAGATCGATATCTTCTGCTCATGGCGATGAACTTTTCTAACCTATTTATAGGTTTATCTTGAATGTCAGCCTTCGTCCTCTTCCCAGGGCCGGTGAGCCCTCCGATGCTGCATCCTCTGCGCTGGACTCATCATTCGACTCCTTCGATTCTTACAACGGCGACTACGCCCGGTGTTTCCTCCGAGAGTGGAGGGCAGCCTAGGACCATTATTCTGAGGTAGCTCAGGAAAACGGTCAGCTTGAGATCCACCTTGGGGTCTCTCAATCCGCCCTTCACACCACCGAGGAAGAGGCCAGCGCTGCTCGAGCGCGACTGGCCGAGTCCAACACCATGGTGGCAGGGAAGATGGATTCCAAGAACACCATTATTCTAATTTCCACTGTCTTTATCTTGATAGCTCTTCTATTTCTGTGATCGCTAGCCCTGACGGTGCACTCCAACTGGTGGCGAATGTGGCTACGGCGGCCATCAACGCTCGGGGCTCCCTCATCAATGCCCGCCTCCACGGTGTCCTGGCCCACATCTAGGAGATCGCCCTTCATGGTGTGTGTCATGGCGCGTCAGTGGCGCTGGCCGTGGCGTAGGTCCAGACTGGGTATGAGCTCCACACCATGGAGACTGGCATTCCAATGGGCGACGGCCCTAAGGAGCATGAGGAGTTAATCGAGGAATTCATCGACGCAGCGGAGGCCATTGTGGACATCACATCCGCCCAGGATATGATAAACAATGTCTTTGATTAGTTTGTATTTAGGGCAAACTAATCAATGAATAAAGTCCTCTGTTTTTCCATGATCGTATCTCAGCTCACTTCTGCAATGTCTTTGTATACATCATGATTGTTTCTGTGTTTGTTTTTGCTCTATAGGCGATACATCTTGTATCGGCTTTTCCCCCTTTTGGATTAATTTTGAACTAAAGGCGATACCCTTCTGGTACTGGCTATTAGAGCCGATGACTGAACAAATCGGCTGTCAAGTGTTGATCCAAATGTTAGGATAATATTCTTTCAAACATTTTCCATCGATCGGTTCTTGACAGGTTGCACCAGAACTCTTTAGCCCAAAGTTTAAACAACTGACTGATCTAGGCCAGACACCTCATTAAGCAAAACAATCTTTAAATTTCCTTTAATAAATTTATCAACTCTAGCTCATACTCAGAATTCAACTTAGCGCTTCACATACGTTGGCCTAGGCCTATCTCCGGGAACAATATCTATCTCCCTTAATCCACCGACCGACGTGAAACCATGATTATCCATTAAAACAAACTCTCAGAGTCGATTGCTTGGATCGGCTATTGGCTTTCATCACTGATCTTAATGAAGCCTCTTTCCCATAGTTTGCCAGAAAAACACTCGAAGTCTTCTAGTTTGCAATATACTAGATCGGCTGTTGTGATACTCATAGATTTATCAGCGCGAACCAGCTCAACATCATCTCCATGCCACTGAATTAAACATTGATGCATGGTTGATGGTACACAACAATTTACATGAATCCAGTCACGACCAAGGAGTAGACTGTATGAATCTTTTCCATCAATGACGAAGAATGTGGTGAGCAAAGTCTTACTTCCGATTATCAATTCGATTTTCATTGTCCCCTGGTCTTAGATGCATTATCCCTAAAATCCTTAAGCATCATGTTGGTCTCAATCAAATCTCCTAGTCCCTTGTCAAGTTTACAAAAAGTAGTGTAAGGCATAAAATTGACAGAAGCACCTCCATCCACCAATATCTTGCTCATCGGCTTCCCATCAACAAAACCTTTTACATATAAAGCTTTTAAGTGCCGATGCTTAACTGGCTTATCGAATATAGCCTGCTGTATCACTGTCAACTTGGCAACTATTTCTTCATACTCTAATTCATCGAAATCTGAATAGACCTCTTGATCTGCTGGAGCCCTGAATTCTAACGGTAACAGAAAATCCATTTGAATATTAGCCGATGGTTGCCCCTATCGACTGTTCGTTTAGCACGCCACACCTGAGGTCTACTCGATGCCTGAGCCTGTTCCAGCTCTTTGTTCCTTAGGCGTTGCACCCTTCTTTTCTAGCTTCTTGTCAAACCTCCTGGACACCATTGGCTTTCTTGCTAAACATATTCTTCCTCATTACTTTCCTCTTCATAATCAGCCCAATTTTGATCAACAACTCGCTTCCTAAGCCAATCATGAACACTCCTAGTTTTTAAGCGCCGATCCATATTATGATGATACTCATCTCGAGCATGGATAGACCGACGGTTGTTTTAAGATTGCCTAAACTCCCAATATTGCTTGCTGCACTTCGGACAGTTATTTCTAGTAGGCAATTTCAAACCTTTCTTCCAACAATGTCTGAAGAAAGGACAATTCCAATGTGATTCAGCTTGCTTTCTTTCATACCTCTCTTTTTCTTGTTGACGCTGGTATTCTTGCTCTTCTAACCAACGCTAATAATCATTTTCCTTCTGTTGCTGCCATTTATTCAATAAAATTTGAGATGTAACATGCGGCCTTGTTGCCCCATCCCTTGATGTCTTTTCCTGCTCATATCAGCTTTTTTGTTGGTCACGACGCCTTCTAATATTTCTATATTCATCAGCCGATATTTGCATCTCAGGATCGACTGTTCTAGTTTCTGTTGTCTAGTTGATGTTAGAACTTTAGTCTTCCCTTTAAGCAACCTAGCATCAACCATGTTCTAATCTCTTGGGAAAGGATTATCATCAACTTTTATCTTTCAAGGTGTATCAAATTTGAGCCTTCCTTGCTAAATAGTCCTCTGTATATGTTGCCGAAAAACTCTGCACTCATTAGTGGAATGAGAAGTAGTGTTATGAAATTTACAGAACTTCTTATTCTTCAACTGATCAGGAGGCAACATAACATGATTGTCGTGCAACTTGATCTGTCCCTTCTCAAGCAAGAAATCGAAGAGCTTGTCTGATTTTGTGACGTCGAAATCATAGCTCTCTTCGACTCCTCTTCCCTAAGGATTTGGCACCATTACTGTCTTCTTACCCTAGTTCCATTCAGCCATGGCAACCTCTTCTTCTTCATCGTCTTCATAGTCATCATCAACTGAATATGAATTATAGTTTTCGGCAATTGTGGCACTCTTCTGGAATCGGGTATTTCTGCTCATATTCTGGAATTGGCTATTAAGTGCTGCCACTCGTTGAGCCAACTGACCTAAGTTGTCAAACTCTTGCCCCAGCAGCCTCTCTCTCCACGTTGGCAACATTCCTTGAACGACCAATGCAGTCAGCTGATCATCAGTCAAGTTCAATGAGAAGCACAAATTTCTAGTCTCTCGAAACCTCTGAAGAAACTCGGTGCCTGATTCATTAGCTCTCTGCCTTATGGTCGTCAAATTGGTAATTTTCTTTTCTCCTATCTCAGTATAAAAATATGTATGAAACTTCTTCTCTAGGTCACTATCGATGTTTTACCACCGGCAACCCGTCACGGGGTACCCGGGACGGTGATTTGTTCGGAGGGGTATCGGCGTTTGCAGGAACTCAATGGTAAACGCAGGGAGACAATGATTTATACTGGTTCGGCACACCGGAAAATCACGGCGCCCTACATCCAGTCTGGTGTGGATAGTATATTGCGCCCTACGCTATTTGTTGTGTTGCGAGGTATGTTGTGGCTGTGAGTTCTGTCGGTTATGTGTCGGTGCTGATCTAGGGACCCCAGCCCTCCTTTATATAGTCCAGGAGAGGCAGGAGTCCTAGTCGGTTACAAAGTAGAGATCTTAGTAGGATTACGTGTAACTAGTTCTAGTAGGATTACATGTAGGGAATTCTAGTTGGACTATGTCTTCTTCTCTCTTCTCCGTGGGAAACCCCATGGGTCCCACATCGACAAGCCCTCGAGCATCTCATGGATGAGCTTCGGAAGCCTTCTTATTCTTCTTGGTCTTCGTTGAGTTGTTGTAAATCCGTTCCAGGTTCTTCTGAAGTGAAACCTTGAGATGGTCTTCTTTTGGTTGGTTCGTCATGACTGATGAGTGCACTCAGTGAGTGTAGCCCCCGAGCCTCTTGCTTGTTGGGACAAGAAGTCAGAGGGTCCCTTTCGTCTTCTTGGTTGCTCCGAGTTCTTTTTTGGTGGGTGCAATTTTTCATAAAAATTGCACTCACTGAGTGTAGCCCCCGAGCCTCTTGCTTTTGCTTGCAAAAGTTGGAGGGTCCAGATTCTTGTCTTCAAAAATTTCTGGTGTTATGTATCCCGTAGCCCCTGAGCCTTCTTCGAGTACTTTTCTTTAGAATAGAAATCGGATGAAGGGTCTTGATGTGTTGTCGTTGTTGTAGTCTTGAGTACTTGTATTCTTGGTCTTTCGTCCTTGAATCTGAGCCCCCGGGCGTAGTTGAAGCGAATGCCGAGCCCCCGAGCTTAGTGTTTGACTAAGCCGTGATGCTCTTCCGAGTTGTTTTTTATTCATCCAGGTTGTTTCTAGACTTCTCTGGTTCTTGATGTACCTCTTCCAGGTTGTTTGCACTTCGTCCAGGTTCTTTCTCAACTTATATGTACCTCATCCGGGTTGTTTTCTGATCAATCCAAGTTCTTTTTTGTCTTGATTTCTGTTCCCAACTTATCTGGGTTGTTTTTCTTCAATCCGGGTTTTTTCTAATTGTCTTGATTTCTGCCCCAGCTCGTCTGGGTTGTTTTCCTTCAATCCGGGTTCTTTTTGATCTTGTCTTGGTTCTTGCCGCACCTTGTCGGGGTTCCTTTTTGATCAAACCAGGTTGTTTCTGGACTTGTCTGAGTAAAATAGCTCTCAAGAGCATGTTTTTTCCGATCTCATGGTATAGATGTAGCTCCCCTGCATGTTAAACATAAAAATATATTGTAAATGACATTCTGGATATGAAGTCGGGAGCATGTCCCATATTTGAATAATCAATCAGGGGCGGGCCCCGGCATTATGAAATGCATATAAACTTTTTGCGTCTTGCTCTTGCTAGGCCATGCAAATTCATCAGGTAGTGTCCTGTTATGTTTAAGCACTTGAATCTCTGGCGTATGGTTCAGAGGTTCATGACGTGACCATGTGAGCCTGGCACTCGGTTCGTGACCGTCCATGTGAGTAGACAAGCTTCACGGATTAAGGCATGTTCTACCTAAGGAATTTGGCGACCGTTAAGAGAAGACCTAGAGCACTATGTTTGCTCGCATGATGATTTGACTTTAGAGCACTATGTTTGCTCGCATGATGATTTTTGTGTCTTCCCAGAGACATATACGAATAATATCTGAAATATATAAAAAATGAGACGTGACTTAGCTTGGTTTGTGGCCGCGTTGTCGATCGCCGCAGCCGAGTAGTCGATTACCACAGCCGGGTTGTCGTTCACCGCAGCCAGGTAGTCGGTCGGCGCGGCCAAGTAGTCAAATGTGCAGCCAAGTAGTCGAATGTGCAGCCGAGTAGTTGGCGTAGCATCCGAGTCGTTGTTCGTTGTTACGTCGAGCGTAGGCGGAGTCGGCGGGTTGTTGTAGTGGTAGCCGGAATCCGTCGTCGTCGTGGACTACTCGGAGAGTGTTGCGCTATTACCCGGTTGTTGTAGTGGCCTGCTTGCTTCCTGTCGGATGGCTTTCTTCTTGGCCAGCTTGGCCTTGCTTGCTTCTTCTCACGTGCTGGTTGATTATTTTTGATTGAGCCGAGTTGTTGTCATCATGTGCATGTAGTTGAACAACTCGGTGTAGCTTCCTTAACTGTTTTGCTTGATTGGTCATGATGAAGTCCCGTGCTTATCTTGATACGCCTTCTTTCATGGAGCTGAACTCAACGGTAGGTGTGTGCCAGTCACAAAACTTTGTATGCCTTAATCCATATACGCATATGTGCAAGACAAAGCTTCTTCATATATCTTGATCCCGTGGCTTGCTTGTTCATAGATGCATATATATATACACGTATATGTCGTGGTCTTTTTTTTCTCAATTGTTGGCCATGTGTTTTTCCTTCTTGGTCGGGCCAAAGCCAGTACCGAGTTGATCTGTATTGTTCTTGCGAGAGGTTTTCGTGATCTCGAGTTGATCTTGGCTTGTTGCGTTCATGCGGCTTAGGTACTCTGGTTCATGTGGGTGATCTTTGGAACTCATCATCGAGTGTGCTCGAAGCGCCGTCGTCGAGTGCTCGGAAATCATCATAGTTGATGTAGTCGTGAGAGTTTGTTGTTGTTCATCGTGGCGGAGTAATTTTGTCCGAGTAGTTGGAAGTCGTTAGACTTGGTGGCTTGGATGGATTGTTGCTTGACCTGATTTGATGCTAGGTCTAGAGCACGTTGCGCATGTAACCGCCTTGTCCGGGTTGAAATCGATCATGAGCGAAGCTTAGTGGTCGGACTCGAGTATGACTCGATATCGGTCGGACTTGGGAGAAGTCGAGTCAAACTCGGTCAAGATGGATTCAATGAGAGGAGAATGTTGCCGTGTCATTGCGATCCACCAAATACGATTGTATCCGAGCTATTGTAGCCATGCTGATCTCGTGCTGATGTAAGGTTCTCGTATAATATACGAGTGGCGCTGTAGATGTGTTGTTATCATCTCAAGCAAAATTCTACCAGATGGATCGGATCCGAGTAGATGGATATTCAGTCAGCCGTGTTGATATTGACGATATTGTCGACGAGTTGGCGATGAAGGATACGACCAGAATCTCCATGGAAAAAGCAGAGTTGTTGCGGACAGCGTCATTGGAGATGCATGTTGATCCCACTGAGTCCGAGAATATGGCGTTGATATCAAGGTCCACCGAGCTCTCGAACGCAAAGCGCCGAGAACCCCTACCTGGCGCGCCAGCTGTTGATGTTTTACCACCGGCAACCCGTCACATGGTACCCGGGACGGTGATTTGTTCGGAGGGGTATCGGTGTTTGCAGGAACTCGATGGTAAACGCAGGGAGACAATGATTTATACTGGTTCGGCACGCTGGAAAATCACGGCGCCCTACGTCTAGTCTGGTGTGGATAGTATATTGCACCCTACGCTATTTGTTGTGTTGCGAGGTATGTTGTGATTGTGAGTTCTGTCGGTTATGTGTCGGTGCCGATCTAGGGATCCCTGCCCTCCTTTATATAGTCAGGAGGTCAGAATCCTAGTCGGTTTACAATGAGAGTTCTTAGTAGGATTACAGGATAATACTACTACTAAGATTACATGGGGAGAATCCTAGTTAGACTAGATCTTCTCACCTCCTTGCGGGGTATCATGTGGGTCCCGCACCGACAGTCACCCAATTAGCAATGGAGTTAACTGGCAGTGATGAAAACCAAGTAAAGGCTGGCCCTGACAGAGACAAGGAGAAGAAACGAACTCGATGGGTCACTTCAATGGATGCTTCGCCTAACTGTGTAAGATACCGATTGACATGTTCTAATGTACTTATGTTATCTTGGCCAGTGAACTTAGTAAACTCTGAGAGCCTATTTGTAGGAAGAGCGACCAAATCATATCACTCTGGATATGGATGTTTGTACGAGAAGGTCTGCCCTTTTGGCTTCAAACCGAACTGATTCTTCATCATCTCAGTCACTCTAAGCAACAACTCATCAGCATTTGAATTTAGATTTCTCTGCAATTGCTGACCCATCTGTGGATTAAAATTTCGAGTACCTTGATACCCTAGATTTGGAATCATGTGAAGGCTATTGTAATCTGTGCCATAATGATATCCTTATAGAATCTCTATCTACTGGGTCCTTTATTGGTTTGCTGCTTAAAATCTCTGGTTGTAGATGCTAGGATCTGTATCTCAATGAATCCTTTGAACTGATGGCGCTATTTTTTGAGCCGATGATGGTATTTGGCCTGATGTGTCAAAATTGACCATTTGATTCTAAACTTGCCCTATCGGCTATTGCACATGCTGCGCTGACGATCTAGGATTATATTTTATCTGATTAGCAGTAGCACCTTAAACTTGCTCAGATGAACTCTGAACTACTGGACATCATCATTACCAGCTGGTGCTGCTTCTAGATGGCTAGTACCGGCTTGATTAGTCCCCTGAGTCGACGGATGTGGAATATTGTAGTAAACTAGTCTAACCTGATCAATTAGATATCCATGAAACACCTCTTTCATGGTGTTGTAGAATGTGTTCAAGAAAACTGTATTATGGTTCAATATGGTCTCATGAACAGATTTGTTTACAGCTTCTACGAAGAAACGCCTATCTTCAGCTTCGTCTGCATCTGACTGCCCATGCAACAGAACTCTTGATAGTTGATATTTCTGAACAACTTTATTGTCACGTGTCTTGGTATAGGACAACAAACACACTTGTTCTGAAATTCTTCTATAGCTTTGCTGATGACATCTTTATTCTCATCAGGTAGGTCTGCATAAGGCACCATAAGAATATCATTGTTGTTGTAAGTTGCCATGACGATTGTGGTGTCCCACCAGGCATGCCAGAACGTGTGTCGGTGCAAAAACATGTCGATACGCCGAGCACACAGCAAGCCAGAAGGATCTGCTTAGGATGATCCCGAAGATCCGCTTGGCTTCAATCGCAGGACCCGTCGACCCTATGAATTCCTCCCAAGGCATGCCAGTTAATTTAACATCCAATTGATAAGGAGAGAAAGTTTATCAGTAATTTAAGGTGGAACATGTCGGTCTTTCCCAGACAGTTCCAAGTGTGCCGCTTCGGGGGCAGCCAGACGAGAAAATCGACTAAATAGCTGATACGCGAAGAAATCGACTGTTACGGACTGTAAAGCTTGTGGGTCGCGATTGATTTTATATTGACAAGTACAATGCCCCCAGATGTAAGTAAAATCATTAGCTAGGTGGATATAAACAGTGTGAAACATTGAGCCGATGAATCTAACGAGAAATGATATAACATGCGAACAAATCAACTGTTTAGTACGAATGCATCTACAAACGCTCTGAATCTAATATGTTACCATCAACAGTGAGGTTCGATCGGATCGATGACAGCTATGATGATAATAACAAACTAAAACCAAAGAATCCATAAAACCATCTATACATTGACAGGCTTTCTGAAAGACATGCTATATGTGTGAAGGCTCAAGCGGATCGGCTGAAATAGCCGATTTAGGTGGAAAAGGGACTATAGCATGTGAATAATCAACTATTTAACATGGATAAATCTATGAACTCATTAGACTTAACCTGCTATCTCTAACAGTGGGGTTCGACCGGATCGATGGCAGACGTGATAAAGACAACACATCAATCCTTTAAAGCAAACAGATCTATTCATATTTAACATAATTATGGAGACACACTGTAGGCGTTAAAGTATAAGCGATCGGCTATTTAACCGATACAGTCATAGCAAATGACCAAGGTCACGCCTGATCGAAAACAAATCTACCAACTAGCATCCTCTGATCTAAAGTGCCATCAGTGGGGATCAACCGGATCGTTACAACCATAATAGCTATAGAAGAACCGCCTAATCCAATGCCTCCCAGGAGTGCTTGTCTTCCATTAGACACTAAGCACTCAAGGGAGAACACTAAATTACACAGTTCTGTTGGGCACACCCCAAGGGAGAACTTGAAAATCCACATTTTTTCATCAGGATCACAAATGAGAGAATAAAGCTTACATCATTATTAACCATTTCTTATATCACTTTTAATACAACATCAGAGTATAGTATTTACTGTTGATAATAGCAGAATATGGTCATGTTATCAGAGTTATGAACAATTTAATTTAATAGCAGAATGTAAACATGTGATCAGAATTACAGCGGAAATAAATATCTATTCATAACATGATGAAGCATTGATATATAAACTATGACAACAGATTATAAAACTTTCGTTTATAAAAACAACATTTAGTGAGAGTTATAAATAAAAACTATGATCGCAGCGTAAAAGAATCCCCTCTGAGCCCACTAGGAGGAATCCACATGTAAGAGTCAGCTCTAGTATCCGCGTGTCACCTGCAACGGGGGAAAGAAAACACTGAGTACTCAATTGTACTCAGCAAGATTTACCCGATAGAAAGAAAGAAAAGACTCCAAGGATATGTAAGGCTATCTGGCTTGTGGGTTTATTGCATCTACAGGAAGCATTACTAAGAGTGCGTCCTTATATTTGATTTTTATTAGTAGTCAACATTAGTTCATTAACTAACCATTCTATGTAAGCACATGTGCTAATTTCAAGCATTTTAGTAGTCAGCATTAGTTTACTGTAAAATTTTCAGAGTCAACACTATCATTATTTTCTCACAAAAATTCTCACAAGTTCATATTTTAACAATATTAAACATTCAAAATAATTAGAGCAACCCTAAAAACATACAAAACCTATGCAAACAAAATACACTATCAGATAGATCATGATTTTAGAAGACTAACAAACTTAGTTTGACATTTTTACAATTTTTCTATGATTTACTATAATTTCCAAGCATTCAGCCGATTATTAAAATTAACAAAACACCGAATTAGAAAAGAAGGATCCTTGGGCCCTAAGCGACCCAGCTTGGCCTAGACTAGCGGCCAAGGCAGCCCAGACAAGGCGGGCGCGCGCGCGGACGTGAGCGGCCCAAGGCGCGGCGATAGTCCGAGCGGCGCGGCTCGGCCCACAGGCGCACATGCGACAGCAGCCCAAGCGACCAAGCGGCGTGGCCTAGCCGGAGCAGGCTGGCCCATGCGGGACGCGCGGCACCAGGCCCAAGGGCGGCACAAGGCGGCCTAGCTCGGAAGAGCCTAGGAGGGGAGGCCTAGGGCATGAGCGCATTTTGCATAAAACCCCCGATCATTTTTCTAATCGCAAAACCCTATTTGCACTATTCATTACTCTCACTGTCTTATCACAATAACCCGTATACTTACTTATATTTTTAAACCCCGGTCCACGAGGGACTCCAGAGTAGAGCATCGATAGGGGCGGTCCGACGACGGCCAAGACCGGCCGGGGAGGGCACGGCGGCGGCGGAGGGGTGTCCGCCAGAGGTGCAGGGCCAACGCAGGGTTCGCGTGACTACACAGGCCCACGACGGCCCGTGGTGGCATGCAGGGCATGGATGGTGGCAATGCCGTGCGCGCTCTGGCGAGAAGGCTATGGTAGAGGCTAAACGGGGAGTCAGGGAAGGAACAGTGACTCACCACGAACATCGCTGCGGAGTTGGTTAGGGCAGGAATGGCTTGAGGCGGACTGGCCACGTGCGTGGTGAAAGGGCGGCGGCGCACCAAACTGGCACCCGAGCGCCACTCCATCTCTAGAAACGTGTCGTGTCAAACTATGATGAGCATCGACACCGACAGGTCAAGGGTAGTACAAGGGTGCGAGCAACTGAACTAATGCCGATCGTGGAGGCTTACCCTCAAACGTGCTCTGTAACGGTGGTGAGCTGACCGGTGACTACGGAACTCAGAAATTGGCCATCGCTAAAGCACGGCTGTGACTAACTACGGGTCAGGCGGTTGGCTAGCTTCGTGACCTAGCTACTGACGTGAAGAATTGAACTGAGACGACCCATGCGTTGTGAATTAGAACGGCGCACGCCGACAACAGGACGAGGGCACGACAGGGCACAGTGGGTAGCAATGCGTGACACAGGGCGTGATTTGTCTTGCTGTGGCATGAGAGCGACAAGGCGGCTGCGCTACGGGACAATAGAGATGAGCGGCTACTCGATGGGTAGGTAGCTCGCACGGTGGGGAAGGAGCCACGTCGACCGAACGGTTGACACCATGACAACGACATGGCCCTGCGCTCGGACACGTCGGTGACGACCCCAACAAGACCTCGAGGAAACGAGCGTTGCCTACCCCGGCACGAGGAGCGGCCGGTACCAGCGGGTTGGCCAGCGGGCAGCGGCCATGGCCAGGAGCAGCCGGGCAGCCGCGGCGCCAGACATGGCATGGTGACCGCGGCCATGAAAACCCGACGGCCGAAACAGTAATGCGCACAAATTTTAAAGCGATGCCAAAGCTGCCAAACAGTGCGGAAAGTTCGACCAACCTCACTAACCCAATTTTCACGCCACTAGCTAGCTAGGGAAACACTCGGCGCGACCAAAGAGTGACTAGGGAAAAAGATACGAGAAGGCCAAGATGAGTTCGTCGCGCAGCGCGCTGGTTCACGAACAGAGCACCGAACGTGGTTCTTCATGCGTTCTAAAGAGTTTGGGCAATTTTTATGGGCGCAACGTGACCCCCATCGGGACTACACCCTATACCATACTCAAGTACTCACCTCGACGCAATCAATGGTTCAATTACATGAAGCGAGTGTTTAGGTATTTTAGCTAGAATTTAATTGCCAAAACAATATTGTCTACTACCTTTCTAAATTTAGAAAACCACAGGTTTTAGTTTGAACTAACATCTACTAGCGCTTGCCGAGTTAACGAAATTCGATCTTTGAGCTATCAGAAATACCATGGAACAACACCTATTCACCAAATCAACCATTGCATTTTCATCTACTAAACTTGCACTTCGAATTTATTTAAGTACTAAATACAAGTTATATTTTATTTTTGTTTATAAAAATTATTTTCATGCTCAATCCAACAGAACAAGCCATTCGCCATTTACTTGCTAGAATCGTTATCGGACATTTTAAATACTTTTACGCACTAAGTGAATTAACTCATATATTAAGTTTAGTCCATCAAGGTGAACCACATAAGACTCGCTCGTCATTCCATGTGTGTTTTAAACTTTTAAACCCGAAAACTTGTTTTGCTAATTTCTCTTTGGCATTAACCTAGGTGCTAAGCAAGCTCGTAACACCAGAGGTGTTGCAATAGCGAACTACATACCAGATTTAACCGGCCAGCAAACCTCCTCAAGATCATACATGCCTTAACCGCGTACTATGCACGATTAAGATCGAAGTAGAACAGCCGATTGAAACATAACCCGTCGCTCAAAGTAAGAACCATCGTGTTGTAAAAAAGTAAACGACGGACTAAAAGGATTTGAGGCCGATCTAGATCGATCTCGACCGGGCAGGTTGATGTTGCTGAAAACTAATGACAATAAGAACATCAGCAAGATCGATAACTTAATGAATCTACCCAAATGATACCACTCTTAGGTAGAGCCGATAACTTGACCTTAATCTAATTCGAGCAATGGAGGTCGAACTTAACCGATGCAGCTGTACTTGAACTAGATAAGAGTCGATAACTAGCTTATACTAGAGCTCGTAGTGGAGGTCGAACTTAACCGATGCAGCCGTACAAACAGAAGTATAAGCCATGACGGTACTTATAGACAAGCCAGAGGTCGGTCGGACCGATGCAACCCTTCTTGTGGAAGAGCTCACCGAGATCTACACTACAGTGATCCTCTCTGGGATCCTCCATGAAGCGACTGACGTAGCCCATGGCGAACGCAATGTCCGGCCTTGTGTGGACTAGGTAGCGCAGACCGCCGACGATGCTCCGGTAGAGTGTTGCATCTACTTTCGCCGCGGTGCTTTCCTTCGTCAGCTTCAGCCGCTCCTCCATCGGAGTCACGCATGGCTTGCACTCCACCATGCCACTCCTCTCCAACAGCTTGGAGGCATACGCGCTTTGCCCGAGCGTGAGTTCCTCATTCCCCTGTCTCACCTCGATGCCGAGGTAGTAGGAGAGAGCGCCGAGATCGCTCATTCGAAAACGAGCTGCCATCTCTCACTTGAAGCTGTTGATATCCTCCGTGCGCGCGCCGGTGACGATTAAGTCATCCACATACACACCGACTATGAGTTCTTCCTTCCCCCGTCATCGCGTGTAGAGCGCGTGCTCGGTTGCGCACCTCTAAAACCCAAGCTCGCCCAGCGTGGTGTCAAGCTTGGCATTCCATGCTCGAGGGGCTTGCCTCAGCCCGTAGAGCGCTTTGCGCAGTTGGAGCACCCTGTGCTCCTCTCCCTTGACAGCGAACCCTGGAGGTTGCCTGACGAAGACTGTTTCCGCCAGCTCACCATTGAGAAAGGCCGATTTAACGTCCAAGTGATGGACGCGCCTGTCCTTTGCTGCCGCCAAAGCAAGTAGCAAACGGACCGACTCCATGCGCGCTACTGGTGCAAAGACCTCCTCGAAATCGATGCCCTCGCGTTGGACAAAGCCTCGGGCGATGAGGCGCGCCTTGTATTTGACAATGGCGCCGAGCTCGTCCCTTTTGACTTTGTATACCCACTTCAGGCTGATTGGACGGCATCCTGGGGGTGGATCGACGAGCTGCCAAGTCTCGTTTTCCTCAATCGCCTTCATCTCCTCCAGCATTGCCCGTCGCCAGTTTCCATCGCGCTCGGCTAGCGCGAACGTGGGTGGTTCCTCTGCACTGACGAGTAGCAGCTCTGCGTCGTTGAGCAGCCTATCCGCCAGACCTGAGGGACCTGTGCCGCCGACAATGTCGTCCAGACTGCGGAACCTCAACTCTTCACCTTCGTGGTAGGCGTCCACGAACTCAGTGATGTCACTTGGAGGTGAGGCGAACTCGATCGGGGGTGATGAAGTTCCTTCTTCCGCTGGAGTGTCCTGCATAGCACCTGAAGTGCTCGGCACTGCTTCTAGACTACTCGTCATAACTCCTGCAGTGTTCGGCCACACTGTAGGAGTGCTCTGCCTCAGTCTTGGAGTGGTCGGAACCACAGTAAGATGTCTTGGCTCTGCCACGGGAGTGCTCGGCACCCGTCCTAAAGTGGTCGCCACTACCGTAGAACCTCCTGGCTCCACCCCTGGTGTGCTCGGCATCCCTCCAAAAGTGCTCAACACTCTTTCCGAAGTGCTCGGCATCCCTCCTGAAGTGCTCGGCACTACCCCAGAAGTGCTCGACTCTACCGCCGGAGTGCTCGGCGCTCCTCCCGGAGTGCGAGGCACCTGTTCCGCAGCGTCTCCACCACCGTGGATGACCAAGTGCTCGATGACGAAGGTGTTGGTGAAGCCTCCCGCTTCCCCCGTGCTCGGACTGTGCTAGTCCCAAGCTGCCTCCTCGTTGAACACAACGTCGCGCGAGACAGTCACCTTGTCTTCGCGTGGGTCATAGAGCCGGTACGCCTTGGTACCCTCCACGTAGCCCAGGAACACCATGGGTGTGCTCCTGTCCTCCAGCTTGGTGAGGTTCAGCTTCGTCTTCCTGACGTGGCCGATGCAACCGAATGTCCAGAGGAATGACACGTTCAGCTTGCTCCCATACCAAGCTTCGAACGGCGTCTTGCCCGTTAGGGCTTTGGTTGGAGCGCGGTTGAGGATGAACACCGCTATGGTCACCGCCTCTCCCCAGAACTTTGCCGACATCCCTTTGGCCTTCATCATGGATCGGGCCATGCCGACCACTGTCTGGTTCCATCGCTCCACCACGCCATTCTGTTGTGGCGAGTACGGTGCGGTGTGATGTTGCCCCACACCTTGATCCACGCAGAATGTAGCAAACTCCACCGAAGTGAATTCGCCACCCCGATCAGTCCTCAGTACACGGAGCTTCTTGCCGCTCTCGGCCTCCGCGCGCGTCTTGAACTTCTTGATCGCCACTGCCGCTTCGTACTTGCTCATCAGGAGTTGCAGCCACATGTAGCGCCTGCAATCGTCCACGAGTAGGAGGAAGTACCACCGACCACCGCATGTAGCAGGCGTGATCGGCCCGCAGAGGTTGCCGTGAACTAGCTCGAGAGCTTCCTTCGCGCGATACTTGGCCGCCTTTAGGAAAGGTAGCCTCCTCTGCTTCCCGACCAGGCAGCTGTCACACAGCTCGCCTCCGTGTTTGATGTGGGGTAGCCCTCGGACCATCTGCCCCAGCCGACCAAGCGCGTCGAAGCTGAGATGTCCGAACCGGGCATGCCACATCCACGGTTCCTCGGAGTGCCTTGCTGCCAGGCAAACCGGCTGCTCTACCTTTAGGTCGAGCAGGTACAACCGGTTCAGGGACCTCTTCACCTTGGCGAGAAGTCGCTGCTCCCGATCTCTGATCCTTAGAACGCTGTCCTTGATCAGAACCTCGCTATCGCGCTCATCCAGCTGACCAATGCTGATGATGCTGGAACGCAGCTGCGGGATGTAGTATACATCCGTTAGCGTATGGTGCTCCCCGTTCTGGCATCTGAAGATGATGGTGCCGTGCCCTTGGATAGCCACCCTTGAGCCGTCACCAAACTTCACCGTACCGGTAACATCGCCATCGAGCTCAGAGAAGGAGTCCTTGGAGCCCGTCATGTGGTTACTGGCACCAGAGTCCAGATACCACGGCTGCTCCTGGTCGATGCCCAAATGCCCAAGATGGACTTGGGCGCGTGGTTCGTCGAGGTTGATGGTCTTCAGGGCCTTGCTAGATCCTTCCACCGTCATTGCCTCTTCCCTCTCCATGGCCTCGACGTCGTGCAGTGCACAGAACGTCGCCATAAGGATAGTGGCCTCATCCTCATCATCGGCTTTCGCCAGGTGAGCCTAAGCCTTCTTTTCCTTCTTGCGATTTGGGCACTCCCGTGCCCAATGGCCCATCTTCCCGCAACACCGACAGGCGTTGGAGTCGATTTGCTTCTTCTCCGAAGAAGACCTGCCGCGATGTTTGCTGTTGCCACCACGACTGGAGGAGGCTGCCTTCCCGGAGTTTCACCGAGCAGCCCACTCCTCTTCCGTCAGCAGGAGTTTCCCGCCGTCCTTCGTTGCTGTCTCCTGCTCTAGGCGCTCGTCCACCGCCCGCAGACAGCCTGCCACATCCTCGATGGTGAGGGTGGACAAGTCCAGCATCGTCTCTATGGAGAGAGCGATCTGGATGTACTTTGCCGGCATAGATTGGAGGAATTTGGAGACCACCTCCTCTTCGTCGATGGCGACACCGTGGCTCTTCAGCTTGCTGATGAGCATCTGCAGGCGGAGGGAAAAGTCCTCCACTGTTTCACCATCCTTGAACTTGAGGTTTGCGTACTCCTGCTTCAGAAGCTGGGTCGTCACCTTCTTTGCGCGGTCGGAACCGACGCGCATCGCCGCAATGGCCTCCCACGCCTCCTTAGCTGAGCTCTTCGTCCCCAACGGTTCCCTATACTCCGCTGGTACAGCAGCAAGGATAGCCTCCAACGCTGACATGTCGTCTTCTTCCACGTCGGTGCCCTTGTCAACAGCATTCCAGAGCCGTCGGGCTCTGAGCTTGACCTTCATGGTCACCGACCACTCTCCATAGTTAGTGCGAGTCAGCGTCGGCCAAGTGGTGCCGCTGACCTCCCGCACCATGCGAACAACTACCTCCGGTAGTGGCTGGGCAGCCACGACAGTGCCACTGCCATCGCCCAACTCCGAACCGCCTGTCATCGCCATCGGTTAGAATGACGATGGCACTTGTACGGTCTGATACCACTTGTTGGCCCACGGGATCACCGTCTGACGATAGTGAACTAGTCTTTAGACCACTAGTCTCAGAATACTAGTCTCCCAGACCACTAGTCTCCCAGACCAGACCACTAGTCTCCCAGACCACTAGTCTTCCAGACCAGACCACTAGTCTTCCCAGTCTTCCAGACCAGACCACTAGTCTTCCCAGACCACTAGTCTTCCAGACCAGACCACTAGTCTTCCCAGACCACTAGTCTCCCAGACCACTATACCGGTTGTGTCCGTACCCACACACTACGGATCGAGCTAGAAGAAGAAGGGAAAACAGAGCAAGCACGCACAATACAAGACAACAACGTTGGCCGAGGCCCTGTCTGTGTGATGGCAAATCTGAGCTCTCTTTACTGAGTTGCCTTGGTGCCCTATTTATACAACTCTATCTATCTAACTAAAGTACAACGCACATGCTGTAACCGTAACTAGATAAGTATACAGGGCTGACTCTGCGCCGGCCACTGCATGTGCCTACAGTGCTGCAGGTGAGCCGTGCGGCGCCTGCACCTGCAGCGGCTACTGTATCACAGCAAGGGGCAAAGTCGGCGCCGCCTTCCCTTGCTGTGTTCACACACAGCAGGCAGCTAAGTCGGCGCCGCCTTCCTCTGCTGTGTTCATACAAGGTGGCAGTAGATTAGCTAACATTGGAGACTCCACTGGCCTAAAAGTGAATTACTCCAAATCCATGATGATACCAATCAACACAGATGAAGCAAAGATGAATCACTTGGCCAGAACTTTCAACTGTGAAGTGGGAAAATTACCCTTCACCTATTTAGGACTACCTCTCAGCCTAACAAATCCAAGAGTAATTGATTTTACACCTTTAGTCAATAGGTGTGAGAGGAGACTGGCAACAACTTCCACCTTCCTTAGCCAAGCTGGATGACTTGAAATAACAAATTCAGTCCTATCTGCCCTTCCAACTTTCTGCATGAGCACCTACCTACTCCAGCAGACTGTGATTGACCAAATTGACAAATTTAGAAAACTTTGCCTATGGAGAGGGTCAGATGTCAATGCAAGGCAGAGGCCAAAGGCAGCATGGACTATGGTTTGCAGATCAAAAGAAGAAGGTGGACTGGGAGTTATCAATATTAAAACACAGAATGAAGCTTTGTTATTAAAGCACTTGCATAAATTTTTCAACAAAGAAGACTTGCCTTGGGTCTCTCTAATTTGGGAATGCTATTACAGCTCTGGGTGCTTGCCACGTATATCAAAGAAAGGTTCCTTTTGGTGGAGGGACATTCTGAAATTGCTATCCAAGTTCAAGGGTTTGGCCAAGTAAAGATAAACAGTGGAAATTCTTGTTTACTTTGGGACGATTTATGGGGGGATGATATCCTTGCTAATAAATATCCAGAGCTGCTATCCTTTCCAAGAAAAAAGACAGATCACTTTCAGTCAAGGATATTTTCAAACTCCTCTGCATGGCCTGTTCCACCTGCCCTTATCTCCTCAAGCCCATGCCCAACTTCTGCTTTTGCAAGGAGATCTCAATGAAGTGGTGCTGAATGCTTCGTCAGATACTTGGTCATATATATGGAATTCAGAGGTTTTCTCAGTGAAAAGGGCTTACAGACACCTAAGTGGCCATTGCCACCCACATCCTGCTTTCAAATGGACTTGGAAAAGCTCATGTTAGAGAAAGCACAAAGTTTTCTTCTGGTTGATATTGAAAGATAGAGTTAGCACCAGGGATTTATTAAAAAGGAAGAACATGGTACTGGAAGACTATAACTGTATTCTTTGCAATACCTCAACAGCTGAAACCCTTACACACCTCTTTCTGCACTGCCCTTTTGCAACTCAGTGTTGGGCATGGCTAAATGTTCAAGTTGATCATGATTTGGAACCTTTTCAAACTCTGCAAAGCTTCAGAAATCAATTGCCAGTTCCTTTCTTCATGGAAATCATAATTCTCATGTGTTGGGTGATTTGGAAAGCTCGAAATAACCTTGTTTTCAGACAGGTAAATCCACTTTTAGTAAATACTAAGGAGGACTTCAGAAAGGAAGTTGGGCTTCTAATGCTCAGAGCAAAGCAAAGTTACTCGCCAAGGATCGATCAATGGATTGCAAATCTTGCTTAGCCTGGTTCCTTTTCTTGGTGTGGAGTATTTTCTCCACCACTTTTTTTGTTTGCTAATTCTTTTACTCCCCCTATTTTTGTTTCTGTCTGTTTTGTAACTGTTGGTTGCGCTTTGCAGCCTTTTATTTTCAATAAATTTTAGTAGGGGCCTTGCCCCTCCTGTTTACTAAAAAAAAGATATCGAGGATCTTGTTTAATGCCCCAACTTTGACTAGCAATGATTGCCTATTTTCGTTAACTATTCATGCATCTTGTTAGATTTGTAAAAGCTAGCATCATGGTGTCGCTATCACTGAATGAACGTAATTTTTGGCATCCCAAGGGTACCTCCACACCATATCAAGTTCGAAATGGCATCAAAACTGAAATATAAAATGTATGGCAGCAAATTATAGATTACACCAGTTTGCCCTAAGTCAATTTGTCCTTGCAAAATAAAAGTCAGACTTTTTTCTAACTCTGGAGTTTTTTAGAAAAATATATTAGCAACAAGAAAACAAACAAATGTACTATCATGACATATTTTACGATTCATTTAATGAAATTAATTCGATAATATAAGATATTGATATATTTTTCTATAAAGTTGGTCAGATCTAGATAACTTTTACTTGGTAAATAGTTAAAGTGACCTATACTTTGTAGAAAAGGGGGAGCATATGTAAAGTTGCTTTGATTTTAAACTTTTGGAACTAACATTGAGTATCAGTCTCTCAACCTAGTTTCCAATGTATCAGCATGGTCATTGTTGGCAATTACTATCAAATATATGAAGAGGGAACACTTATGCCTAGAACAAGAATCAATGAAAAATTAGATCGGTCAATAGGGCCTTCAAAATGTCATGGATGATTCACTCATTTCCAAGTCATGGGTCATGGTATGTGTAAACATGATTCGCTCTATTCTAGAAGAAAACATCACGTTAACCATATCACCACATAAATATTTTGGTTGCATTTACTGTTAGCAATACAATACCTGTACATGGCATATTTCTTATAGATGTGGTGTTACAACCCAGTCTAGCTAGACGTTTCTCTCTGTAAATGCTTTAAGTAAACATCGTGAAATCCAAATGAATAAATACCATAAAAAGGGACTTCGAATTTTGTTTCGAATTGTTTATACAAACCTTTGTATAGATTTTTTCTATTATTATGAATTTGTGAGTATAAATTTTCTTATATAAATCTATATGGTATATAGGCCAAGTTCCCCCTAGAAGGGGCTCAACTAGTGGTAGTGGCATCTAAATCCACCCCTACAAAGGGCCACTTGTAATAGGCTATTGTCTATATATAGGTGCACAAGGGCATGAGGGCAAAGGGCTCTTTCTCCCTCCCACTCTCACTTGCAAACCCTTGCTTCCACTGTGCTCCCTCTTCTCTCTACCCCTTAGTCTGTTAGCAATCTAGTTGCAACAGTTGTCATGGGCTTTAAGTTCATTCCATCAAGCTAGGAAAAAAATAAAATACAATTTCATCATTAAATTAGCTACTCTTAAAAAGATAATATTAATACTAAGCCATTAGACCACGGAAAAACAAGGAAAACAATTAATTCAAAATTTAAGCAAGTTATGATATATGCGTCTTGAGTGAGTAGGTTATTACCCTGAAAAGATTTGCAAGCAATACATTGCTCACATATTCAATGCCCAATGAGTAGAATGCTTCGAGTGATGTCTTTTTGTTTTCTTGTTATCATTAATTCTTCTAATCAACAAGCCTCACTCGAGAAGTCGTGCCACTACTGATATATGATATTTATTTATTACTACAATTGACTGACCCGTAATAGTAGAGTAGTAAGTAAGAGTACAGATGTGCGCATATAATCATCTCATGTCTTAACTGAGTTTGTTCAGCAGTTAATTCCCAGCATTGCTTGGCCTCGGCTTTGGTTGAGTCGTCTTCGACATTGACACGGAGGAAGTCACGAAGAATGGGAGGCCGATCACATCTCTCGATGTTGATATCCACGACATCGATATTGACATGCCCCAGAAATAATAAGTTAATGATAATCAGAACATGTGCCTGACAGCTATATTATCATGCAAATATGTTAAAAAATTTACCTATCTGATTATCATTTTTGTTCGATTTTGATGGGTCAATAAGCCGCTCCAAGATGCTTCATGCTTGCCACCCTATTGGGAAGATCCACTAGCCATGGAGCCACGACAATAGAGGATAACAAAATAGACACGAATAAAGAATTCATGAAGCCTAGTAAAAAGACGGGAACACTGACCACACCACAAGTTTGTCGTGTTTATAGTGACCTAGAGCGCATATCAGACTATTGACTCTTCAGTCTTCACATGCGCCTTTCGTCGTTCCTGGTAGAATGGCTTCACATGGCTAGCTGCTCCTTCCACTCATGTATCCCTATATGCCTTTCATCATCTATGCAACAAGGCTCACGGGGATACACGTAGCTATTTGATATCTTACAGGGACATGTGTTCCCACTAGTACAAGGACTAGTTCTACCATAGGTAAGAAAAATGTATATGTACTAGCAGAAGTTTCTACCGTAGTGTAGAAGGCCATTGGACTTGAATACATAATGTATAAAAAGAGTGTATAAATTTGTGTATGCAATCTCTTCTTAATATAAATTTATGCATATTTTTGGTTATATAAATGCATGTATATAAATTTGTTCTATTATCAATAAGAAGCGAATTTAAATTTTGGAAAATTATTTTTTTTTAAAATAAAAAGACACAAATGTCGATAAAGATTTTTTTTGTTTTTGCCATGCAATTGAGAATGCCATCATGATTATCAAATGTAGCATGGAATTTAAAATTTTGGAGCAGCGCATATTATAGGTTAAAAAATGAAAAATGAAGACACAAATGTACAAAACTTATCCGTTTCGAATAAATAGAAAGTAACCCTTGAGAATGCCAGCATTGATAGAAGCGAATTTAAAATTTTGGAGCAGCTATTTTTTTAAAAATAAAATGAAGCAAATGTCGATGAAAGTAACCCTTGGCTCTATTTGCGGCGAAACATGCCTCTTGCGGCGCTAGCATGGATAGCATGGATCGATCACTTTGCTCAAACACTAGTCTTGAGAGCATGAAGGCACGGTGTAGGTCATCATAGGTTGATCGTTGGGAATTGATCGATAGGTTTTGGGTATCTTCGTTGCCATGAAACACGTAGTGAACTACGAAATTGTGGTCCATCACCACTGAATGTACAAAACTTATCCGTTTGGAGCCCCGAATCGATAGTTTTTTTTTTTTTTTGTTTGACGCAGAATGCCATCTGTTATCCAATGTAGAGCGAATTTAAAATTTTGGAGCAGCTATTATTTTTAAAAAAATAAAATGAAGACACAAATGTCGATAGAAAGTAACTCTTTGGCGAAGAAGTAGCGCTGCCAGTGAACGGCTCTTGCCCGCGCTAGCATGGATCGATCACTGCTCAAACACTAGTGCGAGAGCATGAAGGCACGGTGTAGGTCATCATAGGTTGATCGTTGGGAACTGATCGATAGGTTTTGGGTATCTTCGTTGCCATGAAACACGTGAACACGAAATTGCGTGAACTACGAAATTGTGGTCCATCACCACTGAATGTACAAAACTTATCCGTTTGGAGCCCGAATCGAAGCGTTTTTTTTTTTTTTGTGAGAATGCCATACATTATCAATGTAGAAGCGAATTTAAAATTTTGGAGCAGCTATTATTAAAAAAAAAATAAAATGAAGACACAAATGTCGAAAGTAAAGTACCCTTAGGTATTTGAAGAAAAATTTGCGCGGTGAAGCGGCTCTTGCAGCGCTAGCATGGATCGATCTTTGCTCAAACACTAGTGCGAGAGCATGAAAGGCGCAGTGTAGGTCATCATAGGTTGATCGTTGGGAATTGATCGATGGGTTTTGGGTATCTTCGTTGCCATGAAAACGTAGTAGAACTACGAAATTGTGGTCCATCACCACTGAATGTACAAAACTTATCCGTTTGAGCCCGAATCGTAGTTTTTTTTTTTGTTTTGTGAGAATGCCATCTGTTATCAATGTAAGCGAATTTAAAATTTTGGAGCAGCTATTATTTTTAAAAAAAAAATAAAATGAAGACACAAAATGTCGAAAGAAAGTAACCCTTAGGCTTTGAAGTAAGTGTATTTGCCGATGAAGCGGCTCTTGCAGCGCTAGCATGGATCGATCTTTGCTCAAACACTAGTGCTTGAGAGCATGAAAGGCGCAGTGTAGGTCATCATAGGTTGATCGTTGGGAATTGATCGATAGGTTTTGGGTATCTTCGTTGCCATGAAACACTTAGTAGACTACTGAAATTGTGGTCCATCACCCTGAATGTACAAAACTTATCCGTTTGGAGCCCGAATCGAGGTTTTTTTTTTTTTGTTTGTGTGAGAATGCCATCATTATCAATGTAAGCGAATTTAAAATTTTGGAGCAGCTATTATTTTTTAAAAAATAAAATGAAGACACAAATGTCGATAGAAAGTAACCCTTGGTATTTGAAGAAAGTATTTGCCGGTGAAGCGGCTCTTGCAGCGCTAGCATGGATCGATCCTGCTTTGCTCAAACACTAGTCTTGAGAGCATGAAGGCGCAGTGTAGGTCATCATAGGTTGATCGTTGGGAATTGATCGATGGGTTTTGGGTATCTTCGTTTGCCATGAAACACGTAGTAGACTACTAAAAAATTGTGGTCCATCACCACTGAATGTACAAAACTTATCCGTTTGGAGCCCGAATCGGCGTTTTTTTTTTTTTGTTTGTGTGAGAATGCCATCTGTTATCAATGTAAGCGAATTTAAAATTTTGGAGCAGCTATTATTAAAAAAAAATAAAATGAAGACACAAATGTCGATAGAAAGTAACCCACATTGAAGTAAGCGATAGAAAGTAAGCTCCTTTGGCGCTAGATGGATCCTTTGCTCAAACACTACTAGTGCGATGAGCATGAAGGCGCGGTGTAGGTCATCATAGGTTGATCGTTGGGAATTGATCGATGGGTTTTGGGTATCTTCGTTGCAGCGTGAACTAAAATGGATCATCACTGAATGCTCAAAACTTATCCGTTTGGAGCATGAAGGTGTGGTGAATAGGTCATCATAGGTTGATCGTTGGGAATGTGATCGATGGGTTTTGGGTATCTTCGTTGCCATGAAACACAGTAGACTAGAATTGTGGTCCATCATGAAGGCATGGTGTAGGTCATCATATGGTTGATCGTTGGGAAGCTTGATCGATGGGTTTTGGGTATCTTCGTTGATTGATATCGTGAAACCGAAATTGTGGTTTCCATCACACAGAATGTACAAAAATCCGTTTACAAAAGCCGTTTGAATCCGAATAAGCGGTTTTTTGTTTGTAATGAGAATGCCATCATTATCAATGTAAGCGAATTTAAAATTTTGGAGCAGCTATTATTTTTTAAAAATAAAATGAAGACACAAATGTCGATGAAAGTAACCCTTAGTATTTGAAGTAGTATTTGCCGATGAAGCGGCTCTTGCAGCGCTAGCATGGATCGATCTTTGCTCAAACACTAGTCTTGAGAGCATGAAGGCATGCAGGTGTAGGTCATCATAGGTTGATCGTTGGGAACTGATCGATGGGTTTTGGGTATCTTCGTTGCCATGAAATGAAACACTGTAGTAGACTACGAAATTGTGGTCCATCACCTGAATGTACAAAACTTATCCGTTTGGAGCCGAATCGAAGCGTTTTTTTTTTTTGTGTGAGATGCCATCATTATCAATGTAGAAGCGAATTTAAAATTTTGGAGCAGCTATTATTTTTAAAAAAAAATAAAATGAAGACACAAATGTCGATGAAAGTAACCCTTGGTATTTGAAGTAGTATTTGCGCGATGAAGCGGCTCTTGCAGCGCTAGCATGGATCGATCTTTGCTCAAACACGAGAGCATGAAGAGCATGAAGGCATCATAGGTTGTGTAGGTCATCATAGGTTGATCGTTGGGAATTGATCGATAGGTTTTGGGTATCTTCGTTGCCATGAAAACAAGTAGACTACGAAATTGTGGTCCATCACCACTGAATGTACAAAACTTATCCGTTTGGAGCCAGAATCGGGTTGGTTTTTTTTTTTTTTTGTGAGAATGCCATCTGTTATCAATGTAAGCGAATTTAAAATTTTGGAGCAGCTATTATTTTTTAAAAAATAAAAATGAAGACACAAAATCGATGAAAGTAACCTTTGGTATTTGAAATGCTATTTTGATTGCGCGATGAAAGCGGCTCTTGCTCTTGCCCGCGCTAGCATGGATCGATCACTGCTCAAACACTAGTGCGAGAGCATGAAGGCATGGTGTAGGTCATCATAGGTTGATCGTTGGGAACTGATCGATAGGTTTTGGGTATCTTCGTTGCCATGAAACACACCGTAGACTACTGAAATTGTGGTCCATCACCCTGAATGTACAAAACTTATCCGTTTGGAGCCCGAATCGGTTTTTTTTTTTTTTGTTTTTTTGAGAATGCCATCATTATCAATGTAGAAGCGATTTTAAATTTTTGGAGCTATTATTATTAAAAAAAAAAAATAAAATGAAGACACAAATGTCGATAGAAAGTAACCCTTAGGCTTTGAAGTAAGTGTATTTGCGCGTGAAAGCGGCTCTTGCAGCGCTAGCATGGATCGATCCTTTGCTCAAACACTAGTGCGAGAGCATGAAAGGCAGTGTAGGTCATCATAGGTTGATCGTTGGGAATTGATCGATGGGTTTTGGGTATCTTCGTTTGCCATGAAACACTGTAGTGAACTACGAAATTGTGGTCCATCACCACTGAATGTACAAAACTTATCCGTTTGGAGCCGAATCGGGCGCGGTTTTTTTTTTTGTTTGTGAGAATGCCATCTGTTATCAATGTAGAAGCGAATTTAAAATTTTGGAGCAGCTATTATTTTTTAAAAAAATAAAATGAAGACACAAATGTCGATGAAAGTAAAGTAACCCTTGAAGAATTTGAAGTATGGTAGCTTGCGGTGAAAGCAGCTCTTGCAGCGCTAGCATGGATCGATCCTTTGCTCAAACACTAGTGCGAGAGCATGAAGGCAGTGTAGGTCATGTAGGTCATCATAGGTTGATCGTTGGGAATTGATCGATGGGTTTTGGGTATCTTCGTTGCCATGAAAACACGTAGTGAACTACGAAATTGTGGTCCATCACCACTGAATGTACAAAACTTATCCGTTTGGAGCCCGAATCGGCAGCGGTTTTTTTTTTTTGTGAGAATGCCATCTGTTATCAATGTAAAGCGAATTTAAAATTTTGGAGCAGCTATTATTTTTTAAAAATAAAATGAAGACACAAATGTCGATGAAAGTAACCCTTGGTATTTGAAGAAATAGCATTGCGCGGTGAAGCAGCTCTTGCGGCGCTAGCATGGATCGATCCTTTGCTCAAACACTAGTGCATGAGAGCATGAAGGCGCAGTGTAGGTCATCATAGGTTGATCGTTGGGAACTGATCGATGGGTTTTGGGTATCTTCGTTGCCATTCGTTGTGTAGACTACGAAATTGTGGTCCATCACCCACTGAATGTACAAAACTTATCCGTTTGGAGCCCGAATCGGCATGGTTTTTTTTTTTTGTGTGAGAATGCCATCATTATCAATGTAAGCGAATTTAAAATATTGGAGCAGCTATTATTTTTAAAAAAATAAAATGAAGACACAAATGTCGATAGAAAGTAACCCTTGGGCGAAGAAGTAGCGCTGCCATTGAATGGCTCTTGCCCGCGCTAGCATGGATCGATCACTGCTCAAACACTAGTTGAGAGCATGAAGGCCAGTGTAGGTCATCATAGGTTGATCGTTGGGGAATCGATCGATGGGTTTTGGGTATCTTCGTTGCCATGAAACTGCATAGTGAACTACGAAATTGTGGTCCATCACCTGAATGTACAAAACTTATCCGTTTGGAGCCGAATAAAGCGTTTTTTTTTTTTTTTGTGAGAATGCCATCATTATCAATGTAGAAGCGAATTTAAAATTTTGGAGCAGCTATTATATTTTAAAAAAATAAAATGAAGACACAAATGTCGATAGAAAGTAACCCTTAGTATTTGAAGTAAGCTTATTTGCGGTGAAAGCAGCTCTTGCCAGCGCTAGCATGGATCGATCTTTGCTCAAACACTAGTCTTGAGAGCATGAAGGCCGCAGTGTAGGTCATCATAGGTTGATCGTTGGGAATTGATCGATGGTTTTGGGTATCTTCGTTGTTGCCATGAACTTGGTGTGACTTAGTAGACTCTGAAATTGTGGTCCATCATCAATGAATGTACAAAACTTATCCGTTTGGAGCCCGAATCGGCGCGTTTTTTTTTTTTTTTGTGAGAATGCCATCATTATCAATGTAAGCGAATTTAAAATTTTGGAGCAGCTATATTTTTTTAAAAATAAAATGAAGACACAAATGTCGATAGAAAGTAAATGTAAGCGAATTTAAAATTTTGGCAGTAAAAATAAAAGCTTTATGCGATGAAAGTGAAGCTGCCGCTGAGCAGCTCTTGCAGCGCTAGCATGGATCGATCACTTTGCTCAAACACTAGTCGAGAGCATGAAGGCGCAGTGTAGGTCATCATAGGTTGATCGTTGGGAATTGATCGATGGGTTTTGGGTATCTTCGTTGCCATGAAAAACACATAGTGAACTACGAAATTGTGGTCCATCACCTGAATGTACAAAACTTATCCGTTTGGAGCCCGAATCGGCGTTTTTTTTTTTTGTTTTTGTGTGAGAATGCCATCATTATCAATGTAAGCGAATTTAAAATTTTGGAGCAGCTATATTTTTTAAAAAATAAAATGAAGACACAAATGTCGATAGAAAGTAACCCTTAGGTATTTGAAAGTATTTTGCCGCCGTGAAGCGGCTCTTGCCCGCGCTAGCATGGATCGATCACTGCTCAAACACTAGTGCGAGAGCATGAAGGCACGGTGTAGGTCATCATAGGTTGATCGTTGGGAACTGATCGATAGGTTTTGGGTATCTTCGTTGCCATGAAACACGCCGTAGACTACCGAAATTGTGGTCCATCACCCTGAATGTACAAAACTTATCCGTTTGGAGCCCGAATCGGGCACGGTTTTTTTGTTTGATGCAGAATGCCATCTGTTATCCAATGTAGAGCGAATTTAAAATTTTGGAGCAGCTATTATTTTTTAAAAAAAATAAAATGAAGACACAAATGTCGATAAAAAGTAACCCTGAAGTGGTATTTGAAGTATTTGCCGATGAAAGCAGCTCTTGCAGCGCTAGCATGGATCGATCCTTTGCTCAAACACTAGTCTGCGAGAGCATGAAGGCGCAGTGTAGGTCATCATAGGTTGAACGTTGGGGTTGATCGATGGGTTTTGGGTATCTTCGTTCGATGGGTTTTGGGTATCTTCATTGCCATGAAACAAAACTTATCCGTTTGGAGCAAGAATAGAACTACGAAATTGTGGTCCATCATGTGAATGTACAAAACTTATCCGTTTGGAGCCGAATCGAGAGCAGTTTTTTTTTTTTTTTTTTTTTGTGTAGAATGCCATCATTATCAAATGAAAGCGAATTTAAAATTTTGGAGCAGCTATTATTTTTTGAAAAAACTAAAAAATGAAACACAAATATCGATAGAAAGTAACCCTTATCAAGTAAGCGAATTTAAAAGAAGCAGCTAAAATGAAGACACGATCGAAGCAGCTGAAGTAAGCTCTTGCGATGAAGCGCTAGCATGGATCGATCACTGCTCAAACACTAGTGCGAGAGCATGAAGGCATGGTGTAGGTCATCATAGGTTGATCGTTGGGAACTGATCGATGGGTTTTGGGTATCTTCGTTGCCATGAAACACGCCGTAGACTACCGAAATTGTGGTCCATCACCGTGAATGTACAAAACTTATCCGTTTGGAGCCCGAATCGTGCGTGGTTTTTTTTGTTTGTGAGAATGCCATCATTATCAATGTGTGAAGCGAATTTAAAATTTTGGAGCAGCTATTATTTTTAAAAAAAAATAAAATGAAGACACAAATGTAGATAGAAAGTAACCCTTGGTGGTGAAGTAATGCTTATTTGCCGATGAAGCGGCTCTTTGGCGCTAGCATGGATCGATCACTGCTCAAACACTAGTGCGAGAGCATGAAGGCATGGTGTAGGTCATCATAGGTTGATCGTTGGGAATTGATCGATGGGTTTTGGGTATCTTCGTTGCCATGAAACACGCCGTAGACTACCGAAATTGTGGTCCATCACCGTGAATGTACAAAACTTATCCGTTTGGAGCCCGAATCGTGCGCGGTTTTTTTTGTTTGACGCAGAATGCCATCTGTTATCCAATGTAGAGCGAATTTAAAATTTTGGAGCAGCTATTATTTTTTAAAAAAATAAAATGAAGACACAAATGTCGATAGAAAGTAACCCTTAGAAAGTAACAGCCTTGGTCGATCCTTGCTCAAAGTAATGAGCATTGCGATGAAGCAGCTCTTGCCAGCGCTAGCATGGATCGATCTTTGCTCAAACACTAGTCTTGAGAGCATGAAGGCGCAGTGTAGGTCATCATAGGTTGATCGTTGGGAATTGATCGATGGGTTTTGGGTATCTTCGTTGCCATGAAACACATAGTAGAACTACGAAATTGTGGTCCATCACCACTGAATGTACAAAACTTATCCGTTTGGAGCCGAATCGGCGTTTTTTTTTTTTTTTGTTTTGTGAGAATGCCATCATTATCAATGTAGAAGCGAATTTAATTTTTTTGGAGCAGCTATTTTTTTTTAAAAAATAAAATGAAGACACAAATGTCGATAGATAGAAAGTAACCCTTGATTTGATTTGAAATTTTTTTGCGATGAAGCGGCTCTTGCCCGCGCTAGCATGGATCGATCACTGCTCAAACACTAGTGCGAGAGCATGAAGGCACGGTGTAGGTCATCATAGGTTGATCGTTGGGAATTGATCGATAGGTTTTGGGTATCTTCGTTGCCATGAAACACGCAGTAGACTACCGAAATTGTGGTCCATCACCCTGAATGTACAAAACTTATCCGTTTGGAGCCGAATCGGTTTTTTTTTTTTTGTTTTTGTGAGAATGCCATCATTATCAATGTAAAGCGAATTTAAAATTTTGGAGCAGCTATTATTTTAAAAAAAATAAAATGAAGACACAAATGTCGATGAAGTAAAAGTAACCCTTTTGAGTAATTTGAAGTAAAAGCAGCTTTGCGATGAAGCAGCTCTTGCCAGCGCTAGCATGGATCGATCTTTGCTCAAACACTAGTCTTGAGAGCATGAAGGCATGGTGTAGGTCATCATAGGTTGATCGTTGGGAGAATTGATCGATGGGTTTTGGGTATCTTCGTTGCCATGAAAACGTAGTAGACTACTACGAAATTGTGGTCCATAGAAATTGAATGTACAAAACTTATCCGTTTGGAGCGAATCGGTAGCGGTTTTTGTTTGTGTGAGAATGCCATCTGTTATCAATGTATCAAAGCGAATTTAAAATTTTGGAGCAGCTATTATTTAAAAAAAATAAAATGAAGACACAAATGTCGATGAAAGTAACCCTTAGTATTGAAAGTAAGTATTTGCCGATGAAGCAGCTCTTTGCAGCGCTAGCATGGATCGATCCTTTGCTCAAACACACTAGTGCGAGAGCATGAAGGCGCGGTGTAGGTCATCATAGGTTGATCGTTGGGAGCTGATCGATGGGTTTTGGGTATCTTCGTTTGCCATGAAACACTGTAGTAGACTACGAAATTGTGGTCCATGTGGTCCATCACCACAGAATGTACAAAACTTATCCGTTTTGCGATTTTGGAGCGAATCAAATGTCGATGAAAGTTTTTTTTTTTTTGTTTGTGAGAATGCCATCTGTTATCAATGTAAGCGAATTTAAAATTTTGGAGCAGCTATATTTTTTTAAAAAATAAAATGAAGACACAAAAATGTCGATAGAAAGTAACCCTTGTAAGCGAATTTAAAATTTTGGAGCAGCTATTATTTTTTGTAAAATAAAATGCAAATGTCGATGAAAGCGGCTCTTGAAGCAGCTCTAGCATGGATCGATCCTTTGCTCAAACACTAGTCTTGAGAGCATGAAGGCCGCAGTGTAGGTCATCATAGGTTGATCGTTGGGAATTGATCGATGGGTTTTGGGTATCTTCGTTGCCATGAAACACTGTAGTGAACTACGAAATTGTGGTCCATCACCTGAATGTACAAAACTTATCCGTTTTGGAGAATCGATCGCGTAGTTTTTTTTTTGTTTTGTGAGAATGCCATCATTATCAATGTGAAGCGAATTTAAAATTTTGGAGCAGCTATTATTTTAAAAAAATAAAATGAAGACACAAATGTCGATAGAAAGTAACCCTTAGGTATTTGAAGTAAGTAGCGCGATGAAGCGGCTCTTGCCAGCGCTAGCATGGATCGATCCTTTGCTCAAACACTCAAACACTAGTCATGAGAGCATGAAGGCATGGTGTAGGTCATCATAGGTTGATCGTTGGGGGCTGATCGATGGGTTTTGGGTATCTTCGTTGCCATGAAAACTGTAGTAGACTACCGAAATTGTGGTCCATCACCTGAATGTACAAAACTTATCCGTTTGGAGCCCGAATCGGCAGCGGTTTTTTTGTTTTGTGAGAATGCCATCTGTTATCTAATGTAGAGCGAATTTAAAATTTTGGAGCAGCTTTTATTTTTTAAAAATAAAATGAAGACACAAATGTCGATAGAAAGTAACCCTTAGTATTTGAAGTAAGTATTTGCCGATTGAAGCAGCTCTTGCAGCGCTAGCATGGATCGATCACTGCTCAAACACTAGTGCGAGAGCATGAAGGCATGGTGTAGGTCATCATAGGTTGATCGTTGGGAATTGATCGATGGGTTTTGGGTATCTTCGTTGCCATGAAAACACACGCCGTGACTACGAAAGAAATTGTGGTCCATCACCTGAATGTACAAAACTTATCCGTTTGGAGCGAAGAATAGCGGTTTTTTTTTTTTTTGTGAGAATGCCATCTGTTATCAATGTAGAAGCGAATTTAAAATTTTGGAGCAGCTATTTTTTTAAAAAAAAATAAAATGAAGACACAAATGTCGATGAAAGTAAAGTAACCCTTGAAGTAAGTGAAGTAAGCGTATTTGAGCGGTGAAGCGGCTCTTGCATGCGCTAGCATGGATCACTTGCTCAAACACTAGTGCGAGAGCATGAAGGTGCAGTGTAGGTCATCATAGGTTGATCGTTGGGAATTGATCGATGGGTTTTGGGTATCTTCGTTGCCAAAAACACGTGAAGTAGACTACGAAATTGTGGTCCATCACTGAATGTACAAAACTTATCCGTTTGGAGCCGAAGAATCGGTTTTTTTTTTTTGTTTGTGTGAGAATGCCATCTGTTATCAATGTAGAAGCGAATTTAAAATTTTGGAGCACTATTATTTTTTAAAAAAAATAAAATGAAGACACAAATGTCGATGAAAGAAAGTAACCCTTAGGTATTTGAAGTAAGTTGCTTGCCGGTGAAGCGGCTCTTGCAGCGCTAGCATGGATCGATCTTTGCTCAAACACTAGTGCGAGAGCATGAAGCGCAGTGTAGGTCATCATAGGTTGATCGTTGGGAACTGATCGATAGGTTTTGGGTATCTTCGTTGCCATGAAAACACGTAGTAGACTACCGAAATTGTGGTCCATCACCTGAATGTACAAAACTTATCCGTTTGGAGCCCGAATCGCGTTTTTTTTTTTTTTTTTTGTGTGAGAATGCCATCATTATCAATGTAGAAGCGAATTTAAAATTTTGGAGCAGCTATTATTTTTAAAAAAATAAAATGAAGACACAAATGTCGATAGAAAGTAACCCTTAGTATTTGAAGTAATGTATTTTGCGGTGAAAGCGGCTCTTGCCAGCGCTAGCATGGATCGATCTTTGCTCAAAACACTGAAGTGCAGTGTGAGAGCATGAAGGCACGGTGTAGGTCATCATAGGTTGATCGTTGGGAATTGATCGATAGGTTTTGGGTATCTTCGTTGCCATGAAACACGCAGTAGACTACCGAAATTGTGGTCCATCACCCTGAATGTACAAAACTTATCCGTTTGGAGCCCGAATCGAGCGCGGTTTTTTTGTTTTTTGTGAGAATGCCATCTGTTATCAATGTAAGCGAATTTAAAATTTTGGAGCAGCTATTATTTTAAAAAAAAAAAATAAAATGAAGACACAAATGTCGATGATAGAAAGTAACCCTTAGGTCTTTGAAGTAAGTATTTTGCCATGGTGAAGCGGCTCTTGCTGGCGCTAGCATGGATCGATCTTTGCTCAAACACTAGTCTTGAGAGCATGAAGGCGCAGTGTAGGTCATCATAGGTTGATCGTTGGGAATTGATCGATGGGTTTTGGGTATCTTCGTTTGCCATGAAACGCCGTGACTACGAAATTGTGGTGTGGTCCATCACCACTGAATGTACAAAACTTATCCGTTTGGAGCCGAATCGGCGCGGTTTTTTTTTGTTTTGTGAGAATGCCATCTGTTATCAATGTAAAGCGAATTTAAAATTTTGGAGCAGCTATTATTTTTTAAAAATAAAATGAAGACACAAATGTCGATGAAAGTAACCCTTAGTTTTTGAAATATTTGCCGGATGAACAGCTCTTGCAGCGCTAGCATGGATCGATCCTTTGCTCAAACACTAGTGCGAGAGCATGAAAGGCGTGTAGGTCATCATAGGTTGATCGTTGGGAATTGATCGATGGGTTTTGGGTATCTTCGTTTGCCATGAAAACGTAGTGACTACCGAAATTGTGGTCCATCCACAATGTACAAAACTTATCCGTTTGGAGCCAGCGCGCGTTTTTTTTTGTTTGCATGTGAGAATGCCATCTGTTATCAATGTAGAAGCGAATTTAAAATTTTGGAGCAGCTATTATTTTTTAAAAATAAAATGAGACACAAAATGATGAAAGTAACCCATAAGGTGAGTAGCAGTGTGAAGGTCATCATAGCGTTGATCGTTGGGGATCACTTTGCTCAAACACGCGAGAGCATGAAGGTGTTTGGGTCATCATGGGTTGATCGTTTGCCATCGAGGTTTTGGGTATCACGTTGCCATGTGAACTACGAAATTGTGGTCCATCACCACTGAATGTACAAAACTTATCCGTTTGGAGCCGAATCCGTTTTTTTTTGGAGCAGAATGAAAGCGAATTTTTTTTTTTTGTTTAAAAAAATAAAATGAAGAATATCATCATTATCAATGTAAAGCGAATTTAAAATTTTGGAGCAGCTATTAAAAAAAATAAAATGAAACACAAATGATGTCGATAGAAAGTAACCCTTTGTAGCGTAGCTGAAATGAAGCAAAGCGTTTTGCGCGGTGAAGCGGCTCTTGCCAGCGCTAGCATGGATCGATCTTTGCTCAAACACTAGTGAGAGAGCATGAAGGCCTGGTGTAGGTCATCATAGGTTGATCGTTGGGGAATTGATCGATGGGTTTTGGGTATCTTCGTTGCCATGAAACACGTAGTGAACTACGAAATTGTGGTCCATCACCTGAATGTACAAAACTTATCCGTTTGGGCGAGAATCGCGTTTTTTTTTTTGTTTGTGTGAGAATGCCATCATTATCAATGTAAGCGAATTTAAAATTTTGGAGCAGCTATTATTTTAAAAAAAAAAATAAAATGAAGACACAAATGTCGATCGAAGAAAGTAACCCTTAGGTATTTGAAGTAGTATTTGCCGGTGAAAGCAGCTCTTGCAGCGCTAGCATGGATCGATCCTTTGCTCAAACACTAGTGCTTGAGAGCATGAAGGCGCAGTGTAGGTCATCATAGGTTGATCGTTGGGAATTGATCGATGGGTTTTGGGTATCTTCGTTGCCATGAAACCTGTAGTGAACTAAGAAATTGTGGTCCATCACCTGAATGTACAAAACTTTTCCGTTTGGAGCCCGAATCGAGCGCGTTTTTTTTTGTTTGTGAGAAGAATGCCATCGAATTTCATTATCAATGTAAGCGAATTTAAAATTTTGGAGCAGCTATTATTTTTTAAAAAATAAAATGAAGACACAAATGTCGATGAAAGTAACCCTTGAAAAAAATGTTGAAAGTAAGATATTTGCCGATGAAGCGGCTCTTGCAGCGCTAGCATGGATCGATCCTTTGCTCGATCCTTTGCTCGAACACTAGTGCGAGAGCATGAGCATCATGAAGGCAGATCGGTGTAGGTCATCATAGGTTGATCGTTGGGAACTGATCGATGGGTTTTGGGTATCTTCGTTGCCATGAAAACACCGTGAGACTACGAAATTGTGGTCCATCACCTGAATGTACAAAACTTATCCGTTTGAGCCCGAATCGGCGCGGTTTTTTGTTTGTGTGAGAATGCCATCATTATCAATGTAAGCGAATTTAAAATTTTGGAGCAGCTATTATTTTTTTAAAAAATAAAATGAAGACACAAATGTCGATAGAAAGTAACCCTTAGGTATTTGAAGTAGTATTTGCCGATGAAAGCGGCTCTTGCGGCGCTAGCATGGATCGATCCTTTGCTCAAACACACTAGAGCATGAGAGCATGAAGGCTGCAGTGTAGGTCATAGGTTGATCGTTGGGAATTGATCGATAGGTTTTGGGTATCTTCGTTGCCATGAAACACGTAGTAGACTACTACGAAATTGTGGTCATCCTGAATGTACAAAACTTATCCGTTTGGAGCCGAATCGTAGCGTTTTTTTTTTTGTTTGTGAGAATGCCATCATTATCAATGTAGAAGCGAATTTAAAATTTTGGAGCAGCTATTTTTTAAAAAAAAAAATAAAATGAAGACACAAATGTCGATAGAAAGTAACCCTTTGGTATTTGAAGTAAGAAGTATTTGCCGGTGAAGCGGCTCTTGCCAGCGCTAGCATGGATCGATCTTTGCTCAAACACTAGTGCTTGAGAGCATGAAGGGCGCAGTGTAGGTCATCATAGGTTGATCGTTGGGAGGCGATGATCGATGGGTTTTGGGTATCTTCGTTGCCATGAAAACGCAGTAGACTACGAAATTGTGGTCCATCACCTGAATGTACAAAACTTATCCGTTTGGAGCCCGAATCGGCGCGTTTTTTTTTTTTGTGTGAGAATGCCATCTGTTATCAATGTAAGCGAATTTAAAATTTTGGAGCAGCTATTATTTTAAAAAAAAAATAAAATGAAGACACAAATGTCGATAGAAAGTAACCCTTTAGGTATTTGAAGTAAGCGTATTTGCCGATGAAGCAGCTCTTGCAGCGCTAGCATGGATCGATCACTGCTCAAACACTAGTGCGAGAGCATGAAGGCACGGTGTAGGTCATCATAGGTTGATCGTTGGGAATTGATCGATGGGTTTTGGGTATCTTCGTTGCCATGAAACACGCCGTAGACTACCGAAATTGTGGTCCATCACCCTGAATGTACAAAACTTATCCGTTTGGAGCCCGAATCGTGCATGGTTTTTTTTTTGTTTGAGAATGCCATCATTATCAATGTAGAAGCGAATTTAAAATTTTGGAGCAGCTATTTTTTAAAAAATAAAAAATGAAGAACACACAAATGTCGATAAAAAGTAACCCTTGGTATTTGAAGAAGTATTTTGGCGGTGAAGCGGCTCTTGCCAGCGCTAGCATGGATCGATCCTTTGCTCAAACACTAGTCTGCGAGAGCATGAAGGCGCAGTGTAGGTCATCATAGGTTGATCGTTGGGGCTGATCGATGGGTTTTGGGTATCTTCGTTGCCATGATGAAACATGTAGTAGACTACGAAATTGTGGTCCATCACCACTGAATGTACAAAACTTATCCGTTTGGAGCCGAATCGTAGTTTTTTTTTTTGTTTGAATGAGAATGCCATCATTATCAATGTAAAGCGAATTTAAAATTTTGGAGCAGCTATTAAAAAAAAAATAAAATGAAGACACAAATGTCGATGAAAGTAACCCTTAAGTGTTTGAAGTAAGCTGCGTGAAGCGGCTCTTGCCCGCGCTAGCATGGATCGATCACTGCTCAAACACTAGTGCGAGAGCATGAAGGCATGGTGTAGGTCATCATAGGTTGATCGTTGGGAACTGATCGATGGGTTTTGGGTATCTTCGTTGCCATGAAACACGCCGTAGACTACCGAAATTGTGGTCCATCACCGTGAATGTACAAAACTTATCCGTTTGGAGCCCGAATCGGCGGTTTATCAATGTAAGCGAATTTAAAATTTTGAGCTATTATTTTAAAAAAAGAATGACACCATAGAAAATTATTATCAATGTAAAGCGAATTTAAAATTTTGGAGCAGCTATTATTTTTGAAAAAATAAAATGAAGACACAAATGTCGATGAAAAGTAACCTTTAGTAGTTTTGAATAGCATACATTATGGCTTTTGAAGCAGCTATTCTTTAAAAAATAAAATGAAGCTAGCATGGATCGATCTTTGCTCAAACATGGATCTAGTCGAGAGCATGAAGGCATGGTGTAGGTCATCATAGGTTGATCGTTGGGAACTGATCGATGGGTTTTGGGTATTTTCGTTGCCATGAAACACGCCGTAGACTACCGAAATTGTGGTCCATCACCGTGAATGTACAAAATTTATCCGTTTGGAGCCCGAATCGGTGCAGCGGTTTTTTTTTTGAGAATGCCATCATTATCAATGTAAAGCGAATTTAAAATTTTGGAGCAGCAGCTATTATTTTTTAAAAATAAAATGAAGACACAAATGTCGATAGAAAGTAACCCTTAGGTATTTGAAGAAGTATTTGCCGATGAGCGGCTCTTGCCAGCGCTAGCATGGATCGATCCTTTGCTCAAACACTACTAGTGAGAGCATGAAGGCCGCAGTGTAGGTCATCATAGGTTGATCGTTGGGAATTGATCGATAGGTTTTGGGTATCTTCGTTGCCATGAAACACGTAGTAGACTACCGAAATTGTGGTCCATCACACTGAATGTACAAAACTTATCCGTTTGGAGAGCGAGAATTTTTTTGTTTTTTTTTGTTTGATGAGAATGCCATCATTATCAATGTAAAGCGAATTTAAAATTTTGGAGCAGCTATATTTTAAAAAAATAAAATGAAGACACAAATGTCGATGAAAGTAACCCTTAGTAGAAGTAGTATTTGCCGGTGAAGCAGCTCTTGCTTGCAGCGCTAGCATGGATCGATCTTTGCTCAAACACTAGTCTTGAGAGCATGAAGGCCGCAGTGTGTAGGTCATCATAGGTTGATCGTTGGGAATTGATCGATGGGTTTTGGGTATCTTCGTTTGCCATTCGTTGAACTACCGAAATTGTGGTCCATTGTGAATGTACAAAACTTATCCGTTTGGAGCCGAATCGGCGCGTTTTTTTTTTTGTGAGAATGCCATACATTATCAATGTGAAGCGAATTTAAAATTTTGGAGCAGCTATTATTTTTAAAAAATAAAATGAAGACACAAATGTCGATGAAAGTAACCATTGAAGAAGTAGTACAAAACATGGATCGATCCTTTGCTCAAACACTTGAGAGCATGAAGGCCGGTGTAGGTCATCATAGGTTGATCGTTGGGAATTGATCGATGGGTTTTGGGTATCTTCGTTGCCATGAGAATGCCAAAATGTGGTCCATATCAATGTACAAAACTTATCCGAATTTAAAGGCGCGTTTTTTTTTTGTTTGAGAATGCTATTATTATCAATGTAAAAAATTTAAAATTGAAGACACTATTTTTTCGATGAAAGTAACCCACAAATGTCGATAAAAAAAGCCCTTAGTATGAAGGTGAATGAAATGATTTGCTCTTGCAGCTCTTGCTTGCGCGCTAGCATGGATCGATCCTTTGCTCAAACACTAGTGCGAGAGCATGAAGGCGCAGTGTAGGTCATCATAGGTTGATCGTTGGGAGGCTGATCGATGGGTTTTGGGTATCTTCGTTGCCATGAAACCGCAAGTGAACTACGAAATTGTGGTCCATCACCACTGAATGTACAAAACTTATCCGTTTGGAGCCCGAATCGTAGCGCGTTTTTTTTTGTTTGTGTGAGAATGCCATCTGTTATCAATGTAGAAGCGAATTTAAAATTTTGGAGCAGCTATTTTTTAAAAAAAAATAAAATGAAGACACAAATGTCGATAGAAAGTAACCCTTAGGTATTTGAAGTAAGTATTTGCGCGGTGAAGCGGCTCTTGCCAGCGCTAGCATGGATCGATCCTTTGCTCAAACACTAGTCTTGAGAGCATGAAAGGCGTGTAGGTGTAGGTCATCATAGGTTGATCGTTGGGAGGCTGATCGATGGGTTTTGGGTATCTTCGTTGCCAAACACGTGTAGTAGACTACGAAATTGTGGTCCATCACCTGAATGTACAAAACTTATCCGTTTGGAGCCCGAATAAAGGCGCGGTTTTTGTTTGACATGAGAATGCCATCTGTTATCAAATGTAAGCGAATTTAAAATTTTGGAGCAGCTATTATTTTAAAAAAAAATAAAATGAAGACACAAATGTCGATGAAAGAAAGTAACCTTTGGAATGAAGTATATTTTGCCGGTGAAGCAGCTCTTGCAGCGCTAGCATGGATCGATCACTGCTCAAACACTAGTGCGAGAGCATGAAGGCATGGTGTAGGTCATCATAGGTTGATCGTTGGGAATTGATCGATGGGTTTTGGGTATCTTCGTTGCCATGAAAACGTAGTGAACTACGAAATTGTGGTCCATCACCTGAATGTACAAAACTTATCCGTTTGGAGCCGAATCGGCGTTTTTTTTTTTGTTTGACATAGAATGCCATCTATTATCAATGTAGAGTGAATTTAAAATTTTGGAGCAGCTATTATTTTTTTAAAAATAAAATGAAGACACAAATGTCGATAGAAAGTAACCCTTAGTATTTGAAGAAGTATTTGCGCGATGAAGCAGCTCTTGCCAGCGCTAGCATGGATCGATCCTTTGCTCAAACTACTCTTGAGAGCATGAAGGCACGGTGTAGGTCATCATACGTTGATCGTTGGGAACTGATCGATAGGTTTGGGGTATCTTCGTTGCCATGAAACACACCGTAGACTACTGAAATTGTGGTCCATCACCCTGAATGTACAAAACTTATCCGTTTGGAGCCCGAATCGAGCGCGGTTTTTTTTTTTTTGTTTTGTGTGAGAATGCCATCTGTTATCAATGTGAAGCGAATTTAAAATTTTGGAGCAGCTATTATTTTTTAAAAATAAAATGAAGACACAAATGTCGATAGAAAGTAACCCTTAGGTATTTGAAAGCATTTTGCGGTGAAGCGGCTCTTGCCAGCGCTAGCATGGATCGATCCTTTGCTCAAACACTAGTGCGAGAGCATGAAGGCAGTGTAGGTCATCATAGGTTGATCGTTGGGAGGCCTGATCGATGGGTTTTGGGTATCTTCGTTGCCATGAAACACTGTAGTGAACTACGAAATTGTGGTCCATCACACTGAATGTACAAAACTTATCCGTTTGGAGCCCGAATCGAGCGCGGTTTTTTTTTTTTGTGAGAATGCCATCATTATCAATGTAGCGAATTTAAAATTTTGGAGCAGCTATTATTTTTTTAAAAATAAAATGAAGACACAAATGTCGATAGAAAGTAACCCTTAGTATTTGAAAGTAGTATTTGCCGGTGAAGCGGCTCTTGCCAGCGCTAGCATGGATCGATCCTTTGCTCAAACACTAGTGAGAGAGCATGAAGGCGCAGTGTAGGTCATCATAGGTTGATCGTTGGGAGGCTGATCGATGGGTTTTGGGTATCTTCGTTGCCATGAAACATAGTGAACTACGAAATTGTGGTCCATCACCACTGAATGTACAAAACTTATCCGTTTGGAGCCCGAATCGGCGGTTTTTTTTGTTTTACTGAGAATGCCATCGTTATCAATGTAGAAGCGAATTTAAAATTTTTGGAGCAGCTATTTTTAAAAAAAAAAATGAAGAACACAAATGTCGATGAAAGTAAGTGTACCCTTAGCGAATTTAAAATTTTGCTCTTGAGCAGCTCTTATGCGCGCTAGCATGGATTGCTCAAACACTAGTGTGAGAGCATGAAAAATGTGGTGTAGGTCATCATAGGTTGATCGTTGAGATTGATCGATGGGTTTTGGGTATCTTCGTTGCCATGAAACACTGCTTAGTAGACTACAAAATTGTGGTCCATCACCACTGAATGTACAAAATCCGTTTGGAGCCGAATCGGTAGCGTTTTTTTTTGTTTTTGAGAATGCCATCATTATCAATGTAGAAGCGAATTTAAAATTTTGGAGCTATTATTTAAAAAAAAATAAAATGAAGACACAAATGTCGATAGAAAGTAACCCTTAGGAAGAAGTAAGTAGTATTTGAAGCAGCTCTTGCGCTAGCATGGATCGATCTTTGCTCAAACACTAGTGATGAGAGCATGAAGGCCGCAGTGTAGGTCATCATAGGTTGATCGTTGGGAATTGATCGGGTTTTGGGTATCTTCGTTGCCATGAAAACACATAGTGAACTACGAAATTGTGGTCCATCACCTGAATGTACAAAACTTATCCGTTTGGAGCCGAATCGTAGTTTTTTTTTTTTTGTTTGTGAGAATGCCATCATTATCAATGTAGAAGCGAATTTAAAATTTTGGAGCAGCTATTATTTTAAAAAAAAAATAAAATGAAGACACAAATGTCGATAGAAAGTAACCCTTAGTATTTGAAGTAAGCGTTTGATGAAAGCGGCTCTTGCCCGCGCTAGCATGGATCGATCACTGCTCAAACACTAGTGCGAGAGCATGAAGGCATGGTGTAGGTCATCATAGGTTGATCGTTGGGAATTGATCGATAGGTTTTGGGTATCTTCGTTGCCATGAAACACCGTGAACTACGAAATTGTGGTCCATCACACTGAATGTACAAAACTTATCCGTTTGGAGCCGAATCGGCGCGGTTTTTTTTGTTTGTGTGAGAATGCCATACATTATCAATGTAAGCGAATTTAAAATTTTGGAGCAGCTATTATTTTAAAAAAAATAAAATGAAGACACAAATGTCGATGAAAGTAACCCTTGGGTATTTGAAGTAAGTATTTGCCGGTGAAGCAGCTCTTGCCAGCGCTAGCATGGATCGATCCTTTGCTCAAACACTAGTGCGAGAGCATGAAGGCGCAGTGTAGGTCATCATAGGTTGATCGTTGGGAATTGATCGATGGGTTTTGGGTATCTTCGTTCGTTGCCATGAAAAACTGAAGTGAACTACGAAATTGTGGTCCATCACTGAATGTACAAAACTTATCCGTTTGGAGCCGAAGAATCGGCGCTTGTTTTTTTTGTTTGTGAGAATGCCATCTGTTATCAATGTAGAAGCGAATTTTAAAATTTTGGAGCAGCTATTATTAAAAAAAAAATAAAATGAAGACACAAATGTCGATGAAAGTAACCCTTAGGGTATTTGAAAAGCGTATTTGCGCGGTGAAGCGGCTCTTCTTGCAGCGCTAGCATGGATCGATCACTGCTCAAACACTAGTGCGAGAGCATGAAGGCACGGTGTAGGTCATCATAGGTTGATCGTTGGGAATTGATCGATGGGTTTTGGGTATCTTCGTTGCCATGAAACACGCAGTAGACTACCGAAATTGTGGTCCATCACCACTGAATGTACAAAACTTATCCGTTTGGAGCCCGAATCGTAGCGTTTTTTTTTGTTTGTGTGAGAATGCCATCTGTTATCAATGTAGAAGCGAATTTAAAATTTTGGAGCAGCTATTATTTTTTAAAAAAAATAAAATGAAGACACAAATGTCGATGAAAGTAACCCCTTGAAGTAAGCTTTTGAATGAAAAAAGTAGCAGCGCTAGCATGCGCTTTGCTCAAACACATTGAAAGGCAGCAGCTCTTCGTTGGGAGCGCTAGCATGGATCGATCTTTGCTCAAACACTAGTGAAAGAGCATGAAAGGCAGTGTAGGTCATCATAGGTTGATCGTTGGGGCATTATCAATGATCGATGGGTTTTGGGTATCTTCGTTGCCATAAAAAAAAAATGAAACGTAAACTACCCTTAGGTATTGTGTGTGGTCCATCACCACTGAATGTACAAAACTTATCCGTTTGGAGTCCCGAATCGGTTTTTTTTTTTTTTTGTGAGAATGCCCATCTGTTATCAATGTACAAAACTTATAAAGCGAATTTAAAATTTTGGAGCAGCTATTATTTTTTTTTAAAAAATAAAATGAAGACACAAATGTCGAAAAAAGAAAGTAACCTTTAGGGTGAAGAAAAGTATTATTTGCGCGGTGAAGCAGCTCTTGCCAGCGCTAGCATGGATCGATCCTTTGCTCAAACACTAGTGCGAGAGCATGAAGGCGCAGTGTAGGTCATCATAGGTTGATCGTTGGGAGGCGATCGATAGGTTTTGGGTATCTTCGTTGCCATGAAAAACACAGTAGTGAACTACGAAATTGTGGTCCATCACCACTGAATGTACAAAACTTATCCGTTTGAGCCCGAATCGGTAGTTTTTTTTTTGTTTGTGTGAGAATGCCATACATTATCAATGTGAAGCGAATTTAAAATTTTGGAGCAGCTATTATTTAAAAATAAAATAAAATGAAGACAGAAATGTCGATAGAAAGTAACCCTTTATTTGAAGTAAGCTTGTTGCCGATGAAAGCGGCTCTTGCAGCGCTAGCATGGATCGATCCTTTGCTCAAACACTAGTCTTGCGAGAGCATGGGCGCAGTGTAGGTCATCATGGTGTAGGTCATCATAGGTTGATCGTTGGGAATTGATCGATGGGTTTTGGGTATCTTCGTTGCCATGAAAAACACATAGTGACTACGAAATTGTGGTCCATCACCACGAATGAATGTACAAAACTTATCCGTTTGGAGCCGAATCGAGCAGCGTTTTTTTTTGTTTGTGTGAGAATGCCATCATTATCAATGTAGAAGCGAATTTAAAATTTTGGAGCAGCTATTTTTAAAAAAAATAAAATGAAGACACAAATGTCGATAGAAAGTAACCCTTGGTATTTGAAGTAAGTATTTGCGATGAAGCGGCTCTTGCAGCGCTAGCATGGATCGATCCTTTGCTCAAACACTAGTGAGAGCATGAAAGGCTGCAGTGTAGGTCATCATAGGTTGATCGTTGGGAACTGATCGATGGGTTTTGGGTATCTTCGTTGCCATGCCAAAACACGCGTAGACTACGAAATTGTGGTCCATCACCACTGAATGTACAAAACTTATCCGTTCCGGTTTTTTGGAGCCCGAATAAAGCAGTTTTTTTTTTTAGGCGAAAATGCCCATGAGAATGCCATCTATTATCAATGTGAAAAATTTTAAAATTTTGGAGCAGCTATTATTTAAAAAAAATAAAATGAAGACACAAATGTCGAAAGAAAGTAACCCTTAGGTATTTGAAATGCATATTTGCCGATGAAGCAGCTCTTGCTGGCGCTAGCATGGATCGATCCTTTGCTCAAACACTAGTGCGAGAGCATGAAGGCCGCAGTGTAGGTCATCATAGGTTGATCGTTGGGAATTGATCGATGGGTTTTGGGTATCTTCGTTGCCATGAAACACACGTGAACTACTGTGGTGTGTCCATCACCTGAATGTACAAAACTTATCCGTTTGGAGCCCGAGATCGTAGTTTTTTTTTTTTTTGTTTGTGTGAGAATGCCATCTGTTATCAATGTAAGCGAATTTAAAATTTTGGAGCAGCTATTTTTTTTAAAAAAAATAAAATGAAGACACAAATGTCGATAAGTAAAAGTAACCCTTAGGAAGAAAGTATTTGCCGATTGAAGCGGCTCTTGCCAGCGCTAGCATGGATCGATCCTTTGCTCAAACACTAGTGCGAGAGCATGAAAGGCGCAGTGTAGGTCATCATAGGTTGATCGTTGGGAACTGATCGATGGGTTTTGGGTATCTTCGTTGCCATGAAAAACCGTGAAGTGAACTACGAAATTGTGGTCCATCACCACAGAATGTACAAAACTTATCCGTTTGGAGCCCGAATCGGTAGCGTTTTTTTTTTTTTGATGTGAGAATGCCATCATTATCAATGTAGAAGCGAATTTAAAATTTTGGAGCAGCTATATTTTAAAAAAAAAAATAAAATGAAGACACAAATGTCGATAGAAAGTAACCCTTTAGTATTTGAAAGTAATTTGCGGTGAGCTTGGCTCTTGCAGCGCTAGCATGGATCGATCTTTGCTCAAACACACTAGTGCGAGAGCATGAAGGAAGGCGATGTGTAGGTCATCATAGGTTGATCGTTGGGGCTGATCGATGGGTTTTGGGTATCTTCGTTGCCATGAAACACGCGTAGTAGACTACGAAATTGTGGTCCATCACCTGAATGTACAAAACTTATCCGTTTGGAGCCGAATCGGTAGCGGTTTTTTTTTGTTTGTGTGAGAATGCCCATCTGTTATCAATGTAGAAGCGAATTTAAATTTTTTTGGAGCTAGCTATTTTTAAAAAAATAAAAAAATAAAATGAAGACACAAATGTCGATAGAAAGTAACCCTTAGGTGAAGTAAGTATTTTGCGCTGAAGCAGCTCTTGCCAGCGCTAGCATGGATCGATCTTTGCTCAAACACTAGTCTTGAGAGCATGAAAGGCATGCAGTGTAGGTCATCATAGGTTGATCGTTGGGAACTGATCGATGGGTTTTGGGTATCTTCGTTGCCATGAAAAACACGTAGTGAACTACGAAATTGTGGTCCATCACCACTGAATGTACAAAAAACTTATCCGTTTGGAGCCGAATCGCGCGTTTTTTTTTTTTGTGTGAGAATGCCATCATTATCAATGTAAGCGAATTTAAAATTTTTGGAGCAGCTATTATTTAAAAAAAAATAAAATGAAGACACAAATGTCGATAGAAAGTAACCCTTAGGTGATTTGAAGTAAGTATTTGCCGGTGAAAGCGGCTCTTGCAGCGCTAGCATGGATCGATCACTGCTCAAACACTAGTGCGAGAGCATGAAGGCACGGTGTAGGTCATCATAGGTTGATCGTTGGGAATTGATCGATAGGTTTTGGGTATCTTCGTTGCCATGAAACACCATAGTAGACTACCGAAATTGTGGTCCATCACCCTGAATGTACAAAACTTATCCGTTTGGAGCCGAATCGGCGCGTTTTTTTTTTTGTTTGTGAGAATGCCATCTCATTATCAATGTAAGCGAATTTAAAATTTTGGAGCAGCTATTATTTTTTAAAAATAAAATGAAGACACAAATGTCGAAAGAAAGAAAGTAACCCTTAGTATTTGTGAAGTAGTATTTGCCGGCTCTTGAAGCAGCTCTTGCAGCGCTAGCATGGATCGATCATTGGTCAAACACTAGTGCGAGAGCATGAAGGCACGGTGTAGGTCATCATAGGTTGATCGTTGGGAATTGATCGATAGGTTTTGGGTATCTTCGTTGCCATGAAACATAGTGAACTACGAAATTGTGGTCCATCACCTGAATGTACAAAACTTATCCGTTTGGAGCCGAATCGAAGCGCGGTTTTTTTTTTGTTTGTTTGTGAGAATGCCATCATTATCAATGTAGAAGCGAATTTAAAATTTTGGAGCAGCTATTATTTTTTAAAAAAAAAAAATGAAAACACAAATGTCGATAGAAAGTAACCCTTGAGTATTTGAGTAAGCGATTTGCCGGTGAAGCAGCTCTTGCAGCGCTAGCATGGATCGATCCTTTGCTCAAACACTAGTCTTGAGAGCATGAAGGCGCAGTGTGTAGGTCATCATAGGTGATCGTTGGGAGCCTGATCGATGGGTTTTGGGTATCTTCGTTGCCATGAAACACGCAGTGAACTACGAAATTGTGGTCCATCACCACAGAATGTACAAAACTTATCCGTTTGGAGCCGAATAAAGTTTTTTTTTTTTTTTGTTTGTGTGAGAATGCCATCTGTTATCAATGTAAGCAAATTTAAAATTTTGGAGCAGCTATTATTTTTTAAAAAAATAAAATGAAGACACAAATGTCGATAGAAAGTAACCCTTAGTTTGAAGTAAGTGCTTTGAGTGAAGCTCTTGCCAGCGCTAGCATGGATCGATGAAACAGCTCTTGCAGCGCTAGCATGGATCGATCGATGGGTTTTGGCTCAAACACTGAAGTCTGTGGAGAGCATGAAGGCGCAGTGTAGGTCATCATAGGTTGATCGTTGGGAATTGATCGATGGGTTTTGGGTATCTTCGTTGCCATGAAACACACGTGTAGACTACGAAATTGTGGTCCATCACATCGTTGGGAATTGATCGAATGTACAAAACTTATCCGTTTGGAGCCGAATCGGCCAGCGCAGTTTTTTTTTTTTGTGTGAGAATGCCATCATTATCAATGTAAGCGAATTTAAAATTTTGGAGCAGCTATTATTTTTTAAAAAATAAAATGAAGACACAAATGTCGATAGAAAGTAACCCTTGGGCGCTGAAGTAGCGCTGCCAGTGAACGGCTCTTGCCCGCGCTAGCATGGATCGATCACTGCTCAAACACTAGTGCGAGAGCATGAAGGCACGGTGTAGGTCATCATAGGTTGATCGTTGGGAACTGATCGATAGGTTTTGGGTATCTTCGTTGCCATGAAACACACATAGACTACCGAAATTGTGGTCCATCACCCTGAATGTACAAAACTTATCCGTTTGGAGCCGAATCGGCGCGGTTTTTTTTGTTGTTTGTGAGAATGCCATCTGTTATCAATGTAGAAGCGAATTTAAAATTTTGGAGCAGCTATTATTTTAAAAAAAATAAAATGAAGACACAAATGTCGATGAAAGTAAAAGTAACCCTTAGGTATTTGAAAAGTATTTGCCGATGAAGCGGCTCTTGCCGGCGCTAGCATGGATCGATCCTTTGCTCAAACACTAGTGCGAGAGCATGAAAGCCGCAGTGTAGGTCATCATAGGTTGATCGTTGGGAATTGATCGATAGGTTTTGGGTATCTTCGTTGCCATGAAACACGCCGTAGACTACCGAAATTGTGGTCCATCACCCTGAATGTACAAAACTTATCCGTTTGGAGCCGAATCGGTAGCGTTTTTTTTTGTTTGTGTGAGAATGCCATCATTATCAATGTGAAGCGAATTTAAAATTTTGGAGCAGCTATTATTTTTTAAAAATAAAATGAAGACACAAATGTCGATAAAGTAACCCTTAGGTATTTGAAGTAAGTATTTGCGTGAAGCAGCTCTTGCCAGCGCTAGCATGGATCGATCCTTTGCTCAAACACTAGTGAGAGCATGAAAGGCGCAGTGTAGGTCATCATAGGTTGATCGTTGGGAATTGATCGATGGGTTTTGGGTATCTTCGTTGCCGTTGCCATGAAACCATGAAATTGAGTGACTACTACGAAATTGTGGTCCATCACCACTGAATGTACAAAACTTATCCGTTTGGAGCCCGAATCGGCGCGTTTTTTTTTTGTTTGTGTGAGAATGCCATACATTATCAATGTAAAGCGAATTTAAAATTTTGGAGCAGCTATTATTTTTTAAAAATAAAATGAAGACACAAATGTCGATGAAAGTAACCCTTAGGCGAAGAAGAAGTATTTGCCGATGAGCAGCTCTTGCCAGCGCTAGCATGGATCGATCTTTGCTCAAACACTAGTTGCGAGAGCATGAAGGCACGGTGTAGGTCATCATAGGTTGATCGTTGGGAACTGATCGATAGGTTTTGGGTATCTTCGTTGCCATGAAACACGTCGTAGACTACGAAATTGTGGTCCATCACCCTGAATGTACAAAACTTATCCGTTTGGAGCCCGAATCGAGCGCGGTTTTTTTTGTTTGATGCAGAATGCCATCTGTTATCTAATGTAGAGTGAATTTAAAATTTTGGAGCAGCTTTTATTTGTTTAAAAATAAAATGAAGACACAAATGTCGATAGAAAGTAACCCTTGGGTGATTTGAAGTATTGCGCGGTGAAGCAGCTCTTGCCCGCGCTAGCATGGATCGATCACTGCTCAAACACTAGTGCGAGAGCATGAAGGCACAGTGTAGGTCATCATAGGTTGATCGTTGGGAATTGATCGATAGGTTTTGGGTATCTTCGTTGCCATGAAAACACGCCGTGAACTACGAAATTGTGGTCCATCACCAC